>JAWNPY010000010.1:0-195105 GCA_035078625.1 Scaptodrosophila scaptomyzoidea
ATGTATGTGTATCTGGCTGTATGCGAGAGAGTAGTGAATATATATATTTATATATATATATTGTATGGGAGTAGCGAAAAGGGCGCAGCTAACATATCGATTTTATGTGCAGGAGAGTAGCAACAACAACAAGAACAAGAGCAACCACAGCAGCAGTAAGCATTAAAAATCATAATTGCAGTTCTTCTTCTTGTGAGTAGGTAAACAAAACGCCGGGTTGGACACAAAACTACTACAACTACTCAATCAACACAAAAACAACAACTAAACAAATCGCGCGCGGAAATACAAATTAGAACAATTTCAACAAAACAGCGGACAGTGTATATAATAGATTTTTTTTTTTTCGAAATTAAAACAAGAATGGCAAAAAAAAAACAAAAAGGCAGCGCGTGTTTTAATTTAATAAGCGCGTTGTCTAACAAAACTTATAGATACTAAGTGCGTGAATGTGTTTGTATTTGTATGTGTGTGTGTGTTTGTGTGACTGCCGAAATATGCTGGCCAAGGCAGCAGCAAGCAAGAAACATTTATACATATATATATATTCATATTTATGGACATACAAACACAAAAAATAATAATAAAAATTAAAGGAACGAGAATTTATGATCTTTACTCTCTCATCAGCAGCAGCAGCAACAACAACAACAAGAAAAACAACAATGGAGAGAGAACAAAAACGACTATAATCAAGCAACAACAAGAACAACAAAAATTCACAAACAGCTAAAATTGTGTAACAATAAAAAAATAAAAACGCTGCCACAGATTTGATATGTTTTTTTTGTTTGTGTGCAAAATGCAAAAATTTATATATATTTATCTTTACAATATGCCAAAAAATAAATTATGCCTTCATTTTTGTTATTGTTCTGCTTTTGCTGCTGCTGCTGCTTTGGGGAAAAATCGATAAAGTCCGATCGATAACACAAGTTATCAAACGCAAATTTACCGTTTTGCTTTAATCTGATTTTTGTTTTTGTTTCATTTAAAATCCAGGTCGCCGCGCTCGAAAAACAAAGTATTAGAAATAAATTTATAAATATATATGTAAAACGGCAATTTGCAATATCATAAAAAAAAGAAAATCATAAAAAAAGGACCCAGTAAACTTGCAACCCTGGAGGCCACAACAACAAACAAAGACAGAAAGAGATAGCTATATACAGCTGCTGGACCTTAAGCAAAAAAAAAAAAGAGAGAGCCGAGATTTGAGAGTATTTAGTGTGTGTGTGAAAAGAGAGAGAGAGAGTGTGCTGTGCTGGCTGGCTGGCGCGCGCGCTTTTATCAAAGGAAATCGAACAAAAATAACTAGGAAAAGGACAAATTATCAATAAAAAACAAAAAACTATAACAAGTGAGTACCTATTTATTGCTATTTCAAATACATGTATGTATGTAGTTTGAAAGAGAGTGAGTGGGAGAGGGAGAGAGAGAGAGAGAGCAGAGTGTGAGTGGGTGGTAAATAAGAGAGATCTAGCGGGTCAAAGTTGAGGCGCGGCATACATCGACCGGCAAGTTAAAAAAGAAACAAAAAAAAAAGAGGGTGGCATTTTTAACCCTTACTTTTTTTGATTTTTGCAATAATAATAACAAAAAATATATATATATACATATATATATTGTATATATTACAAGTTGTTCAAGTTTAAGGGTTGCTAGCTCGATCGGTCAATTTGATTGTTCATTTTTTTGGTTTTGTTTTAATCAGGGTGCTTCAGTGCTAGAAAGTCCTGCTCTGCTCCTGTATGTATTACATAACTGGGTTTGGCCGGGCCCCGGGAGCAGCAGCAGCAGCAGCAGCCACCAACCAACCACATTTTTTTAAGGGCAAAGAACCACCACCATTACTATAAACCACCAAAATGCCTTGTAAGGTCCTGCAACTGCGCTCAGAAGCATCGCGTGCTTGCTACATAGCGGTTCGGTTTTAATTCCGTACGCTACAAATAAAAGCTCCTCTCTTTTTACACACACACAAACAAACTTACACGGAAACAAAAAAACTTGTAAAAAAAAAAAAAAAAAAAATTGTAATTCTATTGGCTGGTGGCTGCTGTGCTGTGTGCTGTGTTCTAACTGTAACTTAAGCTTTGAGCTTTGATTAGTGTAGTGTGCTTTAATCAATGTGTGAGTGTAATTGGTGTTTCTCTCCCTCTCATTTCGTTTTTTCTCTTTGACTTGAAAAGAAAAATATATATATAAGAATTAATAAAAAAAAAGTATACAAAAACTAGTGCCAAAAAGTTAAAAAAAAAAAGTAAGTTTACTTAAACTTTGGCCAAAAAGGTTATCAACTTTGGCTTTTATCACCCGGCAAAAGCAGTCTATGATTTTTTTTAACCCTTGGCAAGTCTCATGGGATTTTTCCTAGTTGGTTTTAAGGGTTCGATTTGTTTTTTTCTGAGACAAAAGAACTTTAGTTGAATGAATATTTAATACTTTAAATATTTGCCTCAAAAATCTCACTCTGATTTATGGTTTCATTTAATAAAAAAAAAATATTCCAAAAAAATAAGATTTCGGCAAAAAATTCCACAATTTCTATGCTCTTAAAAATCCCTGACCAATAAATTAAAATTCCACAATTTCTATAAATTTTTAATCACTTTAAACATTAAAGAAAAATCTGTTAAAAATCCCTGAACCCATAAATTAAAATCTTTGGCCAATTGTCTACAATAGTTTTGATTTTTTAAGTTTTAGATTCCCAAGCTCAGGTTTAATTAGATCTCTATTTTTTCCTTTGAATTTTCTTTAAATTTAATATCTTTAAGAAACATATATTATTTACAATTAAATTAAATACACTAACCAATTAAATTGTTGTTTATTTACTAACATTCCATGCAAATGGTTTAATCTTGACATTTAATTTTTTTGTTTTCATGCGCTCTCCGCTTGCGTTGGTCTCCTCGTCAATTTGTCAACGCTCTCAACAACAACAACAACAACAATTGTGTGATAACTGTGAATTATTAACAACAACAATAACAAAAAATCATAATCATTACGGCCATTTCAACTGAAAACTCTCGCCACTCGCCAGTGGATTTTATGATGGCAAACACTGGTGCCGGTGGCGTGGATACACAGGCCCAATTGATGCAAAGCGCTGCTGCTGCCGCTGCTGTGGCAGCCACAAATGCGGCGGCGCCTGTACAAAATGCAGCTGCCGCGGCCGCTGCTGCCCAGCTCCAGCAACAGCAACAAGTGCAGCAGGCCATACTCCAGGTACAACAGCAGCAGACACAACAGGCTGTGGCAGCGGCTGCTGCAGCGGTAACCCAGCAATTGCAACAGCAACAACAACAACAGCAGCAGCAGCAACAACAACAGCAGCAGCAAGTTCAACAGCAGCAAGTAGCAGCCGTGGCTGCTGCCCAACAACAACAGCAGCAGCAACAACAGCAGCAGCAGCAACAACAACAGCAGCAGCAACAACAACAACAAAGCGTCGTTGTACCCAGCCAAAGCAATACAAATGGCAATGCTGGGGCACAAAATGGCAGCAATGGCAGCACAGAGACTCGCACAAATCTAATTGTTAACTATTTGCCCCAAACGATGACCGAAGATGAGATACGTTCGCTATTCTCGAGTGTGGGCGAAATAGAGTCTGTGAAACTGATACGTGATAAATCACAAGTCTACATTGATCCATTGAATCCGCAGGCCCCGTCAAAGGGTCAAAGTTTGGGCTATGGTTTTGTCAACTATGTGCGGCCGCAGGATGCCGAACAGGCGGTGAACGTTTTAAATGGCTTGCGACTGCAGAATAAGACAATTAAGGTGTCATTTGCACGCCCCTCGTCGGATGCCATCAAGGGTGCCAATCTGTATGTATCCGGTTTGCCCAAAACGATGACACAACAGGAGCTGGAGGCCATATTTGCGCCCTTTGGTGCGATTATAACATCAAGAATCCTACAAAATGCCGGCAATGATACACAAACCAAGGGCGTCGGCTTCATACGTTTTGATAAGCGCGAGGAGGCCACCAGGGCCATAATTGCCTTGAATGGCACCACACCATCCAGTTGCACCGATCCCATAGTGGTGAAATTCTCGAATACACCCGGCAGTACTAGTAAAATTATACAGCCACAATTGCCGGCCTTCCTCAATCCCCAATTGGTGCGACGAATTGGCGGTGCCATGCATACGCCCGTGAACAAGGGACTGGCCCGTTTCTCACCCATGGCCGGCGATATGCTGGACGTGATGCTGCCAAATGGCTTGGGAGCGGCCGCAGCAGCTGCCACCACATTGGCCAGCGGTCCTGGCGGCGCTTATCCCATATTTATTTATAATCTGGCACCAGAAACTGAAGAGGCTGCCCTCTGGCAATTATTTGGGCCATTCGGCGCTGTGCAATCAGTGAAGATCGTCAAGGATCCCACAACGAATCAGTGCAAAGGTTATGGCTTCGTTTCCATGACCAACTACGATGAGGCAGCAATGGCCATAAGAGCACTCAATGGTTATACCATGGGTAATCGTGTACTTCAAGTCAGCTTTAAGACCAATAAGGCCAAGTAAGGAAAATGAAGCAAAATGAAAAGAGAGAGAGAGAGAATCGAAAAGGGGTAGGAGCAAATGACAAACCACAAATCATTTTTAATACATTTACTACTTGAGAATAACTAAATATGCATGGTTAAAAGGTAAAAAAAAACAACAAAAAACAAAAAATCTTTCATTTATTGTCGGCTCCTCCGTATAAACACAAACAACAAAAGTCTCTCGCCTAAACAACGAAAATGAAGCCTCCCCAACAAAAAAATAATGAAAAAGAAATTAAATATACCCTGCCCGCAATAGCAAAATTCTTGTTTAGCTTTTAAGTAACTAAAATAAAATATAAAAAGAAAAGTATATAAAAAAAATATACAGAAATTTCAAAGCCAATTGAAATTGGCCAATTCTCTCGAATGCTATGAAACTGTGTGTCCAGGGGGCCACGGTTTTAATTGTCTTGTTTAATTTTTTTTGATTTATCCTTTTGATAGCCGCAGTCAAATTAGTCGCAAGAAAAGCAAAAAAAATAAAAAACAAAACAAAATATATTAAATTTAAATTAATACAAATTTACTAGCAAAAAGGCAAACGTTTTAAATTAAAAAAACAAAAAAAAAAAAAACAACTAATTAAGCAGCAAAGAAATCTTCCAGTTACAAGAAAAAAACAACAATAACAAAATTCTGTTAGTTACACTTAAAAAAAATTTTTCTACAATAAATATTAAAATTAAACAAAATAATATTTATAATAAATCAGACGTTAGTTGGAATAAACTTGAAACCCTTTTTAAGCTGGCTTAAAAGTATTTCGATTAAAAATAATATAAAAAACAAACACACACATATTTAATTGTGTGTGTGTAAAATACATGGAGGCTGCTACAGTATTACAAAAAATATTACAAACAAAAAAAAAACATATTTATTAATATACATAAAAAAAAACTACTTAAAAAGGCAACAAAAAACATAATAATAAAATAAATGTCTAAATTTTTAATGTTTTGTGTTGGTTTTTTTTGATAACGAACAAAAAAAAAATATATATAAAATAATAAAAAGCCAAGCAAAAAAAAAAAAAAATTCTAAACTAACGTCTGGAAAAAACACACACATAAGGAAAAAAAAATTGGGACAAGTGTGCAAAAAAAAAAAGAAGCAAAACGAATGAAAAGAAAGAAAAAAATACAATAATTTATGCGCAAATTTGAAAACATATAAATATAAAACCAAGGTTTTAAAACAACAAGAATAAATGTTAGTGAATATTATATAAACCTATCATATTTATATATATCTTTAAATAAATATATATATAAATATAAAAATGTATAAAAAATCATGAAATTTGCTAACATTTTTAGCATTTAAAGCTTAGCACAAAATGAAACGAAACAAAACAAAAGAAAAAAAAAACACTCACTTAAATAAAAACGTTTTTCTAGTCAAGTAAGTGAAACATTTTGTTGAAACAAAGAAAAAACAAAACCCAAACGAAAAAAAAAAAAGGAAATGGAATTGACAAATTTGCCATTTGAAACCAAGCAATATTGAAAGAAAAAAAACAAAAAATAGGCGGCCCATATGAAAACTCACCACACATAAAACTAAAGCCATTCCCAAAAAAAGAATAAACAGTCTCCTTTTTTTTTTCTTGTTTATTTGCCAATGGAGTATGAATGAGCAATGAGCAAATACCAAGCAATTTTAGGCTGCCCTACCTTAATCCAAACTATAACCATTCCCAACAAAAAAATAATATATATATATATGAATAAACATATTTTTTGCGTTTTGCTTTAATTTCTAATTAGACATTTGCTTCTTTTTTTTCAAACACTCACCAAAAAAAGAAAATTCAATCAGAAATTTGAAATTTTTTTTTTGTTTCCTTGCGACTTGAGTTATTGTGTTTATTCTTTAATTTCTTTTCAACCAATTTAAACCATGCATATTTATTTATTATGTAAGCAAAATGAAAACTGAATTCAATTTTTTTTTACATTATTTTTTCACACACACGCATAGTTATTTACCTTATAAATAATTTATTACAGTAAAAAAAAAAATACAAAATTTAGTTTATTCTCTTTTTTTTTTTTTTAAGTGAAAACCCCTAGAAACCGGAACAAAGAACGGAAAACAACTTAGAAAAAAAAAGTTAAGCATGAAATATATGAAAATAAAGTTTTTTGTTTGAACAAAATTTGCAACAAAAAAATCTAGTCAACAAAATAAAAAAGGGCGAAAAAGCAGGCAACCGAGAAGATTATAGGCAAAAAAAAAAGAAAACATTTTCAACTTGTAGTTATAAACAAAATAAAAGTAAATTAATATAAACACACACACACACACAGGAAATAAAGAGTAGCAAGCATTAAAAAAAAAAAAATAAATATATAGGAAAAATGTAAGCGTAGCAAAATTGAGCGCCATTGTGTTTATTTTCTTAACTTACCATACTATTCTAATAATTTAATTGAAAAAAAAAAAAAACAAATAAATCACATCAACAACAAAAAGCAAAAACATTAAAAAAAAACCTTTTGTTTTATGTTTGATGATTTTTTGTCTAAATACCCAAAGATTTATATAAATATATATATAAAGAATAACATTAACATCAATTTTAACATTAACCGTCGTATACAAAAGAGAGCGTAAAATGTATGCAAAAAGCAAAAGAGAGCGAATATACAAAAGAGAGCGTAAAATGTATGCAAGAAGCAAAAGAGAGCGAATCGAGAGTATAGCAAAGAGAGCACGGGAAAGCAAGTTTGAGTTATATTTTTTTTCTTCTGGAATCGATATCTTTTGCTTTTTGATTATAAATTAATTGAAAGAACAAACAAACTTATTGCTAATTTATTTTTGTACAAAAATTAAATTTGAAACTTGTACTTGATTCTCTCTTAATTTTTTTTTTTAATTTAATTTTGTTTTATTGTATGATTACTTTTAATATTGTGCAATAGTTTAAAAAATGCAAACAAACAAAAACAACAACAATTCATGCATCTCACAACTAAATTACAAATGAAAAAAAAAAAAGAAAACAAAAAAAAATATTAATAAAAAAAATTAACAAGTAAACAAAGAAATGAAATTTACAAAACTTAATTATGAAATATTCTAGAATTATTATTATTATTATTAATTATACAAGCAAGAACAAAACAAAAACAAATATATACATAGATATATATATATATTCATTTTCGTGTAATTTTATATTTAAGACAATTTTGTGTATATGCATATATATGTATAATTACATATATATATATATATGTGTATATATTTATATAATTTTTTTTCTTTAACTTGTAAGCCAAAACAAAATCCACAAAACTTTATTTATTGTATTTTATATATATTTAATTTAATTCAATTTAAATTGATTTATTGCAATTTATTTAATGTAAACAAAATGAAGAAGATGTAAGCAAAATTAACAACAAAAAGTATAAGAGAAAAAAAGAAAAGAAAAACAAATCAAGCATATTTACATTATACAACAAAACCAAACCAGTAAAGAGAACGCAGCCATTTTTAATTGAAAGTAGAACGATGGAGTAGAAAGATGCGTGAGAGGCAAAAAAAAAGTCTAAAGAGAGACAACC
The DNA here is from genome assembly GCA_035078625.1 of Scaptodrosophila scaptomyzoidea. Taxonomy (NCBI): domain Eukaryota; kingdom Metazoa; phylum Arthropoda; class Insecta; order Diptera; family Drosophilidae; genus Scaptodrosophila; species Scaptodrosophila scaptomyzoidea. The sequence goes on from JAWNPY010000010.1 coordinate 8,150, forward strand.
AAAGGAGCCAGTCACACACACACACACTCGAATGCAGCTCAGAAAAAAAGAGCTGCTGCCTCTCTTCATTTTTTTTCGGTTCTCTTGGGAACGATTTTTCACACTCATATTGCTTTTTTCCTTATGTTTTATTTTTTTTGATATTCATGTTTTATGTTATTATTTTTTTTATTTTTGGTTTTAATTATAATTTTATATTTATTTGTCATTCATATACACACAAACACACACACAATGGAAAAGAAAATAAAAATTGAAATTTGGAAAGTAACAACAAAAAAAAGCAAGAAAAAATGGAAAAAAATAACAATATAATTTTTTTTTTATTTAGTTTTTTATGATTTCTTTTTTGTAACTTTGTTTCTATTTATCAGTATAAAATTAATGAGATTTTGAAAAAAAAGAAACAAAACTTTAATTTTATGTATATTATTATATTTATGTTTAATTTTATAATTTTGATTTATTTTTATTTTGTTTTGAACAACAACAGCAATAACAACCAACAGACCACAACAAAAAATTATTTCAATAATAAAAAAAAAAACACTTGCAAAAAAAAAAAATTGCAACAAATATTATTTTTCGTTTTTTTTTTGTTTTGATTTACAGTTATTTATTATTATTACTTTTTTTTAACTATTATTTAATTAATTTTTTTGTGACTTTTTTTCCCCCCATTTTCTTGATATTTGTGTTTGTAATTACTCACTTGAACGCTCTCTTCAATCTATAAGAGAGCGTCAAAGCAAAAGCGCCACAGAAAGAGAGAGAGCGCCGAAGTCATTGACTCTCTCGACGAAGTATGTTATACTCAAGAGAAAGCCAGAAAGTTCGTCAGGGTTGCTCTTTTTTGTATACTTAAGCTCTTTAGTGTTTTTCTTATGCCCCTTCGGCCCACTGCCCATTCTACTTTCAAGCCACACACTTACACATTCTTAAATTGTATGCAACTCTTTTATTTACTTGATTTCTTTTTTTTTTTTTTGTGTATGATTAATTAAGCTAGTCAACAAGGAATTCATTGATCTCAAAGCTTGTAACACTCCCAAAAAATATGAAAGAAATTTATTTGCTAGTCAAACAAACAAACAAATAAAATTAGAGAAGAAGAAATGTTCGGTCTAAAAAAAGATTTGTTGGGTTTTTCCGTTTGTTTTTACCTTTTATGTTCTTTTACATTTCAAAATAAACAAACAACAACTTAAACATTCCGAAATTATACCAAATGCGATATTTTTATGCGGTGCAAATGAATAAAATACTTTAATTTATGTGTATTTGTATTTATATATATATATTTATCTTATCTTACTTATTATTATTTAAAAAGCAAAAATGAATTATGGAGATTTTTAAATAAATAATTTGCGCAAATGTATTTTTAAAAAAAGCCACAATTATTTCAATTTCCGATTTCGTTTGTTACACAACACACAAAAAGCAACAGCAAAAAAAAAGAAATAAAAGAAAATTTGGCGTGTGTTTTGAAATTATTTTCAATTGTTTTTTTTTTTTCAAAACTCACATACACAAAAACACAGGCAAACGGCAAAAAAGAAAATTTGAGAAAAATAATTAACAAAATAACAAAAAAAAAAGAGAAAATAGCAGCAGTAGCATATATAAAAATTAACTAAAAAAAGAAAAGAAAATATATTAAAAAAAAAAAATATTTAAACCATAAAATATAATTAATGGACAAAAACCGAAAGAAAAAAAAAAAAACAAAACAAAAAAAAAACCTATTTAATTTATTTTATTAACATATTTATATTATTATTAATTAATATTTATCACACATTTCTCAATGATAATGATATTTCAAAAACAAAAAAACAAAAAATCCAAGAAAACAAAAAAAATGCAAAAACCAAAACAAATTAATATTATAAATGTATTTCAAAATATATGATTATGAGTTTTTCTTGCTTAGTACACCGAACTTGGTTCATTTATGATTTTTAGTTGTGTGAAAATTTAATTTCTTGGTAATTTCATTTTGTTTCTTGTTGTTCATTTCTTTTTTTCTTTTAGGTTTCAATTTTGAATTTGCCCAGCTAGAAAGTCATCGAAACTTTCATATATGTTTTTCAAAAACAAATTTATTTCAATTTGAATATTATTTTGTTTTTTTCTTGTTTGATTCTAAGCTTGTTTCAGTATTAAGTGCAGTTCATTTTGTTGAACGTGTGTAATCGCTAATCACGCTTTAAAACCATGTGGAGTCCCCTACTCCCTCCAAACAACCTCCAAAATACAATATATATATATATCTCAGTGTGTTTTTATTAAGTTTTCCTTTTTATATAAACAATATATACTTACATATACAATAAATAAGTATAGTCTACTTGGCGTGCGCTCGCTCTAATTTAGCTCTGTGTTGGCCTTGATGAGCTCTCAACTCGTTTGTTTATTTTCAGTTCGTAATTAAAAAAAAAACAATTTCTTTTTTACAGCACACCAACCAAACAAAAATATCAATCGACAAACGTCTGAGTTTTTTAATTTCCAAGAAAAGCGTTTTCTTCTTTCTGTTTTTTGATTTTCCCTTTGTGTATCTTGAGCTAAGTTCATTTCATTTTACACAAACACACTCTGGAAATATTTGAGTTGAATTTTTGTTAAATTTATAACTTATTTAGGGTTAGTTCTAAATAAACCTATTTATTTATTTTTTATAGTGTATTTAATAATCCTATTTGAGTTTTTGTTTATATTGTAAGGAATAGGAATTTCCCATTTGTTTTGCAAATCTTTTTTCTATATAATTTAATACTTGATTTTTAATATTGAGCTCAGAGTACACATCTCGAAATAAAACGAGTACAGTCATTAAATCTCAATCTCAGTTTTGTTTGACTTACGTTTGTTGTTGTTGTACTCTCACAATTATTGTTTCAAGTGATTTTTCGGTAAGTAAAGAAAAGAAAAAAAATCCAAGCAAAATATTTATATAATTTGATGAACAAATAAGTATATAAATTAATTAATTTTGCTAAATGATTTTTTTCTTTGTTTTTTCTTTTTATTATAATTAATAATAAATAACATTAATAAGTTTAAATTTTTATATTTTTCTATTGTAGCAAGCTCTCAACATTTCCCAAAAAAAAAAAACCGAAAGCATTTTCTAATTTGTTTCTTTCTCTTGATTTATTTTCAGGCGTGTGTTGTTGTTCGATTTTCAATTGAATTTAACTTGATTAATTAGTTAATTAATTAATTAAACTGCAATCAAAAAAAAACAAAACAAAAAAAAAAAACAGAAAACAAAAAAAAATCATTAAAAACCAAACATAAAATACCACAAAAAAAATACCAATTGTATATTTCCATTAATTGTAATTATTTAAATGCATTTAACAAAGAGCCAAACTCAATTTGAGCCTTCCACTTTCTCTCTCTCCTATTTATGTATGGTATTTTTATATGTATGTATGTATGTATGTGTTGTCTATGTACATTAATTATATACATATGTATAAAATACACACACACACACACAAACACTGCCACCACTTTATTGTAATTTTTAAAGTAATTTTACTTGATTTTTATTAATTAACAGAAAAATAATCTAAGAGAAAAACAAAAAAAATCCCCATTAAATAATTTGTATTATTTCCTTCCTTACATTTGATTTATTTTACTTGCAACATTCTCATTAAAAATACAATAAAATAAAAAGAAGAACAACTTGGAATTAAAATATAATTTATGTTGCACATTTTTTTAAATAAAATTTCAAATATTTGACCCTTCCCCCAGCTAGTTTCAAAAGCTAATTTTCATCCGTTGTTAGGGATAATTTTCAGTTTTCGTATTATTATCCATTTTTTTGGTGTGTTGTATGATATATGTTTGTATATCGATGTGGTGTAAATGAAAGTGTATTGAATTTGTGTTTATTTTTTTTTTTGGTTTAATTCCTTCAATTTTCTCAGCCTAAAACATTTTACAAATTTTGCTAATCGCAGTTTATTGATTTAGTGACAATACCAACAACATCACCAATAAAATCATTTAAAAAACAACAACAACAACGACAATTAAATGCAGTACTTACAATTAGTTAAGTTTTAAGCTAGACAATTTTCAATTTCAAAGTTATTTATTTATACCTATATATTTTTATTAATACAAAGACTGTTTTTTTTCCATTGTTTTTGGTTTGATTTGTTTGTTGTTTGGCACCAAATCAGCACACCAGTTGTTATATTAAAAAATAATAAAAAAAAATCATTTAAACAATTCAGTCCAAAAAGTTAAAGCAAACAAAAAGCTTCAAGTTTTTGTTTTTCTTAAATGAAATTTTGATTTATCAAGAAATTTCGAGCTAGTTAGCTAATTTAATAGCTAGAAAAAATTACAGACAATACTTAAAGGATTTTGATTTGATTTTCATTCAAATGTAAATAAAAAAAAAACGAGTATTTTCTCATATTTCAATTATAATTTTAGTTTTTATTTGAACGCTTTAATTGTAAGCAAAAGATTATGAAATATTTGTTTTTATATTGTTTACATTTTATTATTTTCTATTTACAACTTGTAGTTGATTAAAAAAATGATTTCATTTCAATTTGTCAGAACTTGGCAAAATATTTGTATTGATTTTCAGTTTTAGAGCAATCAATAAAAATAAAAAGAAATGAATAAAAAACAATCAAAAAACTATAAAATAAATTAAAAGTCTTCCCCAAGCGCCTTTAAAGGGCTTAAAAAAATATAACGAACGAAAAATTATTGCCAAAAAGTGTTGGACAAATATTTAATTATAAAATAAATTAGTTGCAAATTCAAACAAAACAAACCAAAGACTGAAACTGAGAGAATAAAAACCACAAAAAAAAAAAAAAACAGCCGCTCAAAAAAAAAAAAGAAACCAACAAATTCAATTATTAAAATAAAAAAAAACAAATTTAGTTCCTTAAGTCTACTGCCAAATGTGATAAGAAGCCCGTGAACCAGACTAAAAATTAAAAAATAAAACACAGACATACACACACACACTTTCCCCTCTGGTCCGGGTTGTCTCTTTAGACATAAGCAAAAAACAAATCAACAATAAAAATGAAGAAAACTTTCAACACAATTTAAATTTAAATTTGTTTAGTTCTAAGAAATAAAAACGAAAAAGTTAATCAAAAATACACAATAAAAAAAAACAAAAATAAATATAAATAATAACTATATAAATATATTTCCACTCCCCCCCTATTCATCCAATATATAGAAAATTCAAGGGTTAAAGAGACTGACTCACCAATTTGGAGCTATCTCATCCAGGGCCGCATGCTGCCAAACAGTGCGCAATTGTTCCAACAAAAAGGATACTGGCATTCCATGTATATTCCCAGACTGTGAAGTGCTATGCAAATTAATATCCGCATGGGCATCAATCCAGACCAGTGACAAATTCGGTGTATGCTGCAAGTGTCCAGCCACAGAGCCTAAAAGAGCAAGTGTATTACTTTTTTTTATTATGATTATTATTATTATTATTGTTATTATTGACTTACCAAAACCAATGGCATGATCACCACCAATGGTAAGGAATTGTGTATTCTCTTGCAGGATTTGCTGAATTTTGGCAATCAGCGCACAATTGCAGGCCATAAAATCGGCATAATTCCGTATATGACTATAATGTTCCCGTTGCTGTTTCAAGAGGCGCTCATCCAAATGATAATTTAAATTCCCATAATCATTGATTGTTAGTCGCTCTAAAATTTATTCCACAGATTAAAATAAATACAAGAATAAATTTAAAAAAAATCTGTCTTTTATTTATTTACCATCAGCATTTTGGAGCACTTGTTTGAGATTGTTTTGCCTGAGCAAATCGGGCGCCAATTCCACGCCCTGTTTGGATTGACCCTTGGAGAAGGGCACACCAATAATGCCCAAGGAATTACCCTCATCTCTGGCCCATTGTCCATTGAATCTCAGGATCTGAGCAGGTCTTACACATTTGGCTAGTTTCTGTATGCTCCACATGATTCTGTAAAGTTTTGTTTCTCTTGTCTTGTCTTGTTCGTTGGTCGCCAGGCGACTAGTCAAACTGCTTGTCACTTTCGCTAGAGATGCTCTGCTGCTGCTGCTGCTACTGCCAACTATCTACGATTGGCGTCTGTCTTTCTGCGTCTTTGTCGCTTGACGTTGATAAAGGCGCCAGGGCAGGGTGACAAACGAGCAATGCTTTGCGTAGTTGTTGATGCGACAGAGCAGCGCTATCACTGGACCTCCCAAGTAACAACCCCTCCCCCCCCACACACACACACAAGCTCCATATCAATGGTATTGGAAAACTAGGGGAAAAAAAGGGTAAAAATCCATGAAGATCGCTGGGGAATGTAGGCAAATTAACTTACACTCTATATCAATGGTGAAAAAAAGGGTAAAAGTCCATGAAGATCGCTGAGGAATGTAGGCAAATTAACTTCCGATAGAAGAAAACTTTATAAATCTTTTAAAAATCCATTATATTCTCATTCATAATCATTTAAAATTTAGGCGATAGTTTGAGGAACATCAGGAACATTTTATATTTTAATAATTCAATTAAATTTAAATCGAAATCAAAACCCTCTTCAAATTCTGTTCATTGACCCTTAAAGAGTATCAAATAGTCAACATAGTTTTGCTCTTCTTGAGCTTAGTGTACATTTAGTTGTTGTTTTGTTTTGTAAACTGTCATTTGACTGATAAGACTCAAGCGCTTTAGCTTACCGATAACCTTGATCCTGGCTTTCCATGTGCACAACAAAATGTATTATATATATGTATTTATTGCGTGAGAGAATATAAAATACATACTGATTAATGTACACACAATAAACACTTATGCTGGTGAAAGTCAGGGGCGTACAAGTTGAATCATTTCGAAATTATTTTTTAATCAGGAATTAAATGTAAATGAAAATTAAAAGTCCACAAAAAGAGTATCTCATATTTGTCACACGATAGCCACTACTCTAAAGAATATATGGTTAAAATTTCAAGTCGATTCATCCATTAGAACTCGAGAAATCGTGTAGACCGTTTGAAAAAGGCAGCTGTGCTTTTAGGAGTGCTACGACGGCAATTTTGAATATTTTGACTTAAAATTTTTTTTTTAAATACTTTAATATATAATAAAGATGATGGTTTAATTTAATTTAATGTACAAGCTATACTTTGTTAGAAAACAAATCAAGAACATTGGATATAGAAACAGTAGTCTAACCCCTTAAAGCAAATATTCCAAATTGAAGAAAACACATAATTTTTATTTTTTGTATATCATATTTATAGATTTATTTATTTTTTCCTTTAAAATAATATTTATATTTAATGCTACATATAAATAAATACTGCACCTATGGAATTAATTGCTACTCTTGGTTTCATTTTTGATATCTTTCCAACTTCACAGTGTAATAAGTGTTTAAATTTTTTCCATTTATTTTATTTTTAAAAATATTATTTTTGTTGTTTAGCTTTTTATTGCTTTGTGTATAACATTTAAAATCGTAGATATACATATATTTATAGCTATATATTTTAAAATTTTTAATATCAAGCTTGCAAATAAAATGTTAACCTTTTTAAAAATGGACAGTAGTAGTTAATATATCTAAATATAAATGTGCATAAATAGCATAAAACTTTATTACTTTATATTGTTTAAGGCTGCCAAATGAATTGACTTGGAATGATTTTAAATAAACTTAAATATTTCTGTTTTTTTTTTCTTTCTTTTTTTTAAAGATTATGTAACGCTCAGTCTTAAGCATAGTCATTTATATTGTTGTTTTTATAAATTAAATTAAGCACACATAATAAACAAAAAAAAAGAATATAAGGAGATTCACCTAATGTAGAAAAATTGTGCACAAAACAAAAAAAATTAATTAAAATAATTAATTAGCCAGATTAATGAATATTTTCTCTTTTTATATATATACAAATTTTACTAGAGCAAACAGGATTAAAACAAAGCAAAACAAAAAAAAAAAAATTAATTATATTTAGGAAAATAAAAAAAAAAAAATCATAAAGCAAAAGGCGCGGCAAATTTAGCATTTTGCATTGGTTTTTGTTTGAAAACATTTGAATCACAGTTAAGTTGTGTTGTTGTTGGTTGGTTGGTTGGTTGGAATATTGCAAGAGGCGCCCTTAAATTGTCTGATTATTTATAAAATGCAACTAATGTCTACGATTTTTGCCATGATTATGCAGCATAACAATCTCATCTCCGCTATCTTCAACCTCAAATTGCTGCAAGGTTTCAGTATCCAACTCATCGTCCTCATCGTCTGTGTGCAAAATATGCTCCAAATGCTCCTCATCGAAATACGGTTGTATGGTCATGCCACCTAAATGAAGATAAATAAAAGGTAAGATTATAATCAAAATTCAAGTGATTTAAATTCACTTACGTTTAATGGGTGAACGGAATAGCTCAGTTTCGCCATCATCTCCAGCATCCTCGTCCAAATCAAATTTGGCCTTGCCCTTTTGCGGCAGCAGAGAGAAATTGTAATAAGGTTTATCGCCACGATGACGTCGATAGAGCCACCATTGGGCACACAGCACACAAATTACCACGCCCATTATAATGAATACACTGGCAAAGATGATGAATAGGAAGCGTGGCAAACCAAATACATGCTCATTGTATTTCAAGTGGAAAACGACATTTTCTGTGGGCTGACCAGCTGCACTCAATTGCAAATCTCGCGTGGCCTCAAAATGCCGGGGCGCCTCAACTTTTAAAGTGATATTGCCCAGCGGCACAGCCGCCAAATGATAAACTCCCAGGCTATCGGTGAAATTGCGCAAATTGCTTAAAGTATGCGGAGAAATAATCGAGATTTTGGCATTCCTTATGGGATGATTGTTGGTGTCCAGCACCACGCCGCTTATTTTTGTTGTTGCTCCTCCTGAGGCTGCTGCTCCGGCAGCATGCAGTTCGGTTACCTCGCCTCTTATAAGTGTATAGGGGCTCAATGTGATTACGCCCAAATCCATTAATTGACCATCTTGTATATTCACTTTTAGCATTTGCGATTCATAATTAGGAGCGCTAATTTCCAAACCATACAAACCCTTGGGTAAAATAAGTTGAAAACGTGCCGCATTCTTGGTTACATTATAGACATTTGATTGCTTCAGCAGCTTGACAAAGGCCTCACGCAACGGCAGCCCCTTTTCGTTATGGACGACGCCGTATAGGCCCGTCTCCACCAAATGGAAAAAGTTGCGCATTTTCTCTATATTCGTGCGCCAAATGGAGGCTATTTCCGAGTGCACAGGCATGCGGCAACAGCTCAGACCCAAGGTAAACATGGGTATATTATAATATTTGTAGAATAAATTGGTTAATCTTTCGGTTAGCTCGCGATGCAGCTGCCTGCTGGCTGTGCTCGGGCACTGCAAGGGTGAATAATTAAATTCGGTACGTTGTATGCTATTGGCAAACTTTTCCAAAATTGGCACACCCTTGGGATAGGCCAGCTCAGAGCTGCCAGCCGTAAAGGTTAACATTAAATCAAATTTCTCACTGCCCAGGAAATTTAAAAAGCTATCACGCTTTTCCTCCATCTCCGGGCTCAATATCCTTTCGGCCAGCTCATCAGCCAGCATGGGATCACAAAGGGAATTGCTAAAACAAAACAAATGGGAAAATTAATTTAAATGAATTAGAAAAAATAAGAGTAATACTTACTTTTGATTGTACATATCAAAGATCTGTTCAAATTTATCCATTTGGGGCAAAAAGTATATAACACTGCGCTGTAATAATTGCATAACAGACGCCTCTCTCAGCTTGTAGCCCTCAAATAGATGGCGCACCAAATTCATGGTAATTTCACGGCTCATCGGTGCGGCCGTATCAAATAGAGAACTCACTACTAATATTTTATATTTTTGTTCTTCAGGTTCTCCAATCTAAATGAAAAAAAAAGAAGTTAGTTAAGCGAGAAAGCCAAGTTTTATGTACTTACAAATGAGGTCAATTTGAGATAATTAAAATAGCGACTAAATTCATTGTCCGCATAACCAAAGCTAGCAACTTGTCCATTTTGATTTTCCAGTTCGGCCAAACGTTGACGTATCTCGGCATTCGTATGATATCGAGTATTCACCACATTCTCAATAATGCGATAATCATTGGCCGAGGCCCAATGCTGTGGATCATCGCGCATTAAAGTGATATCCAGGCGCATGCCAAAGGGTTCCTTATTCGGCACTTCCACTTCGATGCGTTGGGGAGCAAAGTTGTCGGCCAGAACGGTGACATTATGCCGACCCGGCAAGGCCAATTTCCAATAGTCGCCAAAGGTGCTGCTATAACTGGTATGATTGGCCCCATCCAGGCGTACAATGGCCCCGCCAATTGGTGTGCCAATCGAGCTGCGTGTAAAACCGTGCACACCATAATGAACCTGCTCGATAAACCGCAGCAGGGGCTCACGGTGATCACGCCAATATTGTGGCAACTCGGCGGCCCTGGGAAACTTATCGCAGCCCATTTCAATGGTCAGTTCCAGGCAGCCGGCACGCACATAGTTCCAGTCCTGCATGCCACCCGTTACACTATACCATTCGGCGCCATTTGTGATGCCCTCGCGAAAGACCTCCGACTGGAAGAGCTCACAGGGCTTGCTTAAGTGCATGGTGGGATGGGCCTGGGCATAAACGCCAGCCAAGTGCTTAAACAGCTCATTGTCTTCGGTGGGATTCGCCTTGCGGCCACTCACGCTGGAGTCCCTGAGCCGGGCGAAGGGATCATTGAAATCATTCTCATTATCATCATAGGGATAATTGGCCACCAAAGAGCCGCCATGCAAATTGGCTGACAAGACAAACGGCAGCGATAAGGTCCAATTCATAACGGCCGATACTTCTGGCTCGGTAATCCGATTCATTTTATCTGTCCCATATTGATCCGGAAAATTGCGATTTAAATCAATATTATGGGCATTGGCACGTCCCAAGCCGCCCGTGCGATCACCTTCCTTGGCTATTTCATAGCCATCTGGATTCATGCTATAGAGAAAATGCATCCGGGTTTCATTCACCAGCCGCGTTATCCTTTCGTCGCTGCCATAACGCTCGCAAATGTATTTGGTAAGGAGTAGAAGCATTTCTCGTCCCACCACCTCATTGCCATGCATATTGGCCACATATTTAAACTCCGGTATGCCTGGCACATGGGATCCGGGCGTAACAAATATTTCCATTACCCATAAATCGCGATTCTGTACCGATTTGCCAATGCTATACATTCTGGTTATCGATGGATAACTTTGGCTCATGTTTCTCAGGAAGCTATATGAATTATGAGTAAAATTAAATTAAAAACAACAAAATTAAACACACACACACCTTTCCATTGCCAAATGATTGTGATGCTCGAATTTGGTGGGCGTCATGAAGCCATCGTAAAGTTTCTCCCGCTCTGAGGCTGGTTCGGCACGTTCCACAATTAGTTTATGAAAATCGCCTAATTAAATTGAATGAAAAAAAATAAATAAAATATTAAATGAAAGGATGAAATTGCTCTCTCTCTCTTCATTCCTGAGATTACATGCAAAATTATAGAAGATGTCGGTGCTATTAAACAAATATACATAAAACCCCAAAAAAAAATATTTCTCTCTATATTCTCTTGTTTCCAACATATATATTTTTTTTTTTTTTTTTTTTTTTTTTTTTGGTTTTTATGCATGTTTATTTATATGGTTTTTTTTAAACATTTAATGAATAAAATACATTTACATATTTTTGTGCAAGTGATAAATAATTATATTAACAAATGCTTAAAAGTTTTATAATTAATTAAGTTGCCCGTATTTCAGGTGAGCGCCGATCATAATTTATCGATAGCTCTAGATCGATAAATGGCGCATAAACGTAGCGTTTATCTAATTAAAGTACGACTCTGACAAAAATTGACCCTGAGGTTGAAATTGAACACAAAAACGTAGATAAAATAAAACAAAAATAATTTGCTTTTTTATTTGCCTTTCCATTCACAAAAAATTAGGTATATTTTTATAGCTTCTTGTTTTTCTTCTGCGTCTTTAACTTTTTTGTTTTATTTCAAGTTTGTTCTTTTAATTTCGCTTTTTGTTCTATTTTCTTTGAGAGGCAGACAAAAAATGTTTAACAATTATAATAAGTAGGTAGGTAATATATATATATATATATATATGCATATATAGTTGAATATTTGTTTATGATATTATTTAAATGTGTAAAAAGTTTTACACAAAAATTTTAAAATATTTTTTTCTTTTTTTTTTAATAGTTTTAGGTGGTTCCAAAACAACATTCGTTCTTTTTTTTTTGCATTTTAGCTAGTTAAAACCGATATATACAGAGAGAAACAAATTAAAAATGAGAATGAAAGATAGAGAGAAAGACGATGATACCAAAAAACCAAATCAATCAAAACAATTAATAAAATAATACAATAATAAAAATATGTCTGGTGAAAGTAAAAGGCGTGCAAAATGCATATAGTTAAATAGAGACAGACAGAGAGAGAGAGAGAGATGCGGTGGTTGTAATTCAGTGTGTGCGTTGGGGGCAGATGATCACCGCTTAATGCCTAAAAAAGTAGGGGCTATAATAACTGCTTATACCATCAAAGCTCGACTCGAGAGGCTGCAGCTTAAAGTCCAGACGCAGGGCACGGGCATTCTCATTGGTCACATGGATTTGTTGCGGGGCACTCGATTGATAGCTAAAAAAAGGATTTATTATATTCGAGTTCATTTATCCCTTTGATCCTGATCCTTTGACTTACCCAAAGGCCGTGGCATAAATGCTATAAATGCCGGGCACCAATAAACGCCAATATTCACCGCGATTTGAGGCGCGTATGGGTTTATCTTCCAGTCCGGAAACGACAATAGTTGCCTGGGCAATGGGATAGTTATTATAGTCCTTGACCAGACCCTTGACGCCAATATGCGCCTGCCTAAGCAATTGCAACAGGGACTCTTTATTTTGGGCCCACTCTTGGGGCAAAGTACTGGCCAGGGGATATTTGCAACAGGACAGCTCAATGGTCAATTCAAAGCAATTGGTAAAGGCATAATTAAAGTCCTGCATGCCACCCGATAATTCATACCAATTGGCACCATTTGTAATGCCCCCAGCAAAGCTATCATTGCAATTATTGCCACGTCGCATAATCGGATGATGATCGGCATACGAATGGGCCAATTGCTTAAATACACGATCATCTGGAGTCAGACTCTCCTCGCAGCACTCATGATGGGCTCTAATTGGAATTGCTATTAAGTTAAAAATACAATAAACTTTGGCTTGGGGGAACTTACATTGAGTTATCATAGGGATAACTGGCCACCACAGCACCGCCATGGAAATTGGCTGATAGCACAAATGGCTTACTCAATATCCATTCGGCCAAGGCGGCAGTTTCTGGCTGCCTTGTTGGCGTGCGTAAATGTGTAATTTGTTGCTGCTCCAAACGATCGGGAAAATCACGATTCAAGTCAACGCCAGCTGCATTGCCACGACCCACATAGTTGGGCAGAGACTCACAGTTGCCCTCCTGGAAATACAAAATAAAAATAAATATATAAAGTTGTTGTTATGTATGTTAATAGCCTTTTGCTTTCTTTCCATTTCATTTGGCATTCAACTCACTTTCAGGTGAGAAACCATACAACAAAATTAAAAAAAACTAAAACAAAGTTTTGAGGTAAACACGAGTTGAAATAGTTGTGTAATTGAAGTTCTCTCAATCAAAATTAAACCAGTTAATGGCAAAGTCCATAAAACGTCCAACTTTAACTCTTAATTTGGGTCACTTATTTTGCTATAGTTTTTGTTATCAGAATGTTAATAGAAACATTTCCTCTCAATTCGCTCTCTCTGTCTCTTTCTCTCTCATTGAGTTTAGGGGCGTTGAAGTGGGCGCAGCTGTTGCTAACTTTGGCTGAAGTTGACAAGGGTTAAAGTTGCGTAGGTGCGTATAAAATTTCACACTTATTGATTTTTTTCATTCGCTGGAATCAGCAAATTTTCTATGAATAACAGGTGATTTTTTTTGTTTGTACCTGGGATAAAGCATAACCATCTGGATTCATTGTCGGCACTATATATATATCCGTACTGTTGACCAGCCTGGATATATCCAATATGCGCTCGTAATTGCCCAACAAATATTGGGCCAAGTAGATAAGCAGCTGTCGTCCCACTGTTTCATCGCCATGCATATTGCCAATATATTTGACTGGGGGGACTAGCAATGGCATTTCCCGTATGCCACGTCCAATTTGGAGGGCCAAGATATAGCGTCCTTCGAGCGAACGTCCAATGGTATGGACACGTGCCAAATCCGGATATAATTTCTCTAGGCGTGCAAATAAATCCTCAATTTCCTCTTGTCCCGAGTAATGGGGCTTTTGCAGGAAACTCTCATCTTCACGGATGATGCTGCCCACACTAAGCAGTGGCAGCATTACTAGCATAACCAATATGCCCAGCTGTTGGAGATGAGGGCCCAAGAGCAACATTTTTGATGTACCGTTATTTGACAATTAAGTGTTAAAAATGGTTTGTAATGTTGCCGCTGCCGTTGTCGTTGCTGCGTTGTCTTCGTTATCACTAAAGTGCAAATTAAAACGAGACGACAATTTGCCCAAAAAAAAATAATAAATAACAGCAACAACAAAAAATAACAACAAAAATAATAATAATAAATTGAGGCTCCTCTGCTGCTGCTGCTGCTCCCAAGCCAAGCCAAGAGAAAAAAAGAGCGCGCTTAACCGATTGCCTTTCTGTGCTTTTGTTGTCTGTGCTTGTGTCTGTGCGGCTGCAGCTTAGCTTAGCTGTTCAGCTTCGAAAAATGTACTGTTTGGAATTTTGCTGCGTTGATTGGCCTTAAGCCTATGCCGACTCAAATGGTGTCGCCCGTGTGCGGTCGCTGTCAGCGTCGACGTCATCATCTAGGCTACTACTATGACAGAGAGACAGAGAGAGAGAGAGCGCCAGAGCAGCCCACAACTATATGTAATTGCTTAGGGAAATTATATGACCAGAGAGAGTGTGAGAGAGCGAGAGCAGACAAACGGTACATAAGTTTTGCGGTTCAATACAAACTAAATGTTATTAATGCGACTATTGTATATCCTGAAGCAAAAGTTTGTATAAAAAAAGTGATATGCCCAGCTCAAACAGTTAGGGCAGCGACAGAGCTGCGGCTGCCAAAATAATCATAGCAATTGGCAACGCTCTAAATACCGCAATAACATCTACGCCGACGCAGGAAAAACAAAGAGAGAGAGGGAGAGAGAGAGCGTGAGCGTAAGCGTAAGCATATTTAGGGGAGTAGGTACATTTTTCTTTTTTTTTGGTAAGGATATTTTTAATCAATAATTTCCCTTAAGCCTGTGACGTCACAAATGTCATTTGACCATTTGCGTAGGTGTTTATTTATGGGTTCAACACCCACACACAGACACACATAAACCAAGTGCGTAGCAGCAGAATTGCAGTTTTGCGTAAATTCCCAATTATCTATTATTTTTTTTTTCCTTTGAATTTAATGTTAAAGTTTACCGCTGTTATCAGCTGTTTTCGATTGAGAGACAAAAATCAATTCCCATCCAGCAAGCAACAATAAAAGGGAAAGGCAAGTGAAGGGAACCGTGACGAGGTAAAGTGAATTCAAAGAATTTGCAAAACAACAACAACAAACCGGTTGCTTACACACACACACACATACATACATAGATGCATTTACATATATGTATTACAATATATTCAGGCGGGGAAAAAATAAAATTGCATCTCGTTTGTCAATCGAAACCAAACCAAAGCAAACCAATTTAATTCAACCAACCAGTTTCAGTAAATTAAATTGTTCATTTGCAATATTTATACGTATACGTCACAAATTAATTGTTTGTGTGTCTGTATATTTATCTAATCTTATCAAAGCCCTCCAACCACATTGCCCATAAAATGTCAACTATAATAAGAGCAGCTTATTTATATTTATAAAACTTAAATTGTTGTTGCTGTTTTCTTTTCCTTAATTCGATTAGGGAGCAGCAAACACTCGAGAGTTTTGAATGTCCAAGAAACAGGCAAACAGAAGCAGAGGCAGCAGAAGCTTCTGTCCATGACACACTTTAAATCAGTGCTGGCAACCTTAAAGGCTGACTACAAAAAAAAAAAGCCAGAAAATGGCTAAGTGATAAAAAAGAATAAGTAATTGAGCTCTATATAAATAAATAGATAGACATAAGCATAAAGCGCAAAAATAAACAACAGGCAATTAAATCAGATAAAAAGTGTTAAAACAACCGCAAGGAGAAGAAGGGGTCAAAAGATAAGCCTCGAGAAGACAGCCAAGTGCGCCTCGCTTGACAAAAAAACTAACGCCTTGGTCAGATAAAAAAAAGAAAAGAAAAACAAAAACAAACCGGCAAACAATGTGAATGACGACAATAAAAATAGTAAATAAAGTGTGAGCAGCACACACACACACACAACGAAACTTTGCGAATGTGGGTGACAAAGAGGATTTTGAACTTGAACTTTGGCGTTGACAGCGACTTGTGACGCAGAAAATCCTCACAAAGGAGATGGAGAAAGAACAAATTAAGAAACAAAAAAAAACGAAAGTAATTCATTTCATTTAAAATGGGCTTGAAAAATATTTGTATTTATATGACTCATTTTGTTTTTTATTTATGCTGACTAATAAAGAAAACTTTTTTTTGTACCTGAATATTTTAAATTACAATGCAAAAAAAAAAAATATAAACAAATTCCAATAAAATCTGTCGGACTTACAATTCGAATTTTTAGTGCTAGCTCGTTTTTTATTTTTTAATAATTTTTAAAATGAAATCTAAAGGAAATGGCCAATTATTTTTTATGCATTGAACTAATTAATCAAATTGTATTGAAGTATTGATAAAAATGGATTAATAAATCTACATTTCTAATCACATAACAAATACAATTAAGTGGCAAACTGATGTGTTTTTTTTATATTTAAGGCAAATGGAAAAAATTTTATTATAGGTATTAAATATTTTAATGTTTTTTGGCAAATTGGGCTAATTTTACAAACAATATTTTCTATGTTTTAAATTTTTTTAGAGGAAATAATTATTTTTTTTAAGCAAAAAATTTAGCTTTGAATGTAGCCTTTTTATAGCCAACTTTTTCATTATTCTGGACAAAATTGTAAGACTTTTTCATAATTATTTGATTATTATCTTTTTATAGCCATTTGTTAATTTGTATGTGGCTTATTTTTATTAATAGTTCTTAAGCAAATAATTATTAATCTTATCAAAAGTGCAATATCACTAAACAAATATTTCCGTTTATTTTGTAGGTACTCAAAAGATTTAAATTCACACAAAATTTAAGCCATTTTAATTTAAGACATTTCTAGTCTTCCCAGCCCTGGCTTAAAAATCCAACAAGTAAATTTCAACAATTTGCTCAGCTGTTGTGTCTTTTTGATTATCTCTATCTCTTTCCCGTTCCATCCCTGCTGCTGCTGCTGTTGCTTTTTTTTTGTGATTCCAGCAGAGGTTTTCCCCATACAAGTACACAAATGTATATTTGTATGTGTGTGTTTAACAATTGATGATTACAATATGATTGAGCGATCGCTCGGCTTGCCACAGTTGATAAACAATGAAACAGCAGGAACAAAAACAACAAAAACAACAACGAAGAAGAAGAAGTTAATGGCTTTCTTTTTTTGTTTCATTTTTTTTTTATTTTTGCCCGATTTTAATACAGATTTCTGAAAAAAAACTTTCATTTTAATAGAAAAAATAGTTCACTCACCTTGGCCAAAGCAAAACCATCTGGATTACAACTGGGCAGGAAATGAATTTCTGTGCTATTGAGCAATTTTTGTATTTCCAAATTGTTCTCGTAGCTGCTGGCCAAATACTCGGCCATATAAAGAACCATTTGGCGGCCCAAGGCCTCGTCGCCTCGCACATTGGCCACCAGTTTGACCATGGGACGCAGCAAGTCGCCCTCATCGGTGTCGGTGGGTGCATTTAAGGCCAAGGCATGCATTTCCCGCCCCTGGCCGGTGCGTCCTATGCTGTAGGTCTGGGCCAGCTGGGGATAATCGTGGCTGAGGCGTTGGAAGAGTGTGCCAATTTCCTCATTGCTCAGATAATGGGGATTGGCCAGAAAGCTTTCGATTTCGTTAACAACTGTGACTTTTGCGTTGGTGGCAGGGGAGGAGGCGGAGGAGGCAACGGTTAGGCACGTAAGCAGAACGATGCTGCTGAAAAAGCTGCGACACTCGCGTTTAAACATTATTATAAATAATAAAACAATAACCGGAGAGCTAGAAAAAGCACGGCGACTGCGCACGACACGTAAGCAGCTGGGAAATGACGACTTAGTTGGCTTGGGCAGAGGCAAAGGCGCAGGCGCGCGCGTTGCAGAGAGACTCTGACAAAGACACACACACACACACACAGACACTTGTGGCTTAATTACTTTTTATTTTATTGGGCGCTATATTAATCAGCAGAACAGCCCTTTAAGCCATTTCGCGAAAATAACGCACTTATACACTTGCAAAACACAATCACTTTTGGCCGCTGCTGCTGCTACTGCTGATGACGTGCACTCAGAAGAACCGCTAATTATTTTTAGGCCAAGTTAGCCAGTCGTATATAAAACTTGCACTACCTCTTGAGTCTTTTGAGCAGTGTAACCAAAAGACGCGAATTGCTTGTCAGTGTGACCGTTTGTTTTCTGTTGGTTTCTTTACGTTATTACTCATTTGGTTATTTAAGGCTGGCGAAATTTGGGCACACTGTTGGCGATAATTGGCTATTGCTTGATACACACAAAGCGGTCACACTGATTTTAGTACAGAAAAGTGGCGCGTTTTTTAAATTTTCTTTAGTAAAAGAAAATGTTTAGCGAGTAACGAGTAACAAATTTAAGCTGAATAATTATAAATTTTTAAACAAATTTATAGTTTTCTACAAAACAAGAGCCGATAAAAATAAAAAGGTAAATAAATGAATTTTTCTTTTGGTAATACTTTAATAAATAGTTAACACATATGCAACTAACTTTGTAGTTAATTTAAAAAAAAATATCGTTGAATATAAAATGTTTCATTTAAAAAAAAAAAATGTTTTGTTGGGCATTTAAAATTAACTTGGTCATCAGCTTTTTTAGGCCTTTGATGGATCCACAGCAGTTGTGGCGGGCGCAATATCAGCTGTGGTTTCCTCAGTGGGCGCAACCTTGACAGCTTCGCTGGCAGCAGCCAAAACACTGGGAGCAGCTGTCTTGGCAGCCTCAGCTACCACGGCAGGCTTTGGCTTAGGCTTGGCGTCACCACGTCCAAAGATGGCCTTCTCAATACCCAAAATGGGAGCCTCAAAGGCCAAGGTGGCGAAAATGGAAGCGGTCAGAGTGAAACCAAAATCGTGCCACCAACGGAGCAACTGAAAAAACGAAAAAGAATCAATTTTAAGAACCTTGGAAAAATCTTCAAGCTGAATTTGTAAACTCACCGCATCGTAGTTGGAGAAATGAGTGTCTGTCTGCAGGCGAGCAGCGTTGACCAATTGGACAATTCTGTGGATGACATACATGCAGTAGGACAGACGACTGAAGCCAGTGAAGAAGCTCCAGGAGAGAAAATCATTGATCAGACCACCGTGACCATTATAACAGGCCCAGACAATCCAGCCAATGCTCAGGGCCCAGGCCGTACGACTCAGGGGCTCAAAGAAGGCGCCCTCAATCAAAGGCGAATCGGGAGTATCGGGCAAAATGCGCCAATAAGGACCCCACATGTCGGTCAACATAATGCCAAAGGCCAAGACCCAACCGGTAATCACCCAATGTCTGGCCAATGGAATTTGACGTCCACGATTACGTGTGAACAGGAAATAGCCAAAGATCACACCAATCAGCCAGGTGGGAATGCGAGTGTGAGTGGGATAATAGGTCAAACGTTGTCTCAAGTCCACATGATCGTCCTGGACACGGAACAGGGTAAAGTCATTGTGCATAAAGGTGGCAAATGTGCAGCCCAAACAGAGCAGACCAAAGATGACAATGGGAATCAGGGCCTTTTTGCCCCATTTCCACAGGGGAATCAGGAAGAGTGGTGAAAGGAAGTACAGTTGTGTGTCCACAGCTAAATACCAAGATTGGGAAATGCACTAAAAATGGACAAACACAAAAATTTAACAAAATTAAATACCAACTAAATTAATTGATTTATTACTACTTACAATGCTGTAGGGGAAGGCATAGTTCTGGACATAGAGCAAAGTGGCCCACCAGGTGTCCTCACAACGCTTATCCTGAGTGCCCAATTTGAACCACATGGGCCCCTCGCCAGAGTATTTATACAAGGACATAATATACAAGACAACAACGGCCACCACTGGCGTCAAACGGATATAACGATGGAAATACATCATTTTAATATCCAGTTTGCCCTTGGTACGTTCCATTTCACGGAAGGCGCCCCAGCACATCAACAATCCGGACATAAAGAAGAAAGTATCCACACAGAGAGAACCATTCTGGACCAACATGGAGAAGGGAGTCTCAACCCAAGTGTAGAATTTATTCTTGTTAATATGTGGCAGATCATAGAATGTCATATAACCATGACCAAAGACCACCCACATCATGGAGAAGCAACGCAAACCGTTTAGGCAATGGATAACATTGGGATTATTTACTTTTTTCACAGTGAAAATCTTCGGAGCGTTTGTCAAAACCGAAAAGGCAATGAGCAAAGGCTTTTTCGGTGCTAGAAGGCAAAAGAAAATTCAAGTTTATTTCCAAACATATAAAGAAAATAAAGCTTACTTACCGCCATTTCGTGTCTGAACAAAATCATAAACACTGCTGGCAATCATAAACACAACAATCAGCGAGAAAAAGACACTAAAAATATAAATAGAAATTAAATTTCTAAATAGAATTCCATTTTATAATCAATAAAAAACTTACATGGCAAATATATCCACACCGCGTAGCTCAATGGGTGCATCATATTTGCACCATTTCTCGGTGACCATTTCAAAGTCCAAATCGATGACATCATTGCCATAAAATTTACGTATGACATTCTTGAGCAGCTGATCGGTTTCCTTGGGACTACAGGAGCTGGGCACGCACAAGCCCAATTCAAAAATTTGTGGATCCACCTGCTTGTAGCTGATCCTTGCAAATTCATGATCACGCTTTTTCACCTGACTATAAAACTGGGTAATATTCAGGCGAGCCAAGCAATATTGGCCACGGATCTCATCGCCATAGGTGTTGGAAGCAGCCACACATTCCTCATACTGACCCATACTGATGGTATGACCCCAAAAGAGACCCATGGGCAAACGACCCCAGGTATCAGGAACTATAAAAAATTATATTATCATTTAGGTACTTGTATTTATTGATATGCCTAAAATTAAATCACTAATTGATAAGTAACTGGCTGCAAAGTGCAATGCGATTATGATAGATATTTGTTAGGTAGTTGGCAGCTTAGAAAAACCCAGATAATATTCCTACACCTGGATTGGATTTATATATTGATAACATCATCAAACCATATCAAGCGTTTATTATATGGCTTATTATTAGAGACTTCTACAGGAAGTTGCATAAGTTTATTAGGTTTCTTTGGCTACTTTGTCATTAGCTTTTCTATTATCATCCATTGATTCATACAACTTACAATAAATGGTATTAGAAATTAAGACTATAACAAACGAAATTGTTGCTCAAGATTAAAAATTCTTCTGTCTATTATGTCTCATAATTTCGAGCTTAAATTAAAAGTAAAATTTAAAATCAAAGCATTTTATTTATAGAATATCTATTTAATTAATCTGTGGCTTTGTTTGTTTATAGTGAAACCCAAGAGAAGATTTAAGTTTGTTATAATCCTGTCTGTTTCAAAAACAATATTGAATTATTTGTAAATTTCTTCAAGTCATTTGTAGATTCCTTTTCTATTTTGTGGGAATTATCTATTTTATTGTCATGGTACATGAATATATTGTATATTTTTGTTTTTGTCTTGGATTAACTAATTTTTTTTTTTATTATTGTTGCCATTGACTAATAACAATTTTATTTTTATTGGCCCACACTGTCTTATCGGTTCTGCCATCATATCAGGGTATATATTCAAGTTTATTTTATTTTTCTATTTAATCTGAAGAGCTATTAAACTAGATTTTGATTTGCTACTGCAATTTTTTTTATTTTTTTTTTGTTTTTTGTTGATACCAAGAATTTGATTTACAATGGACCATAAAATAAATTTTCAGAATTTATGAATGGAATTGGAGCAACGCATTGGCTTTGAAATAGTTTGAAAAGTAAATAATAAACTTGACCCAAATTAAAGTGAGTACTTACATTCAAGAGCCCATTCCTCCATATTATCAATGGCATCGCGAATGCGTTGTAAATCCTGATCGCATACTTCCTTATTATATTCGCGACGATCAGCAGTCGTCCCGGAGGAAGCAGAATGTCTGTGGATCACTTTACCGGCTAGGCTGGTGGAATTGGCATTGGCTTTGGCCAGGGCGCTGCGTTCTGCGGCCAGCGCAAAGAACTGATAGGCCAGGCTGCCTTGCAAAGGGGTCGAGTATCCAGTTAGCAAGTCATTCTTATTCGAGTCGGTATGATGAGTACGGGATATTGTGTGCTGAGCACTTGATACGGCAACTAATAGGGCCAATAGTGCCAGCGAGCACATGCCCAGGATTTGATTATGACGCCGCGCCATAATCCCCAGTATGTTGTTGTTGTCTAATTTGTTCCGGTACGGTGACAATCGTTGGGTTAAAGCGTGCGACGCTCGTACGCGTTACAAACTAATTGTGTGGCCAATGTTAATGGTTGCTTTTATAGGCTAAGTGCCCACTTGATGACGCCCCACTCGACTATAGGCAATAGCAATACTATGCCACTCCATCTAACCATATATTTACGTATGGGCTACCCATGAAATCTATAAATATTTCCTATACATAGATACAGTTTGGCCTGGCCAAGATTCGAAGCTCATCGATAAGGATTGGCCCGCTAATCAATTGCTAGCTGGCTAACTGGCTACCTGGCCGGCCCCATACAATTTTGTCTTATCGACGATGGTGTCTTATCTACCGGCTTGGATTGGCTTGGATTTCATTCGGATTTGAAAGCACATGTAGCCAAAGGTCGTCTCAATTGTCCAATGGAAATTCCTTTTAGCCAATGCGTTGCTCACAAGACACGATTGTAAATTACGACGAAGCCGTCTGCTCTGATAAGTTAAATAATAATAATAAATAAAAAAAAAAGAAAAAGATTTTCTATTAATTAAATTAAAAACGGAAATACCCAGATAAATTCTCAAAAGTTTTGTGGGTTACCAATTAGTCAAAATATTGTGGATCCTATCTCTTTATCTTACGCACTTACTAGTTCCTCAGCACTTGACTTGATGGCTTTTTTTTGAAGCAGTTTTTCAAGTACTTTGGCCATAACATTGAAACTTTTTTTTTAAACATTTTCAATTGTAAATTCAAGTATAATATTTTGAAATGGGTTTTTAAAGGTATTACAATTTGCAAATTGTATTTGTGAAATCAGTTTTCATTGCCTTTGATTTGAGGGTATAAACGAAAAAAAAAAACACAGATGACCTAATCTTATCTTTTTTTTAAGGCTTATGTTATAGATTACCCCCATCATATTGGTTTTGTTTTTCTTTTTAGCCCACTTTGTTTTTAGTGCGATTAGAACTTAAATAAATTATAATAGCAACAAAAAATCAGTAGCTAAGGTCTTTTTAAAGATTAAATCCAATATGGAAATTGAGCAAGGAGAAGAAAATAATTAATTTTCATAAAGATATGACAGACTCCTGAATGTCTGAAAGCTTTATTAGATATGCCTATTAAAAAGATTGTATAAAATTGTATTTAAAATAATATACCACTAATCGGCCGCACATGGAACCTCTTCAATTTTGACGCAGCACCTCAACATCACATCAGCTGTCAAAGTACACACTTCAAATTGCTTTTGGATTTGCTCTTTGAATTCCTAACTAAAAAAATTATGGTATCTGATAGATTTAGTTGGAAATATTAATAAAATTCGAAGGCATTTTATACCCTGTAATTAATTATATAAGAGTATATATATTCTTGTTCTGTAGAAACCAAATACCTTTAATTGATTTCCAGCTGTAATATTCAGATTCTTCATTAATCTTATTGGTTTTTATTAGCAATCCGATCTCTCTATAGGGTATCCCAAATTTACCTTATTTCGAGTTTGATTTATTTTTGACTTCTTTTGAAAAAAACCATTTATAGGACTTGAACAATCCAATCCCCCATTGATCGCGGAAACGCTTGTCGTAATCGGCTAAAATACATATAGCAACCATATGATTGGAGATAACAGCGATTTACCAGAATCACAATCATTCAAGGTGCACATTGGACCTGAAAAACCAGTAAAAACGAAATCAAATAAATAAATAAAAAGTCAGTTGCTATTGCCACTTTTACTTTTCCAATGATATCATTCGAGATTGTTTGATTATAACACTTTATATATTTTTTGTTTTTGTCGTTTACTACCAATCGGCACAGTTGCCCAATCTTTATTTTTTTCTTCTTTTTAATTTAATTAAATTTTATTTCGTAACAAAATTTTATTTATAATATCATATACCATTTTTTTTTTTTATAACTTTGAGTACGTCAGCTACTACCGTTTTTTAACAGTTCTTGGTAAATTGATTGACCTTTAAGCACTAATATAATAAATGTTCTTTAATAGGAAAATCTTTTAAAGAAAATAAAATGGAGAATATTAAAGTCTCTTTTTTAAACCATTACTTTTGGATCAGAGAAGATAAGAATGGTTTTTAATAGTGTTTAATGCCTTGAACTCAAATCTAAATTCAGTTTCTTATGTAAATTGGAGTGCTAAATCCGAATCTGAAATCTGTTTCTCAAGATTGGTTCTAGTTTTCGAGTTATTGAAGTTAAAAAATTTGGACAGTAAATATTTTGAAAACTAGAACCAATCTTCATAAACAGATTCAGATTCAGCACTCCAATTTACATCAGAAACAGCTGTTAAGTTGCTCTGATCCAAAACCGTGTTTAAAACGTTTCCTTTTGTTCTATTTAATCGTTTTCCAAAAAATTTATGGCGATGGATATTAATAAAAATGCATTTGAATTTTAATAATTTTTATTTAAATTAATTTATTTTACACTGTCAAGCAAAATATTTTTAATTACAGGGTGTTTGTTTTTTGTTTCTTTTCATATCATTTTTTTTTTTGTTTGTTTTTGTTTCATTTTCTTTAAATTACAAAATACAATATATAAAAAAAAAAATTATTGGGTTTAGACGAAAAAAACAATAATAATATTATAATTAGAATAATAATCATAATTAATTAATAATAATGCGTGTATCAATTTTAATTTAAATTTAAAAGTAAATTGGTAGAAAAAACGTCGCTTGTGTGTGCTAATAATTTGATTTTTTCTTTTCTTTCTTTTATTTTCAATTTAGCGCTATTTTCCAAGTAATTCTTATGGTGTATAACGGTTTGTTTAGTGTTTTTTTTTTTTGTTTTATTTATTTTATTAAATTATTTGTTTGTTTCGTGTTTTTTTTTTGTTTTATTTGTTGTTTTTTTTGTTTTTTAGAACTAGTTTTACTAAGGCTTGGTTTACATGTGACTTAACTATGTTGCTGTTGTTGTTTTATTGTGTTTTTGTTTTTACTTTTATTTGTTACATTATTTTTAATATTATTATATTATATATATATATATACCTATTAAATATATTAATTTAGAAATTTGTAATTGGTTGTTTATGCCCCAATAAAGCATAAAAGTTTTTACCCGTTAAATATTTAACCCATTTCCCCATTCTTCGTTTTTTGCTGGTTGGTTTTTTTACAATGTCGCACTTAATAAAGCGATTATTAATATATATATATTTCTATATATGTATGTATATAATTGTAGGTATATTATTTGTTATTAATATTTAATATAGCTGCGACTTATGCGTATGCGACTTATTTATTTTACACTAGAGTCTTAAAAAATTAAGGTTGGTTGGTTGTAATTTTTTTTTGTTTTTTTCTTTTTTTCGTTTTTTTTAACTTTAACTCTCTTTAATTCGATTTAAAAATCATGCGCATTTGTGTTGCTTGTTTTTGTTTTGTTTTTGTTTTTCATATTATAATTGTAATCACAAATAGTTTTGGAATATGCTCTCCTTCTCTCTGTTCACTTTCCATTATTCTCTCTTTTCCTTTGCTTAATTCTTTCCTTTTTTGTTTTTCTTTAGTTTGCTTTCATCATTTACATATAAAAACAATAGAAAAAAAGTAATTTTCTTTTCTCTTAATTGTAGTATAAATCTTAAAGTTTTTATGGTAAAAAAAAAATAAAACTTAAAATAAATAACATTTTTCTCTCCTTCAGAATGGAAATTATTGTTTTTTTTTTTGGTTTGCCTCTAAAATTTTACTTTTTTTTAATTCAAATAATTTAGTGTGTGTGTGTGTGTGCAATTTTTAACCTACCTACATTTTAATTAAAGGCAGCGGTCTGTTTTGACTTTTTGTGGATTTATTAATTTTATTTTACATTGTTTTTTGATGACAGCAATGACTTTTATTTATTTTATTTTGATTGCATTTGTTATTTATTTGGTGTTTTTGTTTTTTTATTTAATTGTTATTTCTGTTGGCAGGCCAAACGACAAACACACAGACACACACACGCACACACACACACAGTCGAACACACTCGTCTTCATTTCTTACATTTTATACACTTTTCTCCACTGACTTTTTGTCTTTTGTGTTTTATTGTAATTAATTAAAGTCCTAAAAGTGAGGAAATATTTTTATCTCGATTTCGATTTTATTTTTGTTAAAAACACATCAACTAACTAATTCGATTTAATATTCTAAGTTTATATTTAAATATTTACGCGCCGTACTTAATTTTAATGTTCTGTTTTTTTTTTCTTTGTGTTTTATTGTTTGTATAAGTTAATGTTATTTTTATGATTTGTTTCCTATTTATGTTAATGTTGCTTTTCGTCGCAATTTGAAGGCAATTTTACGCAGTTTTTTTTATTACAGGATAAGTTTATCTTCGATTCGTTTTTTTTTTTTGAGTTTTGGGCGGCGGCTTCTCTTTTCTTTTTTTCTGGTAAAAAAAACACTTAATGAGGTTTATCAAAAATGTTAATTTTTTTTTCCTTTTTTTTGCGAACTCTACATTAAAACTAATTTATAAATCTATTAATGCTGTGTGTGCTGCTGCTGCTAATAATAATAAATATTACGATATTTATATATATATAAAATTGTTGTTTCTTGTTATATATTTATATATATTTAAATGTTAAATGTGTTTAGTTGTTTTTTTTTTAAAAGACTTGAATTTTTACAAAATTTTGTACATAAAAATAATTTAGATAAAATAAATAAAAATCTATTAATGCCAATTCTAGAAACAGAGAGAGAGAGAGAGACAGAGAGAGGGAAAGAAAAAAAAGGGAGAAAGAAGAGTAAAAGTTGAAAATGTGCAATGCTTCCATATCAATTTTAAAAAAAAATGGTCCATCAAAAACATTGTAGTTTTTGTTCTTGTTGTTTTTTCGCTGCTTTTGTGTTTTGGCATTTTCTTGTGATCGTTGTTGCTCTTCTTCGTATTCTTCTTTATGTTCATCTTCTGTTTTGGGTAAGGTGAGGCACTAATTGAAATTTGAGTTCAAATGGTTCTTGTTTTTTGTTTGTTTGTTTGTTTTTTTTTTGAGGTTCCTTTGGGTTTTAATTTAATTTCTTTCATTTTCAACTGCAAATTGTTTGGTATTCTGTATGTATGTGTGTGTGTGTGTGTATTTGTGTTTGTCGTCCATTAATGAATTCAAAATGCTAGTTAATAAATTATTTTTGTAAAATTATAAAATGTTTTTTTGTATATTAAAGGGGGAAATAAATGAATAATTTAAACAGATAAAAAAAAACGCATTTCTCTTACTAATTACAATTATGAATACAAAAAAAAATCTATGCATTTATGTATGTTTTTGTTTATATATAGGTAGGTTTATATTTATATATATGTGTATATAGATGTGTATGTGTGTGTGTTTATATAAAATTAGTTAATTAAAATTAATGATTGAACGTTTTGAAAACGTTTCACACATAGTGTGTAGGGGAAGAGGGGGAAAAAAGTAAACACATTTCTCGCTCTCTTTCTCACGCGTTCGTTTTTGTTGTTTTCTTTTTTTTTTTTGTTTTTGCTTACAAACATTCAAAAATAACTAAAATAAATTAAAGAAATATAATATAGTATTTTTTTTTTTGTTTTTTATATATTTAGGCCTAAAATATGTTTGTTTTTGTGTGTTATTAATTTTTAATAATAAGAATAATATATATATATAAAAAAATTATATATATGCGAGTGTGTTTGTGTGTGTGTATTGTTGTTGTTGTGTGTGTGTGTGTTTTTTTTTTAATTATAATTTATATATATAAACAAACTAATTTGCAGTCGCTGTGTTGTTTTTGTTTTTTTTTTATGTTTCTTTGATTTGTTCAAAAAGTCATCAATTTAAATTTTCTTAAATTTTAAATATATTTATATATGTATATATTTATTAATTTTTGTTGGGCAAGGTTAAAATCAAAATTATTGAATTATTTTTTTTTTCCTTTCCCTTTTTCTGTTTTTCTTGTTTTTTTTTGTTAATTGTTTAGTTAAGTTACAGTTAATTACTATAATAGAATTAAATAAGTATAACGCTATACATAAGAAGAATTAGATTTTAAAAAAGTTAAAAATTAATAATAATAATAAAAAAAAAAAAAAAAAATAGTACATAACAATTAACACAAACATTTCCCTGGCTGAGTTTTTTTTTTCTTTCTTCTTTTTTTGTATATACACACACACACTTGCACACACACACACACACACACACACATACGCACAGAGAACTTATATATATATAAATGTATCAATATATATATATATATAAAATCAATCCAATTTCAAAAATAAGGCGGTTGCGGCAATCCGTTATTATAATGAAAGTCAAAGGATTGTTGTGGTTGTTGTTGTTTTAGATTTTGGTAATTGTTGTTGTTGTTGTTGTCCTGCTGCTGCTGCTGATGATGATGATTATGATAATAATAATAATTGTGGCTATTATTGAGAGAATAACCACCATCACATTGTCCAAAGTCCCTGGGAATGATTGGGCATTTATTTAATAAAAGATCCTTTGTGGTTGTTGTTGTGGTTGTGGCTTCTTGCGACTGGGAATGAGGAGGAGAAGTGGGTGGATGTTGCTAATGGCTGCACTAGAGTCTTTCCACAAATTTGGTCAACTGATCGGAAGCATCTGAATTGGAGCCGCCCACATTGCCAGTGACATTGACACCGACGCCGACGCCAACGCCGACACCGCCCACGCCCACATCCTGGGAGACGCCTGGCAGTGGCGATTGATGATGCATGCCATGATTATGCATACCATCATGCGGTCCCTGTGGGGCAGGCGAGTGGCTCATTACATGGTGCGGCGAGGGCTGAGCCCGGGGCGACGCTGAGGGCGCTGCACGGGGCGAGGGCGCCGACCGTGGCGAAGGCGTTGGCTGCGGCGATCTGATGGGCGGTGAGGAGCGGGCCGATTGCATCAGCTGCTGCTGGAGGGAATGTGGTGTGGGTGGACCCATAACGGCCCCGTTGCCGGGCACAACATTCTGGGCATTGGCATTGGGCATTCCGCCCACCACTTGCATCATTTGTTGTTGCTGCTGCTGTTGCTGTTGTTGCTGCTGCATGCCCGGGGGCATTACGCCCATTTGCTGCTGCTGCTGTTGGGGCCCAGGCTTGACGCCGACGACGCCGCCAGGATTGTTGCCACCACCGCCTTGCTGCTGCTGCTGAAGGATATTTGAGGCAGCCACCGCCGCTGCATTGGGCATTGAGTACTGATCAGGTCCACCGCCGGCCACACCAGCATTGACAACTGGGCCACCGGTGACATTGCCACCGCCAGCGCCGACAGCATTAAAATTGCCTGTGCCACCACTGGGAAATTGCTGCTGTCCCGCACCGCCCATGGGCGGGCCACGTTGTCTTTGGGGATATGGCGGCGGATATTGATTCATTGGCAAAGTGCGCATTTTATTATACCATTGATTGGGCACCTAAAATAAAATAATACACTGATTTTTAAAATTCACTGATTCACAAAAGAGGAAAAATGCAAAATGAATAATTTAAATCAAAATAAAATCAAATTCGCACCATTTTTCATCATTTATTAATTAATAGCAAAAAAAAAAAAAAAGAAGAAAATTTTAATTTGCTTGCTTTAATTTTTGTTTTTTTTTGGGGAATTTTTTTATAATTGATTTCTTGTTTTTTTTTTTTTTTCGGTTGCTGCTGTTTTTATGGGCGTTCTTCTTATTTTTTTTTTGTTTTAAGGGATTTTTCTTGATACGTTAATATTTTTTCTTTAAACTTGCTCTTTGTCGTTGTCGCTTGTGTAAAATACTCACCATGCCACCTTGGGCAGTCACACCGGGTGGTAAGTTCTGAAGCATCATTGGTGTATTTTGCATATTTGGCATGCGCTGATGTGGACCAGGTTGCTGTTGTTGTTGTTGCTGCTGTTGGGTTTGCATGAGATTCACCTGCTGTTGATTGCCCTGATTCATTTGTTGTTGTGGTCCACCAGGTTGTTGTTGTTGTTGCTGTTGTTGTTGCTGCTGATTAATCATATGCTGCATTTGCTGTTGTTGCATTACTTGTTGCTGCTGCTGCTGTTGTTGTTGCTGCTGCTGCTGCTGTGATTGTGGTCCATTGCCCGTTTGCAGAGCACCCACCGGTCCAGTTTGACCACCCCCGGCGCCTCCACCGCCGCCAGCTGCTGCGGCATTCATTTGACTCTGCTGCGTCTGCTGACGCTGCTTGATTATGGCAGCCATTATCTGTGGATTCTGCTTGAGTATGGTGAGTATATGCTGATTGCTCTCGTTAGTGGGATTATTTTTGATTTTCTGCATAATCTGGGCCAACTGCAGCGTGTTCAGTGGCGGGCCATTTGTGATATTTGTGCCCGCACCGGCGCCAGCATTCTGGGCCCCCGGCAAGCGGACGCCAGCACCGCCGGCATTGGCCACAGCGCCGCCACCGCCCATGGGACCACCGCCCATGCCCATGACATGGGAGCCGGCTCCTGCGCCGCCCACCATGCCCACGCCAGGGCCGCCCACACCGGGCATGTTGCCACCGCCGCCCATTTGATTGGGTGGTCCGCCGCCGCCGCCCACCATGCCCATCATATTCTGTTGCTGCTGCTGCTGCTGCATGGCATTCTGCTGCATCACCTGGTTGGGCTGGCGCATGCCACCGCCGCCACCGGGCTGATTGGTGTTGGGATAGCGCTGATTGGCCGCATTATTGCCCCACTGGTCCATGTGAAGCAGATTGTTGCCCATGGCATTGCCGCCGGGCACCACACTGCCGCCGCCGCCGCCCATTGGATTGACACCGCCGACGCCTACGCCAACGCCGACATTGCCCACCATGCCGCCCAAATTGCCCGGATTGGGTACGCCAACGCCAAGCGGCCGTTGCATTACAGGCGGAGCCATGGGCACACCTTTGCCAAAGCCCCCGCCGCCGCCATGCTGACGAGCGGCCTCTTCCTGCACCTGCTTAACGACCTGCAGGACATGCGGCGAGGGCGAATGTCCGCCACCGGCCTGCATGCCCAGCCCCGGCTGATGGGGATGCGGCGAAGTCATTCCGCCCATGCCGCCTACTCCAGCGGCCGAGACGGGTGACGGGACAGTCGAGGGGCTCATGCCACCAGCACCTGGCGGCATTATTCCAGCCTGGCCGGGCATACCAACTTGCTGGTTGACTTGTACGCCCGACATGCTCACCACACCGCTCACTCCGGTTACTCCGGGGCCAGGACCCACGGAACCCGAGACTGAGGAGCCGCCAGTTAGTGTCGCTGGGGCAGCTGTGCGAGTCATTAGAGCCATGCGACGACGTAGCAATTGCTGTTGTTGTAGTCTAAAAGAAAACAAGAAAGCAAAATTAGTTTCAATTTGAATTACGAGTCTTAAATAAAAACGAAACTCACTTATGCTGCAATTGTTGCTGCTTCAGTTTATGCTTGATATTGGGACAGAAAGGCACTGGACACTTTTGCTCTTGACAATGCTTGGCATGATAACAGCACAAGGCAATTAATTGCTTGCATATGGGACAACCGCCATTTGTCTTGCGTTTGCAATTCTTTGTATGCTGCACGACACGCTTCATTTTCTGGCACGATGGCAAACGGCAATTGGCATCGCGACACTGACAGGCATGCACCAAAGATTGTATGCAACGTTGGATGGACTGTTTGCGTGCCTCTTGCGGATTGGCCTGTTTAAGATCAGCCGGAGCTGAGCCATCATCCAGATCGAAGCCAAGTCTTTCCATTTTATGCTGATGGCCAACCTTCTCTTTGCAGGCAGTGCAAAGATCAAAATCCTGAGAATTACAAATTTATAGATAATCAAATAAATAAATTGTAAATTTCTTTTCACTTTCCTATCAATGGTTAATAATAACTATGACTTTTAGCCTGAAACTCAATTTCATCACAATATTTCTAATACTAAGAAATTCTTGGAAATTTCTTGGAAATTTAGCTAACTTTTGGTATTTTTAGTTACATTTATATACGGGCTCTTTTTGATTAAAAATAATTATATTTATCAAAAATTCAACTGTAAAAAGCTGTTTAGTAATGGCTCTATTTTTATTGATATGAAATGGAACCTTAACTTAAGGCAGTGGCCTCAATTAGAATGGTCAAAAGTAGTTTGTTTTTGAAATTTTTTTTTTAATGGAAGAAAAAAAGTTAAAATTTTCATATCTTAAAAGAATACAAAAAAAAATTATATTTGGGCAAAAAAAAAAATTTTCCTCTGATTTCTGAGCCTTTTCCGTAGACGCTTTTTTCCCCGCAATTGCAAATTGGCGGCAACATAAAATAATACGATTTTATTAGTAATATATGTAGTTTCTGGGTGAACCTAAAACAAAGTTCAAAAATATGTCCAACAAAAAAGTTTGGCGGGTTCAAAATCAAAAAATAGTTTTTTTTTTCCCCAAAACATCAACTTTGAAGGACCAAAACGAATAGCGGAATATACTTTTTATATAATTTTTTAGGTTCACCCAGAAGGAAATTCAATTTTGAGTACAACAAAATTAAGTTCATTCAAATAGGTCAAGTAGTTTTTGAGTTATTCACGCCCGCCAATTAGCAAGTCAAGTGAAAAACAGAAATGGATAAAACTGCATTACAAATGAGGCAAAAAAAGCCAAAATTTTAGGTGTTACGTTTATTAAACGCTACTCAGCTATTCCTGGTTCTAACCATGTCCTTGTTTTTTTTTTATAATTTCTTCTATCCTTTAAGAATGTAAATTCAATGACTCGTCACTATTTTTGACACTTAGAAATTTTTTGTCCTGACTCAAGGCGGCCTTACTTTAGGCACTATAACTTTGCGAATTCTTGGAATTAAGAATTAGGAATTAACAAAAAAAAAACTGAAAATTTGACCATTCCAATTCCATTCCAAATATAATAAATGATATGAAGAAATTCTATTTTATAATAATCCCTTTGGAAATTAAACATTTGTGCATGTAACACTTCAAAAAAATAGGAAATGACAATGAATTTTAAAATACAAAATACTCTGAATTTTTATATAAATTAATTTAGATTTAAATTGCTTTTTACTTACATCACAGACAGTGCAATGGTAGCGAGTTTCCACGGCCGTTTTACAATTGTTGCATGTGTAGACAAATTTATCCTGGCCTTGGTTATGCAACTCGTAGAGCATGGATAATGTGGAAAATTGGGCTCTACGCAATGACGAAAACTCGTAATGCTTATCACGAGCCAATGTTAAAAAGGCATCACGGCCATCCATGAGATCACAGGTTAATAAAGGATCGGGATCTTGTATGGGCTGCAAAAAAAAAACAAAATCATTTAAATTATATTCAAAAGAGGATTTCAATGATTAAACTTACAGCCAGACTAGCTGCCGATTGGGCTGAATGCAAGCGTATGACAAAGAAAACTTCCTTATGCTTTTCCATGGTGGCAAATATTTTGGCCGAAAGATCATTTCCCGATGGATGCTCATTGGATTTCTTGCTGTTTTTACGCTGAGCAGCCTTGGATTTATTTGATTTCTTGGCTTTCTTTTGGCCCTTCTTTTTGCCATCACCGCTGACTTCGTTGTCTTCAATGGAACACAATTGCTGGAAATGACATAAATAAATAAATTAAACGATTATAATTAATTTATATTGATTGTTAATTTACCTCAGCTGCCTCGGCCTGTTTGCGTTTCTCCTCCTCCTCCTGGTCCAACTCTTTGATGCTTTCCTCCAGGACATTGGGCCAGAAATCGCCCTCGAAATAGGGCAACTCAGCGGCTGTAGTCAATTTATCCTCCATGGCCTGCTTGAGTATATCCTTGTAGTCCTGGATAATGCGCTCGATCATGCCCTTGTCCAGCATTTTCTTATACCATTCCTGTAAACGTTTTGGCTTTGGTATCTTCTGATCAGTTGGATGGCAGTGGAATATATAATCATCGCCCTCGGATGGCGGACAGGCCCAAATGTGTGCCATGGTATAGCCCAATTTCTTCACATAGTCCATGTAGCCGAGCAGAATCTCATGGTAAACGGCAGTGCGATATTGGCGCGGACGAAAGAAGTGCACCGAATCCAAATAGGCAATGTAAACGCGTCGAGTATTTGGGGCTGGGCACTCGGAACCATATTCCTGGACATGCATGCCAAAGAAGCAGACATCGATGCCATCGACCTCCTCAAAGGCAAACAAGGCCTTGGCCCGATATGGAAATTCCGGTGTCATTTCATCAGTCTCAACAAAACGACGACGCATCCCTGGCTTCACCTCCACACACTTGTCCGAGGAGGATACCACACGGATATGCACTTCACCGGCGCCAGCTTCCTTCTTTTTTAAGAAATTATTCACACGCGTCTCAATATAAACGCCCAGCTTGGTGGTGGGCAAACGTTTGGCATTAAATTTATTCTCTTTTCGTTTGGAGTTCTTCTTTTTGAGACAATTATCGCAGACAAAGCCACCGGGCCAAATGGAATCCAGCCAAAGGACACAAATTTGATGCTGTTTACGACCACATTCCTGACAATCGACAAAGGGTTCTAATTCCAAGTGATCGTTTTTCATTTCCTTGAATTGGTCCTTTTTGATTTGACTATAAAATATTGTTAAAAATTAATATTAGTTTGACTTAATAATAATATAAATAATATATATAATTATTTTGATTATCCAATATGAAGAGCTAGGATTTTGTTTTTAAATCAACCTTAAATAAGGTTTGAAATTTTGTTTAAAAATGGCTTTAATAATTTGATAATTTTATTGTCTCTTCATATTGGATAATTTCTATTTTATTTCTATTTATTTTTGTTTTTGTTATTTAATCACCATACAAATTATCTATTTTAGTTTACAATTTGTTGGATGATTTTACCCCATTTAATTATCTAATAAAATAAGAATATTTTACAAGTTTTTTTTATTTTCTTTTTTTTTTTTGTTTTTAGAATCAAAAATAATAAACAAGTTAGTAACAAAAGGAAAAAATATAAAAGAAATTAAGGCTGGGGTGGGGGGGAAAATTATTAAGTGCTTTAAAGGAAAAAATCGAAAGAATAATAAAAAAAAAAGAAAATGAAAAATTTCTAAATTGTTTTTCTGAATTTTTTTTTGTTTGGTTTTGGGTTTTTTTTTTTTTTTTTAATTTTTGTAATTAAAATATACTTACGTTTGTGACTGCAGAGGATCATCGCCCAGAGTGACAGTATCTCCTTGGATGTCATTAAAGCACTTTTGGCAGAATGTATATCTATTTGTGGCGACACCGTATTCCTTTAGACTATTTGTTTTTTTTTTTTTTTGTTGTTTATAATTTTGTGTGTTTGAGTTTTCGTTTTGTTTAAATTTTGATGTTTTATTTTTTTTTGTTTGGTTATTTGTTTTTGTAAATATTTTCAAAATTTCAAGAAAGTGCGTGCAACACAGATAATAATAATAACAATAATAATAAAAAGGGTCAGAGAAATGAAGATGATGAAAAAGGAGGCAACAAAAATTAAGGTACATCAATTAATTTTTAATGCGCAGTGGGCGGGGCATTAGTGTAGTTGTTTTTATTGTTTGATTGTTGTATTTGTTGTTGGCGAGCGTGCGTGCGTGTGAGCGAAGGAACAAGCGAACGAACGAACGAACGAGCGAGCGAGCGAGACAGTTATATATAATTACACAGAGAGCGCACAGTCCAAAATACAAAATGTGATGATTATGATGATCATCCACAAATGGTTTCCATATTTATTTATGTTGTTGTTTTTATATTATTATTAAATATTATTATTATTATTATTTACGTTATTATTGTGTGTGTGTGTGTTTGTGATCAAGTAACAATGAATATACAACAAATTACACACATAACAAAATTTAGAATTTTGGTTCATTTTACCAAAGTGAAATAAAATGTGTGTGTTTTTTTTTATTATTAATTATTGGGTTTTTTTATGTGATATTTTTTATTTTTTATTCGGTTGCCAAGAGGATTTGTTGTAAATAAATAAATGTAAATAAAAGGGTTTTAGAATGGTATTTAAATTTTTTTTTTTTGTATTAGATTAAAATGCAATATTCAAATAAAAAACAAAATAATTCAAACAAGGGCAATTCCATTTTACTATGATTTTTGTAAGCAAGGGTTAATTTCAAATTTTCAATTTTAAACGTTTATTAATTGCAGTCAGACTGAATTTTAAGAAAACAAATTGTATTTTTTGAAAATTAAATTTTTTAGACTTTTTTTTAATAAGGTTTCTATATTATTTTCCAACATACTCTTTTTTTTCTTTGATAAATATAAAATCTAAATCAATTTCAAACAAACAAAAAAAATTAAATATTTAGTTCTTTTAATAAAAAAAATATTTTTACTACATTTTAAAATTGATTTCAAGTCCCTTTTTAATATGAAATTGCCCTTAATGTTTTATTTTTAGTCAGGATTTGTTTTCTTAGCTGTGTGGTTAAAAATTGTGTGCCCTGCTTTTGCAGTTGTTAATCGTATGAGTTGTTAGGATTTTTATACACATAACACAAACATTTATTTAAAGCCTTTTTCTATATTAGAAATATTGAATAAAATTTACACAGAAATGGTAATGAGAGCAAAGGAAAACTAAATTAAAAATAACAACAACGAATAATTAGTCACATTTGAAAGGCTTATTTTTTGTGGCGATGAATTTGAATTTGAATTTCGGGTGGTGACCAAGTTGACTAAGGAAGTGTGATAAAGATTTTCAAGATCTTCAAACAGGATGAGACAGAGTGGAAATTGTCACGTTCAAAATTAACATGCGACAATTATACATTTACATTTATGTAGTATGTATAAATATTATTTGATGTTTGTGTACAGTTGAGTTATGTGTAAAAAAAAAAATAAATACAAGATAACTAAATTCTCAATTTTTTTTTTTTTTTTTTGGGAATTTAGTTAGTCAAGACTAACTAATATAAACACAACAAACACACAGTTTTCTTTGTTTTTTGTCAATATAATTTATAAAGAAAAATTAATCGCTCTTTAAAACGAACTCAAAAACTTACCTATTTTGATAGCTATAATATTTGGCATCACGTGGAATGGTACAAAGCTGTTTGCCATAACAGCAAAGCACTTGAGGATTAAAGGTATATTTACGGCCGCAGCAATAACCCAAGGCCTGCATAACCGGATCAATTTCAGCCTCAAAAACTTCCGACAACTGAAAAACGAGAAAGAAAGTGAAAGTGAAAAATGTCCTTGGTAATTGCAAATTGTATTACAAACCTTTGTACAATAGCGGTAAACGCGTGATGTCTTGCGATTATATAGCCAGGCATTGTCAAACATTAGCCAAACATCATCGACATATTCCCAGGGATCGCTATATTTGCCACTTATGATATTGCCACGTATTGTGCCCAAATCCATGGGCTTTTTAACAATATCAAAGTAATCGGGTATGCCCAAGGCCCCAGGATCAACCGGATAACGGAATGGACCACATTCTGGCTCTTGACGATACAATTTATCCAATGTGGGCAATAAAGCAGTACGCAATTCCTCAGGATTAAATTCTAAATCACAAACAAAAAAAAAATTAAGAAAAATGGGAAAAATCAAATAGAAAAAAAAAAATCGGAAAAAGACAAAATTCAATTCAAGGTAACATTTTTCAATTGAGGTTATGTTGTGTAAGTTAAGTTAAGTTTGTAAGGCTTACTTAAATATTTGGCAAGACGCATTAGCTTTGCTCTATTATTGTTATTATTATTATTGTTGATATCTAAGGCATAAGCACGTTTTCTCTTCATTTTTGTTGTGCAATTCTTTGATTCGATTAGTTAGTTTAATTAAGATTGAGGGTTTGTGGAACGAAAAAAAAATAAAAAATCTATTCCTTTCTCTTGTATTGACAGTGATTGAATGACAGATTAAATGTCATGTTGGGGGAAAAAAAAAAAAAAATCCTTTTGCTTTTCTTCTTCTTAATTTCTGGTATTTTTTTTTTTTTTTTTTTGTTTTTTTTTTTTTGACACTATTTGACAGAGCACTCAATGTTTACTATATAATAATAATTGTATAAAGAAAGTTGTTCATTTTGTATTTCATGTATTATTTTGCTACTTACGGCATTTCTTCTTCTTGTCACCGGCATTGGGCGCCAATGGTTCTGGTATGGCTGGTTTGATTTCAGTTTTAATTTTGATTTCGGTCGCATTCCCAGACGACGCATCGTGGCCATGGGCGCCATTTAAATCGTCTTTACTTTCAAGTTTCGTGCTCACACCGCCAGTGCCATCAATTAACGGTTTACCCTGCTCATCGACATCCATGGCCATGGGCTTGGTATCTTCGAGGCCGTCTTCGGTTTTAATTTCCATTTTGATGACGACATTTGTACCATCGTTGTTGACATTTTTACCAACGCCACCGCCCGACGAGCAATCCATTTGTGAATTATCCCCCGTGGCACCGCAGCTATCATCCATAAATTCCTTTTTGATATCATCCTCCTGCTTGATCGAATCCAGTTTGCCTTTTGAGGCAATTTTACCGCCACTATTGCTGCCATTGGTATTATCATTGCCGGCGCCAGGTGACGGCGTCTCATCGTCATTGTCACGGGCAGCCGCCTCCAAGGCGGCCATTTGTGAGGATAGACAAGAGGAGGAGCTCATCATGCGGCTATTTTCCGAATTGCCACGCGACAAGAGGGGCAAATTGGTGGTGGAACCGGGACCGCCATTATTATTACCGCTAGAGGAATTCGATGAGGCTGTCGTTGAGGTTGGCGTCGCCACAGACGAGGAGGCCGAGCTGAGTGGCGTTGTGGCTGTCGTTGTTGTTGTCATTGTGGTTACCACTGTGTTGCCGCTGCTGTTGCTGTTCGTTGTTGTTGCTATCGAGGTGGTTATTGTCTGGCCCGTGGCACTTGTGGCTGCTGCCGAGGCGGGCGTTGTACTTGTGGCCAGACCCGAGGCACTCGTTGCCGGCTGCGGCGAGCTGGGCAGGAATGGTGGAGTCGCCGCTCGATTGCTCATCGGCTGTAAAATGGACGGCACCGAGGGCGGATTGTTTAGGGGCGTGCCAATGGGTCCATTCGACATGAAACTGGGTGAGGGACTAGGCGCTGCCACCAGATTGTTATTGCCACCACCACCGGCACCACTCAAAGTCTCTAAACTTGTGGGCGTTGGTGGCATATTGTTTAAAAGTCCGCCAGCGTTCGATTGTTGTGGCTGTTGCTTTGGCTGTTGACTGCTCGAGGTGGTGGTGCTGCCACCTGCCGTTTGCATGGGTGAGGTAAAGGCATTTTGTGTTGCTTGCATCGCCGCCTGACTATTTTGATTGTTAAACGGCGATTGCGGCATCAGCATTCCAGTTGACTGTTGTTGTTGCTGCTGCTGCTGTTGTTGCTGCTGCTGCTGTTGTTGTTGTATAAGACGCTGCTTCATAATCTCATTCAACTGCTGTGGCGTCTGGGCACCACCAGCTCCGCCATTGGCATTGATGAACTGTTGCTGCTGCTGGGGCACAGGACTGGTTAAAATGCCACCGCCGCCGCCGCCACCGCCATGGGTAAACGGCGAGAGCACCGGATTGGCCACCATGTTGGGCAGGCCGCTGTTGGGACTGGGTCCTGGTGGCCCCACCAGCATATTGCCGGGCTGCTGTTGCTGCTGCTGTTGATTGGGAAACTGCATGCGTTGGTGCAGCAACATGTTGCCGCCAGGCGAATGACTACGCAAGCCTTGCACCATATTCGCCGCATTGCCAGCATTCATTAGAGGTCCTTGCGGCCTCACCTGCTGGGGCATGCCACCGCCGCCGCCTCCGCCACCCATGGGGCTGATTGTGGGCCTAATCGGTCCACCACCGCCCACAAGTTGGGTGGTCACCACATTTGCCCCATTGTTGGTCATTGTGGAGAGGGCTGACAAATTGTTGCCGCCACCAGCGGCGCCAGTGTTGCCGCCAGCGTTGTTGTTGTTGTTGCCACCGCCTTGTTGCTGCATTTGAAGCATTTGCTGCTGATGCTGCTCCTTGCGCTTCAGGCGTTTCTCCTCCAATTCCTTTTGGATCTTGTAGATTTTCTCGGCCAACAAATGATAATATTCGGAACGTGATTTTGCCATCTCGTACATATCCTTTTCAACTTTCTCCGCATACGAAACCAAATTGTGCATACGCTTATCCTGCATCGTTGTCGGATCTGAGGTGGGGAATATGGCCTGGACCAGTTTGTGTACCAGATGATTGCGCAAATCTGAGGTAACCGATTCGCGCCAATCCTTTTCGTTATCGCTACCGGAATTGCCGCTGCTATTTGTGGTTGGATTTGGTCCCACTGGATTGCCGGAGGCATCATTCACATTGCCGCCAGGCATTAAAATATTCCCTGTGGCATTGCCTGGACCGCCGCCGCCGCCCGCATTGCCTGGCCCACCGCCTGGGCCGCCGACAATCGCTCCAGTTGCTCCTTGTTGCTGCTGCTGCTGCTGTAGCTTCATTTTGGACAATTGATCTTGTTTATTGTTGTCGTTGCCGCCACCGCCGCCGCTTGCATTAAAATTGGAATTATTAAAATTGTGCACATTGACTGAGAGTGGAATGTTTGCCTGTTGTGGATTGTTGCCAACGGGCATGGCATTATTATTGCCACCGCCGGTAACCACACCATCCACCAGATTGGCTAGACCTCCCCGTCCTCCTCCTCCGGCGCCGCCACGTCCGCCACGATTGCCACCAGCGGCTGCATTCGGTTGCTGACATCCTTGCTGCTGCTGTTGTTGTTGCTGCTGCTGCTGTAGCATCAATTGCTGTTGCTGTTGGGCAGCTGCTGCTGCTGCGGCTGCAGCGACAGCATTTTGTTGTTGCTGCTGCATATTGCCGACATCGTTGGCAACCACATTGCCAGGCGTCGCCGCATTGTTGCCAGCGCCCACATTGAGCAGCATATTGCCACCGCCGCCAATCACATTTGCATTTTG
Organism: Scaptodrosophila scaptomyzoidea; assembly: GCA_035078625.1. Classification (NCBI taxonomy): domain Eukaryota; kingdom Metazoa; phylum Arthropoda; class Insecta; order Diptera; family Drosophilidae; genus Scaptodrosophila; species Scaptodrosophila scaptomyzoidea. Next base: position 49,980 of record JAWNPY010000010.1, read on the forward strand.
AGGAGTGCCACCAACGCCACCAGCAGCATTTACACCCGTTGGTACACCCAATACGCGAACCGAGGGATTACCTTGCATGCGTATGCCTGGCGGCATTCCCTGAGTTGGATTTCCCTGCAGACCACCGCCAACGCCACCGGTGACCACCTGGCCCATTTGGGTGGCATCGAAGCGTCTCAAATCCTGATTTTGGGCATTCTGTTGGACCAACTGTTGGGCCGTTGCCGTTGCATTGCCCACGCCCACATTTGGTACGCCGGTGGTTTGTTGTTGCTGCTGCTGCTGTTGCTGTGGCAAAACGATGGCCGTATTTTGTGGCCCACCACCGCCGCCGCCAGGACCAGCACCGGAGCCACCAGGACCCACAACCACCTGTTGCTGCTGCTGCTGCTTATTATCCACTATTGATGGTTGTTGCTGCTGCTGCTGCTGTTGTTGCTGCTGCTGCTGCAATTGCTGTAATGGCGTATTGGCTGCATTTACCACATTGCCAGTTACTGCATTGCCGCCAGCGCCAGCATTGTTGCCGCCGCCTGCTCCTGAATTCTGGAAGATATGATTCTGACGAAATGGAAAACAAATTATACAATCGGCATTCTGACAGGTCTTGTAATGCAACAATATTTGTCTCGACGAGGTACAATGCTGCATTGTGCAATCCTTGCTCTGCTTGCAGGTGGCCATGTGGGCCAAAACAGCCTTCATGGCCTTGCAATAATTAACATGACAAACTTCACGATTTGGATTGGCAGTTTCGCGTCTGTTACACTTGTGGGCATGTAATAATAACATTAATTGTTGTTGTATCTGCTTTTTACGCTCCTCGGACATGCTGCCTGGCGGTGGTGCTGGCCGTCCAACGCCACCAGCTACACCAGCTCCCGTTTGCTGTTGCTGCTGTTGTGATGTTCCTGGCTGTTGTTGCTGCTGCTGCTGCGAGGGATGAAGCATTTGATTCGCCTGATTGGGCACACCTGGCTGTGGTGCCCGTGGTCCCATTGGCTGTTGCCCCAGTACGCTGACTCCACCGCCAGGCTGCTGCTGAACACCGCCTGGCTGCTGTTGCTGCTGCTGCTGGGGATTCATCTGTCCATTTGGTCCCATTTGCTGTTGCAATGCATTCACTGGCGTTGTCCCATCAACCACACCGCCCAAATTGGCGCCCATGGGTACCACAGTGCCCACCGGTCGATTGCCCTGTGGCATGCCAGCGCTCATATTTGGTGCCACAACGCCACCGCCGCCACGCTGGGCCATCTGTTGGGCTAGTAGCTGTTGCTGCTGACCTTGTCCGCCAGCTGGTCCATAATTGCCCACACCAACGTTGCCATAAGGTCCACCGCCACCAACCATATTATTAAGTTGGCCTAAAATTGAATAGAAGAATAAGAATTAAAACAGATTTTAATAGGTAATTTAAAATAGTTTTGTTCTGATTTACTTTAAGAATTTTGGAGATTTTTAGATTCAAGATTTCCTTGAACTTCTTTATAAAAGAAATCATTGGAAATTTCATATTTATTTGTGGATTAATTTGATATTTTTTTCAAGTTCAATTGGTTTTAAAATGGCTAGGATAAATATGAGATTCTCAAGGTCCAATTGGTTTGAAAATTATATAGATTGAACTGAGGAAAATCTTTCAAGATTTTTCAAGGAAATTCAATAAAAACTTTTCTTGAAAAATGAAAATTAAATTTCTTTTCAATTAAATTAAATAAAAAATAGCTCTAAAATTCTGGGAAATTCTTTTTATTTAATCTAAAAATATAATATTATTTTTATGATTGATTTTTCAGAAATATTTCAAATTTGTGCAACAAGAAAAGTAATGTCAAATTAAATCATATTCCCTTTATCAACACTGCATTTATTGGTATTTTTATATGCGCTTTATTAACACTGCGTTTATTGGCCGAGTGTTGAAAACACCTTTTTTAATTCACAATTAAATAATAATAATAAATAAAAACAATACAAATAAAAACAGTTTGTCATTATTATTATAATTGTACTTGTTTTACCGCGCTGTATAAAAAGTCTAAAATCTCAAATCATTTTACAAAAATTCTTCAATCAGCTATTTCAGTAGGAGGAGTTGATATTTACCCATTTGCATGCTGGGATTTTGCATACGCGGCCCGCCACCGGTGACTGGTCCATTGCCACCGCCACCGCTGCCCATTAAATGCTGTCCACGCAGCATATGCTGCTGTCCAACCATGCGTCCCATCATGGGGCCATTCTGTATGCCACCGGGACCGCCAGGACCGCCGCCCATATGCATGCCCTGGTTGGGTGGGCCGACGCCAACGTTGACGCCGCCACCGCAATTGCCCGGTCCACCGGGGTTCATCATGCCACCGGCCACAGGACCGCCGGGCACACCGCCACCAGAGCCAATTTGTTGCTTCAGTGTATTCACCATCCCGGCATTGCCAATGCTGCCCATGCCGCCGCTATTGGTCAGCACCATATTACCAATATTACCGCCTTGGGCAATTGTATTCATGCCTAGTAGAAAATAAGAGAAATCAAGGATTATTATCATTATAATTTTAAATTGAGAGATAGAATTATTGTGGAATGTTTAAGGAAATCTTTGAAATTTAAATTTTCTTGATTGGTTTGGCAGATTTTAATTTGGGTAATGCCCCAAATTTTCAATTGTTAAAGATTGCTAAAAATTACTTTCATTTAGGTTTTTTCTTTTTAAATTTTAAGACGCAATAAATTAATATTAATATTTTATTTTTATTCCTGTTAATAAATTTAATTTAAATTGTTTCTTTTTCTTGTTCAAGATCTTTTGGTTTTAAAAGCAATTATTTTATTAATTTCTCATTTTTTGAGAGAGAAATTAAAAAATAAGGAAATTTTAAATTGCTTTTTAATTTAAAAAAAAAAACCGAATATTATTCTTATTGTGATTTTATTAAATTCTTGATCGAAAACGTTTCTATTTTAATCTTGATTTAAAAATCATAAAAATAAATCGAGAAATATGCCTAGAATTAATAAATATTGAATTAAACCAGAATTGGGCTCAAAATAATCAAAATGTCTCCAAGTAACTGAAGAGTTTAAGTTGTTATAAATGAAAATACATTCCAATTTCATCTATTCTAAGATTTCCTTTGTACATTCCTATCAATTCTTAATTTTTATACTTAATTTTCGCTCTTACCTGGTATTGTATTCATGCCATTATTACCATTATTTGATATTGACATTGGCATTGAATTGACCATGCCCATTTGGGCAGCGACCTGCTGTTGCATGCCACTTGTATTTGGTGATTGTAAATTTGGTGATTTACTGCCCAATTGATTCATGCCGGGGACAACCATGCCGCCAGTTCCGCCAGCGTTTGTATTTTTATTTCCCTGCTGCTGCTGTTGTTGTTGTTGCTGCTGCTGGAGGAGATGTTGCAGGTGCTGATGATGCTGCATTTGACGTAAGGAATTGCCAGCTGAATTGGCGCCGCCGCTGCCATCGTCGCCGCCATTGCCACTGCCATTGTTGCCGCCATTATTGTTGCCGCTGTTATTATTGTTATTATTACCACCGCCGCCGCCAGCTCCATTTATTTGTGGTCCACCAGGACCTGGTCCCTGGGCAGGTGGTTTAACCACACCGGGATTGCCTGGATTGTTGCCACCATTGTTGCCGGCATTATTGTTGCCAGTGGCATTGTTAACGGCGCCGCCACCGCTTGTGTTGCCACTCAATTGATCTGTCCAGTTGCTATTCGAGGAGACGAGCTCATCGGGTAAATTGTCTTCCAAGAAAAATAGATCCGCTGCAGACAGAGACAGAGAGAGAGAAATTGAAATTAGTTTTGCTTTCTTTTCGATCAATTTGATTTTGTGTACTTACCAGGATCCATTTTAACCCGCTTTGTGGGCGGTTCATCTAAATGATCGGCCATCATGGCCTTTTTTGTTTTGTATTCTTACACGCACACACACGAACACACACACACACAAATGATTAGAGAAGAAAAGTGTCACCGTTGCTGTTGTTGTGTGTGTGTTGTGCTGCTGCTGGGCTTTTCTCCCGAGGTAATTTTGATTGTTTTTTTTTTTATAAAAAAATGTTTGTTTAAAATTCTGTGTGATGTGTTTTTTTCTTTTATTATATTTGCTGTTTGTCAGTTTTGTTCTCTCAACTTTTACACACACACACACAAAAAATATTCTTATTCTTCTTCTTCACTTTTCGCGTTTTCAGTGTTCTTTTTTTCTTCTTCTTCTTACGCTTTTTCTTTTTCTTCTTCTTCTTGCTGTTGTTGTTGTTGATGCACTTTACACAGTTGTTTTGATTCCTTTTTATTAACCGTTTGATATAATTATGATTTTTATTTTTACCGGTTCGATTTCAAATGGCCGCCACAAACAATTTGGTTATCGATAATAAAAATGTTGCTGTTGTTGTTTTTGTTGTTGATGCAGTTGATGATGAAATTTGTTTATAAAATTGTTCTAATGTTTTTTTATAAAAATGTTGTTGCTGTTGTTTTCTTCTTATTGTTGCTGTTGCTGCTTTTAATTGTATCCTTTGCAGCGACGTTGTCGACGCTGCAAGTTTTCTTTTTCTTGTTGCTATTGAAGTTCTTTTTGTTGAATTTGTTGCTGCTGTTGTTATTGTTGTTGTTGGTTGCCACCACCTACTATGCGTCGACCACGTCGCTGCTTTAGTTGTTTCTACTAATTGTGGCGTCCTTCTTATTTTGCTGTTGTTGTTGTTGCTGAGATCGTCGTGGTTGCCGCTGCAGCTGCTGTTGCTGCTACTGGCCGTGTTGCACACCTTCTCCACCGTCTGCTGCCCACTGCCAGTAGCCCTGCCAAGTCCACCTGCTGCTGCTGCTGATGATGCTGGGGATGCTGCCTCTTCCTGGTTGCTGTTATTGTTGTTGCTATTCTCTTGGTTCTTGTTGTTGTAGTTGTTGGTGTTGTTATTGTTGTTGTTTAAACAGCAGTTTACGCTTGAGTGCATTTTGTGTTTATAGACGCCGCCAAATCCACCAAATTGGCCAGATTTTTCAATCGGCCTTTATTGGTTAGGATTTATTATTATGATTATTTTTGATTTGATTTTTCTTGTTGCTGTAGTTGTTGTTGTTGTTCAACTGCTGCTTCTTCTTCTTCTTTTTGTTGCTATTTGTTTTGTTTATATTATCAATTGATGATGATGAAAAGCTGCTAGCGAAAGCAGCGAGCAAAAGCGCGCAATGTTGCATTTGCTGCTGCTTCTGCTTCTCTATTCCTTCTCTCTGCTCCTTCTTCTTCTTTGAGGCAGAGAGAATTTCTTTTTTTTTTTTGATTCGATTTTATTGTTGTTGTCTTTTATTTTTTATAGTCTTAATATTTTGTTTGTTGCCATTTTGTTGTATTTTGGCGTTCTTTGTTTTGATTATTATTATTTTTTATTAAATTGTTTTAAATAAAATATATCTGTTGTTTGTTTGTTGCACACGTTTCTGTTTTATTTTGATTTTTATTTTTGTTTCGTATCAAAAGAAAAAAAAGAAGCATTTACATGGTTGTATTTTGTATTTTTTTTTTTTTGTTGCCGCTAGTTGTGTTTACATTCGTTTGTTTTCAACATTGCACATTAAAACTGTGAACAAAAAAAAAACACAAGAAACTCTGTTTTATTTTTTGTATAAAAAGATTTATTATTTTTGCCGCCTTATAAGATTTTCTTTTTTCACTTGCAACACACACAACACAACATTTTTTTTTCTTTATTTTGACTCTGACTTGACCACCACTGCCTGCCTGCCTGACTGCGCTGCTTCTGCTGCTATCTGACTGACTGACTGCCTGCCTGCTGCTGCCTCTTGGGCATTCTCTACTCGACTGTTTTTAGCCGCTGTTCGCTATATATTTAACTCGCTATTAGCACGTGTGTATGTGTGTGTATGTTAACTTCTCCGTCTCTATCTATTCCGTTTATTGTTCGTTCGTTCCATTCGTTTGGTGTATTTTTTTTCTTCTTTTTATTTTTCTTTTTGTGGGAGTGTGGGGCTATTTGAAATTGCGCGCAAAATTTTGTAAACAAGAGGAGAGCAATTTGTGGGCCTGGCAAGCAATGGAAATTAAATGGAGGGAATTTATAGAATTGTATCTAAATAAATTTGACTCTAGGATTTATTTTTTTGTAGGTGTTTTTAATTTTGCTTCCGCATTTAAATGGTTGGAAACGCGTAGTTGAACCCGCTACCGCCGTTTCGTCTGTCTCACATGGGCGAGTAAGCTTTTGGTAAGGTTTTTTTTTTTTGTATTTTATTATTTTCTGTCTTTCTGTGTGTAGTGGCGCGACAAGCGGCTGTTGCCAAACACTCACACACACAGACACGCACAAATACATATATATTTAAAGAAATTCGAATTAAACGAGTACCGCCGGCCATCCCATATTCTACTGTGAGCTAAAAAGAGACGCGACTATGTTTTCACTGTTCAAAATAACGAGTAGAGAGCGGGAGCGAACATGCACACATACACACACACTCACTTAAATGAATCTCGATGTTAATTTCTGTGTGCATATATATACACACACACACACATTTACAACCTATACAAGCAGCGAGTGCGAGCAGTATTGGAAAAAGAAAGAAAAACAGACGACAGAAATATATTCCATTTTTTTTTTTTTTTTGTGTCGCTGCTCGTCGTTTTCTTCACGTCCCATCAAAGTTTTCTATTGCAGAAATTTTTTGTGTTGTATTGGGTCTTTTATTAAATTTTAGCGGCATTAAAAAAAATCGTAAAATTATTTGCACAAAATACGAAATTCACCAAAAATATGTAATATTTGTTAAAAAAAATTTCAAAAAATTTCAACACTTTTATTAAATTTAAAAATTAAAAAATTTCGCCGCACAATTAATTTTATAAAATTTAGGCGATTTTTCTTGAATTTTGATTTTTTACCATATATTTTTCACATTTTTTTTTAATTTTCTAGAATTTTTACAAACTTTTTCGCAACATTAAAACAAAAATTTTTTTAGGTCCGCTTGTGTTGCAGTAGGCAGAAACTCAACTGATTTCGCGAACGAGTGGCAACAGAACTAGAAAGAAAGACTGAAGCTGAAACGACTGTAGTTGTGGTAGCGCCAGCAGCACAAACTAGCGAGCACAGAGAGCCAAATACACTGCGAGTGAGAGAGTAACTCATTCGCGCTCTCTCAGCGTGTGAAAACAACCTAAATTTTTTTTTCTTAAGCGTACATGTAGTTGTCTCGCTTGCACTCACACCAATACAAATACGAAAAAAGGCGAAAAAAAAACGAATAAAAAACGAAGACAAAATTCGATAGAATAATCGGTTTTTAGAGTTGCTTTTTTTTGTATTTCGATTTTGACTTAATATTTATGACGTGGTGGTGCCACTTAATTTAATTATCGCAAAACTATCGATTATTCTATCGAAATCAACTCTTAAACCGATTTGTAGTCAAAAATGCAACCATCAAATTGATTATAGTCGATAGACAAATCGATTGCCGTTTCTGATTGGCGGAAGCAAAAGATGGCCAGATTAAGAAAATAAAAACCAGGTGCTGCCACACTATTTGATTTAGTGTGAAAAACAAACGCTAGAAATACATAGCTTGGCAAGTTAAACGCTAGATGGGGCTAGTATTTCAATAATTTATTAATTTTTGAATTAAATTAATTTTGAACTTTTAACAGTTGATAAATCTAAAAAAAAAACACAATAGAATTAGCTTAATTAATTAATGATTTTTTGTCTCACAGACAATTTTTGGCAAAAACATTTTCCCAAGCTGGCGCAAAAAGGACAATAAACGAAGGACAACCAAGGGAAAATTGTCTTTTTGTCTTTAGCTACTGAGTTGTTGTTGTTGTTGGTTTCTTTGTCCTGGCTGTGCGCTCAGCGGGGCGTGCGGCTTGTAAGATCTGTGGAAAGCGGAGCGGGCCACTGCGGGACGCCCAAGTGATGATCATTTCGACACCCCATTTATGAGCAGGCAGCCGCAGCCGCAGCAGCAGCAGCAGAAAAAAATGTCGGCATCTCCTTTGCTGCTGCTGCTTCTTCTTCTTTTTGTGTGTTTTCTCTTTTTTTTTTTTTCCTTTTTTGTTGTTTGGTGAGACAAGTGCGCGTGGTTAAAAAGATATTTTATTTTTGTAAAGTGATTTCCCGGAAAGTGTTAGATTTGTAGTTTTTTTTGTTCGTTTGGGCTGTAAATTGATCCTGTTGACATTTTTAGTGCAAATTGAGCTAACCTTTTCTCTCTCCCTCTCTCTCGCTCTGTCTTTCTCTCTCTCTCTCTTTCTTGAGGTCAATAAATTGTATACAATTTGTACGCGTTTTGTTTTCAATTGTTCCTCCTCCTTCTCATCTTCTTCTTTTGTTGTTTTGTTTTATTTTTTTTTGCATCAAAGCCGCTTGATTAAATCGAAATTCATTGGAAGAAACTATAAAAATTATTGACCACAAGTGATTCGGGTAATATTGCGCAATCTGTTTCACTAAACCGTTCATAGGCAGAGCGACCGAGAGCGAGAGAGAGAGAGAGGGAGAGAAAGAGAAATTATTTGAACATCTGTTTTAAAATTTTTGATTTTTTACTTGAGATTCGCATAAAGAATTCTAAAGAAAAAGAAAAACCAATTTAATTATTTATAATTAAAAGTCAATTTAATTGTTATTAAAATTTAAACTAGCTATAATTTATTCTCGATTTATTTGTTTATTTACCTTAATTTAAAATTACATATTTTTAATTTATTCTCGATTTATAGGTTTATTTATTGTACTTTAATTTAAAATTACATTTTCAGTGAATTCCTAGTTCTAAATATTCTAAAAGATCTTAATGAATTTATTTCACATAGATATTCAAAATAAAAAATTATAATTGATTTATAATTAATTAAAACTTGATAAAAAGTCAAAATTATGAATATTTTGCTCAAAATCTGTTGACAACATCTAATTTTGTACTGTAAAAACCAAGGATAATGATCAATTAATTAATTGTAGTTTTCACATCTTATTTTAAATATTAGGTACATTTTTGAATCTAAAAATTACTAAGCTAAACTTGAAATAAGACTTAAAAAAAAATAAAATTAGCAGTTTAAAATTTGGCTTAAAAAATTTTCGTATTATATTTATAATTTACCAATATTATCAAAAAGATTCCAAGTGTTTAAGTAAAAGTCTTTTCTTTTTATTTATTTCAATTGAAAGGCTTTAAATTAGACAAAATATTTAAATCAAATTAATCATTTTTATTAAACATATTTTCGATTTTGCGCTAGAAAAATTCAATAAAAATACAAAAATTAGTTGAATCAAGGAAGAATAATTTAAATCACACAATTATTTAAATCAAAGTCAACAGAAAAAGTATAAAAAGTTTGCAGAAAAGTTTTAAATGCAATATAAAAATTAAAATGGTCAAAAATCAAATGATTTTAATAACCAAACAGTAAGAAAAAATCAAAAATAAAAAGTATTAATTAAAATGGTCAAAAATCAAATGAATTTAATAACTAAACAGTAAGAAAAAATCAAAAATAAAAAGTATTAATTAAACTTAAACAGAATAATAAATAAATGAATATATTTGCTAAGAAATAAAAATCTAGAAGATCAAGAATCAATTATGTTAATTGCCATTTGCTTATTATTTGAAAAATATTAATTAATTATTATATTTATATTAAAACTGGACCAAAATCAAATTATTTAAATACTAAAAAAAACTAGTAAGTTAAAAAATTAATACATTTGCCAAGTAAATAAAAATCTATTGTAAAAGATCAAGAATCAATTATTTAAATTGCTAAAATGTTACTTAAATAGATATTATTTGTATAATGTTAATTAATTATTATATATTAAAACTAGACTAAAAACATAGTAAGATTAAAATTAATAGATTTGCCAAGTAAATGAATTTAATTTGCTAAAATGTCAATTAAATAGATTCTATAATATTTCTTTTGATTTTCTTGTTATTATTTAGTTTATTTATTTTTTTTCGCTCAGTTTATGTTTATAAAGTCAAAATTTTAAGCCCAAAGATTTTGCAAAATTCTCGTTTGCTTGGCTCAACGTCAATTGCCGTAAAAATTCCCAGATTATGCGCTGTAATCTTGGAAAGTCTACAGACGAAAGGGCAAAATATTTGCAGACAGTGAAAGGATTAAAATGTGAAAATCCCCATAAATCCAATTAACATAAATCTGCATAACGGGTTAGAAAAGGATTAGAAAGAAATGTGACAGAGAAAGCAAATCAACTCAACTCAACTCAACTCAACTCAGGTAGATAAAAAGGGGTGATGCACAACTTTACTGGACGATCCCTTGACTTTTCCTGCTAAGCGATCGTAAAATGTGGATTATGCATTTATAACCAACTGACCAATCCCCAAACCAAAACCAAAACCAAAACCAAAAATCATAGACTGCCTTTCCCAGCAGCTAACTTGGCCTGCTGCAGTGCGGTTTAATCCGAGACCACCAAACAGATCATGGCGCGTCTGGCCAGAGGATTAGCCAGCCAAGCAGCCAAGCAGCCAAGCAAAAGCAAATCCGTAACAAAAAGATAAAGATAAACCAGGTAACTCCTGCTGGACTCAACTGGACTGGGATTAGTAAATCATTTTGCTAGAAAATCCAGAAGGAGCTTTGATGATTTGTTTTGCTGCTAAATTGCACAGAAGTCAACGTTGTCAATGTCAACTTTGTTTCTTACCTGCAATTTTGGCAAAAAAGGGTTAAGCATTTACTTTGGCTTTTGGTGGGTTTATGTTTGTTGGATTTATATGGATTTTGTGGATATTGTTTGGTGGGCTCATCACATTAAATTCAATTGATTAAAAGGGTTCTCAATTGACTCAATGAATTGAAAATTGTCGGAGAAATTTTCGGTTAATTTTAATTGGAAAATTGTGCAAGTTTCTTTAAGTTTTAATAAATTAATTTTCTCAATTTATTATTTATTTATTTAATTAATTGTACCTTAAAATTAATTTTGAGATATTGTACAATGAGAGAAATAGCCAGAGCAACGAAGGCCTTCAGGCTGTTCTTAATTTATTATTAATTAAAAAATGATAAAAACAAAATAATAAAATATTAAAGCCGCAAAATGATTTTTACTGGTTTTTTCTTTCTTTTTTACTTCTGGAATTATTTTTATTACTCTTCATTTTGATTTGCAAAATGATTTTTGCTGGTTTTTCCTTTCTTTTTTACTTTTGGAATTATTTTTATTACTATTCATTTTGATTTTACTTGTATTTTTTATTAGAAATTTTTAATATTTTTTAATTAATTCTTATGATGCTCGAAAAATAGATTTTTGCATTTCATTTTGATTTTAAGGAGTTGGATAAATAAAATATTGTAATTTATTTTGGATCTATTAGTTGGGTATTTCAATAATTTCAATAACTTTATATGTATATTCATTTAAAATAAATTTCAGATCTCAAAATTTTTATTTTTAAACAGCAATTGATAAAAATATTTAAACACAGTTTTCAGTAATTTAACACGAAATAATTTTTAAGGTAAATTTAGAGAAAATTTTAGTATGCATTGAAATTTTAATTTATTATCAGCAAGAAATATTTTTTTAAATAGTTTTAAACACAAATTTTTAATTAGAGAATTTTAATTTATAATCAGTAAGAAATATTTTTTTTAAATAGAATTAAACATAAATTTTTAATTAGAGAAGGAGGAATAAAAATATTCCGGACAAATTTTCAGCATTTTGAAATATTAAAATAAAAAAATAAAGTAAGATTTGCAATAATTTTTTAAACCACAATATTTTTTTTTTGTAATGTTCTAAAATTAATAAGAATAATAATCATTTTTACTAATGAATTTCAATGTTTTAAATTTTTATTTTTTAATTTTTGTAAATTCTATTAATATCTTTTCAGCATTAAAATTTTAAAAAAATATATATTTGTAGATAATTTAATTTTAATAAAATAAATAAAATTCATTTTAATCTTATATAAATTGATAAAGTTAAAATTCAATTAAAGCTAAATTTAATTCAATTAAAATAAGTGAAGATTTGACAGTTTTACTGATATTTTTATGAAAACATTTTGCAATTGCTTTATATTTTTTTTCCATTTTTTTTTCTTTTTTAAATAATATTGACCTAGTCAGAGAGTCTAGTCTCATTTTGAGAATGGGCGTGAAAATGTGGGCAGGAGTTGTGGGAGTTGCAACCAACAACAACAAATGCATTGGGCGGAGATGTTGTTGGTGTTGTTGTTGCTGTTGTTGGCTGTTTTGTGGCATGTTCAATTGATTAATTTCAACAACAACAACAATAAACAGCAAGAAGAAGAAGAAGAGAGAGAAAAGAAGAGCAGAAGAAGATTGGAGCTTGGGGCTTTGGGGGTAGGGAAATTTACCTTTTTGCATCGCATAATTGTATCTTCCGTTTCATTACACGTTACACATGCCATTAGAGCCATTATCTTTGGCCAACAATCGTAAATTGAAGCAACAACAACAACAACAACAATCACAGTGCGTATGCGTAATAACAATAAAGCCAAAGGAGAAGAAGAAAATAAAAATACATATAAAAAACTTCTCACTCCTTCAAAAAAACAAAAAACAAAATTCGTAGGCAGAGAGGCAGTGGCAGTGATTAATATGCCAAAAAGGAGCAAGCGCGCAAGAGAGTGAAAGAGAGAGAGAGAGAGAGAGACTGATTCGATTTGTCTTTTGACGACGGCCAAGGCAAGTCGATTGTTTTTTGCCGCTCTCACCCCCTCGTCGTTGTCAACGCTCATCATTTTACTTGCACACTCTCTCTCTTTCACTCTTTTCTTTTGAGACAAGCCTGTGTGCGTTTGCCTGTGTGTGTGTGTATGTGTGTGTGTGTGGATGGTGTTTGGTAACGCCCCTTTAAATACAGTTATTTCATTGGGCCGCGACCACAAATTTATTAGTTTTTTTTATTGTTATTGTATTGAATTATATGCGTTTAATAAATTTGAATTATATGCGTTTAATAAAAAATCCACGGCTGGCGGTTTAAAGTCTTGGATTTTGAATTTATTTTAATTAAAATAATTAATTTTCAATTGAAAAAAAATTAGAAAATTAAAGTAACCCAATTGCTTTGACACACAAACCCACACATAGAAATTAACAAACAACAAAACGCCTGAAGGCAGTCAATGCGCGCAGCCCAAATAATAATAAAAAGGAAAAAAATGTAGAAAAAATAACAAACAATACGAGAGTAAAAGAGAGAGAGAGAGAGAAAATAAATTTTGACTAGCCACCACCAACAACACAGCACAAAGGAGAGAAAAATACAACAACTGGCTTAGCCATACAAGCCAATGAGCCAAAAGAGTGCAGCACTATAGTTAAACAGCTAGACATATACAAGCATACACACAAAGAAATGACACATACGCATGCATCAACAGCGCTGCTGCTGCCGTCATCAGTGATTCGTTTTGTACGTTGTTAGACTCTCTTGCTGCGTTTTGGAATTCAGTCGGCAACGATAATTACCGGTGGTTGTATCTCGAGCGCAGCGACCGAGCGACATAAGCAACGAAACATACAAACAGCAAAAAGAAAAAGAAAACAAAAACAACAACACAACAACAGAGGCGCCCGGCTCCCCTCAACTTTAACGTAACGAAGTTCTTCGCGTATTCGTTTTTTTTTTTGGGAATATAAACATTTTGTACCACTGTGCAAATTACTACGGTAGCCAAAAAAAAAAGGAACAAAAATACACGAACAACAAAATAACCGAAGATCGGCTGCCAAGTGCATACGTCTGTGTGTCTGTGTGTGTGTGTGTTTGATTCGTGCTGCTGCTTTTTGGTGCATTGTAATTATAAACAATTTTGGTGCTTTTATTTTTTTTTGTATATTTTTTCGTTGTTGTTTTGTTTACTGTGCCAATTTTGAAGAGTGAAAAGAGAGCCAGCCCAGCCCGCCGCCAGGCTCAATTTGATAGACTATAATTATAAAAAAAAAAAGAAAAAACGAGAACAAAAACAAAAACATATAAAAAAGAGCGTGCCATAATCTTGTTGCTTTTGGTTTGTTGTCGTTTAATAACAATAATCATCGAAATCAATAAACAAGCAATGTGTGAAAATTGCTGAAAGCTAAGCAAACAGCGAACAAGTTGATCAAAAGAGAAAGAGGAAGAGAGAGAGTAATATTTGATTTGAGTTTGTTAATAAAAGCTGACAAAATGATTGACGCTGCCTGCAATTATTTGAGTCCCTATGCCACCGGCAGCTCATTGCCCCAGCAACACCAACATCAACAACAACAGCAGCAACATCAACAGCAGCAGCAACAATTGCAACAGCATCACCAGCAACAGCAGCAGCAATTGCAGACTCATTCACTTAGTGGCCATAATTATTTAAATGCCTCTGCTTCCGTCTCTATAACCTCGAACTCGGTTGCCTCCTCGGCATCTTCCTCCTCCGCCTCATCCGCTTCATCCTCCTCCTCCGCCTCGTCACCATTGGCCGCACTCTATGCCAATTCAAGCAGCAATGCCAGCAACGATGTCAATAAAGTGACAGCCGCAACATCCACAGCAGCAGAAGCATCCTCCTCCGCCTCCGCAACCCCCTCGTCCTGTGGCATCGGAGGTAATCTCAAAATGGAAATGCAATATCCGCCGCAGGCTTCATCCACAGGCACAGCCTCGCCCAATTCCAGTATACAATCGGCTCCCTCATCGGCCTCGGTGTCGCCTAGCATATTTCCCTCGCCGGCCCAGTCATACGCCTCCATATCAGCCAGTCCGCCAGCCCTGAATCATCATCATCATTCCCATCATTCACACCATTCGCAGCATCTCCTGCATCATCCGCATCAGGCCACATCGCCAGGAAATAATACACCACCAACAAGTGCCACATCCTCGGCAGCTGCAGCGGCAGCAGCAGCAGCAGCCGCCGCTGCAGCCGATCTGGGAGCAGCAGCGGTGGCCAGTGCCGCCTACGGTTGGAATACGGCTGCTGCCTATACGGCATTGCCCACAAGGTAAATAAATTGGATAACTACCTAAAAAGTCCCCTAAACTTTGAACTCTTTCTTTCAATCTAAAAAATTTGAGTCCCCCTTTTTCCGCATGCTTCTTTTTTAATACTTCAAAATTTCCTAGTTTTTTCACCTTATTTTTCCTAATTTTTATTTACTTCTTTCTTTTACTTTTGAGTCTTTTTAGAACACTTTAAAGTTTCCCACTTTTTTCCTTCAAAATAATTCGAATAAAAAGGGAAAAATTATTTTTTCTTTGCCTAATTTTTCCCTAATTTTTTTGTTACTTAAAAAGTTAAATTTAATCCTGCTCCATTCAAGTTAAACATCTTGTCAGTTCTTTTGAAATTTTCCTTCACAAAATATCAATGCTTATTTGTTTTAATTTGAAAATTGGAAATTTTCTCACTGCTTTTTTAAACCTTTAATATTTCGCAGTACTTTTGTCAATTAGAAGTCAAATTTGTATAATTTTTTATTAGACTATTTGAATTTCTTGTATTTCTTAGTCTCAGTTTGCCAACTTGTCTTTTAATGCCCAAAACTTTGGACTTAATATTATTATTATTTATGATTAATTTTAAAACATTACAAGAATAATAATTTTCGAATTTTCGGCTCGAACTTTGGACTTATTTGATCAGACTAATTGAAATTTTAATTTGAAAATTTCCCAACTTTGTAACCTTTTAAATTATATTTTTTTTTGATATCTAATTAATTTCCTTTTTCTTTGTTTTTTCTTGCTCTCATTTGATTTTAGAAGTCAATTCCCATATGCCCAATATGCCTCGGATTATTATGGCAATGTGGGGATGTCTGCCTCGGCTGCTGCAGCCGGTTGGTTCTCGCATCAGGATCGCCTTTATCAGCCATGGAGTTCGCAAAGTTATCCCAGTTTCAATTTTGATGATATTGCATTCCAGACGCAATTGCAGCGGCGTTCGGTGCGCTGCACTTGCCCCAATTGTACGAATGAAATGAGTGGCCTGCCACCAATTGTTGGCCCCGATGAGCGGGGACGCAAGCAGCACATTTGCCATATACCAGGCTGTGAACGTCTTTATGGGAAGGCCTCCCATTTGAAGACCCATTTGCGTTGGCATACGGGTGAGCGGCCATTTCTGTGTTTGACCTGTGGCAAGCGTTTCTCCCGCTCGGATGAGCTGCAAAGACACGGACGGACACATACCAATTATCGTCCGTATGCCTGTCCCATTTGCTCGAAGAAATTCTCGCGCAGCGATCATTTGAGCAAGCATAAGAAGACACATTTTAAGGATAAGAAGAGCAAGAAGGCTTTGGCTGCCGAGGCCAAGGAGCAGGCGGCGGTTATTAAACAAGAAAAGTCAGCAGGATCAATTGAGAAAATCAACAAAAAGTCGAATAAATTGGGAGCAGCAGGAGTTGCTGCCATAACACCGCAAACACAAATTCAATTTAAAACAGAGCAGCCCGAGGCCACATTGGCTGGCTATGTCGCCTCGCCATATACAGCAACAGCGACAGCAACATCAGCAGCAGCAGCAGCAGCAACATCAGCAGCAACAGCAACAGCTTTGTCCAACAATTTGTATCAGCAGCAACAGCAGCAGCAGCATCAGCAACAACATCAAAGCGCTGGTCTTTTTCAGCCACAGCATCAGACGACCAACAATAATGTCACAGTCACAGGCGGCTATGCTAGCAGCAACAACAGCGGCAATCGTCAGCAATCGCCCCTTGATATGTGGAACAGTCAACAACGCAGTGCCATAGATCAACAACAGCAACAACAGCAGCAGCAGTCAAATAGCAACAACAACAACAACAACCACCAATCTACCTCAAACAATGCCAGCGGCAATCTCAATAACAGCAGCAGTTCATCCTCGAACGTCAACTCAAGTTCTGCCACATCAGCAGCAGCAGCGGCAGCGGCGGCGGCTGCTGCCAGTGCTGCTGCTGCTGCCGCTGCAGCGGCTGCCCATCATCATCATCATCAGCAACATTACGCGGCCCTGGCCATGCAAAGTGAGACCCAATTGGCCGTGGAATATGGCCTGACCATGTCCGGATTGGCCAGTGGAGCGAGTGACAGTGGCAGCACCAGCAGTTGTGGCTCCAATGGACCCACACCCACCACAGCCGCCTCGGTCAGTGGCAACAACGGTGGCGTTGGCGCTGGCGGTGGTAATAATAATTATACTGGTTTAATTGGTCATATGAAATCCGAGTATGTTAATTATGCCGATTTTGCACCCAGCACGGGTTATGGTCCCAGCACAGCTGCGGCAGCCTTTCATCATCATCATCACCATCATCATCATGCGCATAATCCTTGGGCGGCTGCCTATCAGCATCCACATGCCACGGCCTAAGGTAAAAAGCAAAAAAAATAAAAACCAATATTAACCAATTGTTGTTTGTTGTTTCCATTAATATATAAGTGAGTATAAGTATAAATATTTTTTTTTTTTTTTTTGGAGTCGGTTGAAACCGCCCTAAATAGCCTAAAAAAAAAAAAAAAACTAAATAATTTTTATTGTATATAAAAAAAAAATCAAAATACCATTAGCACTTAAAAATGAAGAATACAAATTTTTTTCTCACTTCTAGTTGTGTTTTCTTAGTGGCTAATTGTTGTTTATAAAAAAAAAGAAAATTAAAGAAAATACAAAAAAAAAAAAAGAAAAAAATCATAGTAAAAGTTACCAACCTATAAAAAAAACCATTGTATACTTAATAATAAATTTTTTTTTTTGCCCTCGAAATAATTTTTTTTTTTTTATAGTTTTTAAGTGAACAAATAAATCATAGAAATTAAGTGAATTTTTTTTTGCGCATGTCTGTAAATAAACCATATAAATTAATATTGATTACAGTTGTATCATATATTTAATTATTATATAAATTTATTTTAACCGAAAAAAAAAACAAGAAGAAGATGAAAAACTATATTAAAACAGTTTGTAATACTTGTTAATTGTCTTTAAGATAAATTATATAAAAAAAAAAAAATAAAACAAAAATTTGCCACACATAAAAAAAAAAGCAACGGTTAAAAAACTCCCCACAATAAAAACAAATTAAAAAAAAATATATATATCAATAAAAGTGTATTATTTATTTATGAGGGAATTCAATCCAAGTATTTTGCTCTATGATTTCAGATGGGAGGAATACTCAAAGAAGAATTTTTATATTTTTATACTATTTAATAAGGAATTTTTCTTCCATTCAAATTTAATTTAAAAATCGGATTAAAAAAATGTTTGTTATTTTTCGCTTATTTTGATATAATATTTTTATCTTCAAAATTAAGCTAAGAATTTTTCTTCCATTCAAATTTAATTTAAATATGTGATTAAAAAAATGTTTGTTATTTTTCGCTTATTTTGATATAATATTTTTATCTTCAAAATTAAGCTAAAAAAAATGATAATGACCAGGTGTTTTGGTTTAATACTAATTTTTTTTAATTACTTCAAGAATATTTAAATTTTCAGAACTCAAACGCTTCAAACTAATTTTTTATATTTCCCTAACACTTTTTTTCATATTTATTTGGCAAAAAGATAGAGAAAAACCTGAAATAAAAATCTAGTTTTTCTTCAAACTAATCCAGTTTGATGATACTTTACTTTATCTATGTCTAACCATTGATCTAGATTGGCTAACTATGTTGTATGACTCGTGATATATATTTTAACGATATGGACGCTAATTGACTGACTGAATGCCTGCATTTTTGCCATCTCTCGTCGCCAGTTATATGGAGTGCCACTCCTTTTTATAATTAACTATGGTTCTCCATAGTAGATTAGGTTGCCACCATCTCTGGAGCCGTTTGTTGATGGCGCGAAGATTGCCAGGCGATCCAGCGATCGTCAGCTATAACCATATAAGCTATTGATTTATATGCCAATGCGAGAGAGAGAGAGAGAGAGTGAGATATATGCCCAAGTATCGGGGGCATCAATCAATTTTCAAGTTGAGTGAGCGCGAGCCCAGCCCAGCCCCAATGGCCGAGCCCCAATGGCCGAGCCCTCCTACCAAACATTAAGAGACCCAATCCATGGAGAAGATTTTGGAGAGCCTAAACAAATGCTTAATTTTTGTTTTCAGTTGACAAACCCAACAAAGACCATAATCATTGGCCACTTTGGATCTGAGAGATGAGAGGTGTTGTGATGGGCCCAACAATTTCACACGCCGTCACATTGACCGCAAAATAAAAGAACTAACAATTTTTTTTGTTGACCAATCCGGCCAACTTACTGCGGTTTTGTGTTGTCTGTTGTTTTTTTTTTTCAATGCGTGTGCATACTAAATACCAAAAATATCTGATTGATTTATAACTTGAAAACTTCAAAACTGGGGAGCATGGACCATGGATAGACGGATGGATGGATGGATGGAGTTTGGGGATCTCTGCCGGGCAATCACAATTCGTGTGGCGGACCAAGCGCCGCCACCGCCACCGCCGCAGTTTTGTAGCCACTCGGAAAGTTAATGATGATTAATGATGATGTTATGATTTGTTAATTTTTCTTCAAGTCTTTTATTTTTATTTCGTGTAAAATACAAATACCTCAAGAAACATGAACATGGCCCAAAAGAGCGCTCCATGAGGGAGAGTAAAGTGTATTGTAGTTTATCAAATTTATATAGATTATTATGCATTGGTTTTTTTAAATTTTTATTTTGGTTTTGCTTTCTGGTCAAGTTAATGGCTTGAAAACAACAAGAGAAAAATTATAGCTGAATATTCTTTTACTTTGAATTTGTTTGATTAGGAAAAAAAAAAGTATTTAATCTTCTATATATTTTGAATACCTAAAACCTTTTTTCGTATTTCCCCACACAAGGCGAAAGTGTAATTTTAAGTATGGGTTTCCAGACAACACATAAGGTTTACTTGTAAATGATTTAGTCATTTAGTGGCTGACTCTAAATGATTTTTATTTAGCTTCAGGCCGAAAACAAAACACTCAAATTTTAAACACACAAAACTTTGAGACTTTAAATCTAAAATTCCAATTGAGAAATATTATTCAATTGGATCTCAATTTTCTTTCTTTGCTAGACATTTTTGAATCTCAATCTATCTTAAATTTCCTTGGCTACCTTATAAAGGTACCCGATCTCTCTAAACTCAGTCAAGTGGCCACTTGTGTAAAACAACTCTTCATAATACCTAATCTTATATATAATAAAACTTCTTAGAATTTGGCGCTAACTGACACCACCTACAAGTTTTAACTCTCTGGTTTAAGGATTTGGGTAATGTCACACATATTTTTGAGCAACTGGAGATGTATTTTTTTTTGGCATGTTAATTTAGATTTATGATGGCAGTTCTTGAACTGTGACACGCTTCGGTTGTGTTTTACTAGAGTCTTTTGATCAAAGTTGTAAATAATAAAAATGTTATATAAGCCACTTGACTTTAAAGTGTTTTGCGGCCTGGAAAAGAAGAAGAACCCTTAAAAATTGAGTGGCGCACTTTGTGTTTCGAATAACAAATCTACCGCCTTTTTCCATAGAAATTGTTTGGTCAGTGCTGCTGCTGCTGCTGCTGCTGTTGATCCTTAAGGACGACAGCAAATTGAGTTGAGATTATCGCTGCTTAGAGCATTTCTCTCACAATTCTTTTGTGGTCCTCAGAGATAAGTAAGCGTGTCCAAATGCCGCCATCATCATCATCGTCCACGCTGTAAAAGATCATCGGGATAGACCAAATAATATTCTTTCTAGGGAGAGTTGGAGAGATGAACATGACTTAACTAGAAAAACTGTTTAGCGTTTGCATTTTTACTCTGGCACTTTTGGTATTTATTAGTTTTCTCTTTATTTGCCGTTTCGACGACGACGCTCCTTAAAAACATTCTTTTTTTTTTTTTTTTTTGGTTTTCATTTTTTTCCCTTTAGTTTTTTTTGTATTTTTGCGGTTGGTTTTTGAAGGGGGCGTGTTTGACATGGTCATCGGTGATTATAAATTTGTGTTATGCTCTTTTGTTCTTGTTGTTTTTGCTGTTGTTGTGTGTACATCGTTTGTATATGTTGGCCTTTGTTGCCTTATTGTTTATTAGAAAAAAAAGAAAAAATTATTACAACATATGGCTTAGTTTGTTTTAAGTCAGTTGGTTATTGGACATCAAATTTAGGAAACTCTTTTTTTTTTTTTGTATGCGGGCTAAGCTGTAAGATTTATTATCGGATATATTTACTGATTTAGATATGCAATATTTATGAACATGTGGAGCTAAGAACTAAGTCAAAATAAAAAAATTATTAAGATGGTAACAAAGATGATTAAAGTTTCAAAAAAGCTTTTATTACCTAAATTAAATTATGATTTCTATAAAAATATCATATTTTTATTTGTCCATAAAAATGAATAATTTTGAGATTATTCAAATTAATCATATTCATATTTAAAATGGAAATAAAAAAAATAATTTTGAGATTATTCAAATTAATCATATTTATATTTAAAATTCAATTAAAATTGGTATTAAATTTTTTATGCAGACAATCTGATTTGGTTTAAACTTCTTCTTGGACAGTATTTGATAAAACATGAATTTTGCATTATATAGAATAAATTTTTTGCAATACATTTTTTTTGGTTCCATAACAGTTATTTTCAATCCCTGGTTTAAAGCTTAAAATTCTTTAAATTGAACTTAACCAAATCTAAATATTAGTTTTCTTCAATTCCTATAAAATCAAACTGAATAATCTTCTTGAAATTTGTTTCTTTAATTTAAGATTAAAGTTTATTTTAATTCCTTTCAAAAAAGCTTTTATTACCTAAATTAAATTATGATTTCTATAAAAATGAATAATTTTTTTATATTTTTTTAATTATATTTTTAAAATTCAACAAAAAGTGGTTTTAAATTTTTTATACAGATATATAGAAAATCTGATTCTTTAAATTGAACTTATTTAAATCTAAATATGAGTTTTCCTCAATCTTCTTGAAATTTGTTCCTTTAATTCTCTTAAATAAAAGCACGTGACCCAATCAATGCTAGACACATTAAACCATGAAATTCTATTCCCAATATCGATTTTGAGATGGGGGGGAAGGGGGACACGGACACAGAGACAGGGACAGAGACAGGCATTTATTTAAGTGGCTGGTGGCCAACAACTCAATTGGTAAACTAAAAATATTTACGGGGCAACTGTTGGAAAAAAAGGACGAGAGGCGTCGATTGAGAGAGCTCGAGGCTACAAATTAAAATATTTTATGTATGATATTTAAGAGTTGCCAGCACGAGCAGTTGAAAAACTGCGACATATGTGCGGTCAATAAATTTTCCACTTTTCATGATGACAGGCAGAAAACGAAAAAGGAACCCTAAAGGATCCCCCGTAAGAATCCTTAAGCAGTCGCTTTTGTGGCTACTAAAATGACCAGTCATAATTTAATGACATGAACAAATAAATTCTAAAGTTTATATTTCTAATGGTTTTTTTCTTTTTTTTTGCTTTTCTTCTTTATTGTTAATTTGATTTGATTGTTTGTATGGCGCTTCGTGGATTTGTTTATGTCAATTTCGATTTGCTGCAGATACACTTCATCGATATGCCACACCTCCTTAACCCCATATAGACCCTTAAATGCTCTGGCTGCTTCCTGTTTCCTTATACGATATAAATTCCCTTTTATTTTTTTTTATTTTCTATTAAAATGCATTTAAATGTCTGCACCACCACAAAACCACAATTGTTACCACCGTCACCGTCACCGCCCACGCCCCATGACCGCCCATCATCATCATCATCATGGCTGTGAGACGTTGAGGTTTTTGGGCTCATGTATTTTCTATAGTTTCATTAAACTGAAACATTTTGACCACAAAAAAAGCGTTACGAATTGATTGAATGTGTATATTGTACAATGTATGTGAATAGTAAAAATACACACTCACTTACACTTACACTTATAAGAGGGGCACAAGTGTATATATAAATCGATTTGTTGCGCCTGCTTTGAGTATTTTTTGGTGTGATTTTTACGATTGCTTTGGTTTGGTTTGGCTGAATTGCCCTTTGTCTGTGTTTGTTGGTGGGTGTGCTAGTCGTAATTTCCAATTTACTATATAGCAGCCATATATCCTTTCCTTTGGTTAACAGGACCACACGAATTCAACCCAAAAAATTCCAAGCAAACCAATTTTCTTTTGTGTCTAAATGGAAGCGCCACTTAATAATTTCTTTTCTTCTTGAAAATAGATTTTATTTTAGATTACTTTGTCTGTTTGACACATGTCTATTATTATTATTATTTTTTTTAATAATAAATTATGCAGTTTTTTTTTCGTTGTTGTCTGAAAATTGCTTTAAAAATTTCTGTCTTGACTTTTGACAAATTTATGAATAAATTGGTTTTGTAAGACATTTGCAATTAAAAGTTACAGTTTTTTTTGATTTATTTCAGCTTAGTTTTTAAGTCATTTTTAGGTAACTGAAATATTAATCATTCGAAAAATAATAAAATAATATGTAAAGTCTTACGATGTTAATTGAATAATTCAACCGATATGATTCCTATATGTTGTCTAGCCCAGTCCAGATCGTTTTTTTCTAGGCCCCCTGAAAGGAAAATTTATTTGATCTATATTAGATTTAAACTGTTTTATATTTCCTTGACTTGATTAAAATCGAATGATTTTAATAGAATTGAATAAACAGCACTTTAATTAAGTCATGTAGTTTTTAGACCGATTTTTTTATATAGGGATTAAACACTGATCAAAGATTTATTGGACATTTGATTCTGCATCTTTTGTCCATATTTAAAACACTTGGTTAGTTTTCTACTCCATGGTCTTCTTATTCTTTAAGGCCAAAAACTGAATCAAGTACTTATTAAGGACCTTTTTTGAATTGAATATTTGACCCATTAAAAACATTTTAATAGAGTAAACCACATGACAATTTGATATGACAATGGATTATAAATTTAGAATTTGTTTTTTTTTGGTATATTTTTAAAACGATTTGAAGAAACTTAAAGCAAGTTTGGATATGGCAAATTTCCATTTTAATTAATTAAAATCAGCTAAGAGCAGTATAATAAAAACTATTTTAATAATAAAAAGTTGTTTCGGTAGCAAATAAATAAAGTTCAAGGATAAAACAAAAGTCTGCGATTTTAAAAAGAGGCTTAAACAATAAATTTCTATGTATTCTTGACATGGCTGAGAACCTTTATTCTCTCACCTTGGCTTTCAATGTTTGTTGTCCTGATCTGTCTGACTAATGTGCTACCAAAAAGCCCAGCAACAACAAGAACAACAACAACAAAGATACCAACAAAAACAAAAAGCAAAAGGAAAATGCTAAAAATGTTTCAAATACGATAAATCAGTTACCATTACGCGTAAAGAACCCTAAGGGCATGAAATATTTCAACTTCATTGCAGAGTTTTCTGTTTTCTGTATTTTTTTTTTCTTTTTTTATATTTAAGTTGTTGTTATTGCTGTTCTGGTTGTCAGTTCATTCGGTTTGCATTGGCAACTAAAAAAAAAAAAAAAAGAGAGAGAGACTGACTGTGTGGTTGGTTGTGGCTGCTGCTGCTGCTTCTTACCATTTTTATTTCGATAATTATAGACTACAGTTAACAGGCACATAAAGCATAAATGGCATTTCATATGCAGCCGTTCGGGGCAGCTGCCTCCACAGAACGCGCGACCACGCGGTTCATGTCAATTGATATGAAAAATACTCTATAAAAACCCAAAGAGACAGCCAAGAAACGAAGAAGCAGGGAACACATTCAGATTGAGAGACAGACATTTGAATGGAGATCGCTGGATGGCTGGGGCGTTAGGATCACTTCTTCTTCTTCTTCTTCTACTTCTACTTCCCGTCAGGTGTCACTCGTTGTAACCTGAGAGTTCTTTACCTTTGAAGGAGGGCGGCTAATCAATGTACTCGTTTCACACAAAACTATCTGATAGATTGCATTGATACAAAAATTTTTGTTAGCAACATATAAATAGATTATGTTGCCAAAATGCTATGAATTTGAAACTCCAAATAGTATAGGATAGCTACGTAATGTGAATAACAAGAGACGACAGGATATGTCAAGTATATCCGCTGAACGAAAAAGTTTCATATTTGCAACAACACCCACGGTTTTAATTTTTCCATTAAATCCACATATGCTCATTGAAATCAAATATTTGAATAAGATTTTATAGATCTTTGATATAAGAAAGGTCCAAAAAAAAAACTAGCTTTATAGGAAAATCCTTTGAAAAATGTGGAAAAAATTGTTTGACTTTGATTAAATAAATAAATTGATTTACTTGAAATTAATTTTAAATCTCTGTTGATTTTTATTTGGCTTCTTTTTCTTAAAAACAAATTAAATAAAATATAAAAAAATTACACATTTGTATATATAAATTAATTGAAGCTAATGGAAGGAAATTGATTTTAAATTGAAAGTTTTTTTTATAAATTTAACTCTTTAATTTCTTGAATAGAAATAATTTTTTCAGTTTTATTTAATTTTATTATTTTAAAATTCAAATTAAAGTATATTCCATTTGCTAGGTATTTTTTTAAATTGAATTAATTTTTACTTATACAAAGTTTTTTTATTTTATTTTTTTTAGGCATATTTTTAAATTAAATTTTGTTTTCTTTTCCTTATTTATATTTTTTTTAAATATATTTTTTTATTTTCGTGTGGACTAAAATTCATGGCGTCTTTTTCTGGCCAATGGGGTGAAAAAAACAAATCTGCAATTCAGGCATCCCCAACTTTTATTTACTTTTTATCTACTTTTTTTTTCTCTCATCTGAATGATTTTGCCTTGGTTGGTTATTATTGTTAGCCATTGTTTGTTGTACATTTTTTTTTTATTTTTTTTATGCATTTTTTATGTATATCGAGTACACAATTTGGTTGGCTTGTTATTGTGGTTTGGGTAGAACAAGTTCATAAAAAATTC
Source organism: Scaptodrosophila scaptomyzoidea (assembly GCA_035078625.1). Classification (NCBI taxonomy): domain Eukaryota; kingdom Metazoa; phylum Arthropoda; class Insecta; order Diptera; family Drosophilidae; genus Scaptodrosophila; species Scaptodrosophila scaptomyzoidea. The sequence goes on from JAWNPY010000010.1 coordinate 76,016, forward strand.
AAACACGCTGCTTGAAATGAAATGAAATGGAATGTTTGTTTCCTCTTGTTGTCCTGGACTATGTGATTTATGTGACAAGGACCTGGCAGTATGTTGTTGATTTCCATTGTTGTTGTAGTTGTTTTTTTTTGCTATTAGTGCCAAGTGGTTGTTGTTGTTGCTGTTGCTGTTATCGAACACGCTGCTGACCGTGCGGCATCCATTTCCGTTTCCTGAACTTTATTTTTTTATTCAGTCCTGTTTTTTTTTTTGTTAGTTGTTTGCTGGGCATTTAGTTTATGCAAATTGCATTGAGTTGTTTTTTTTTTTTATTTTTGCTGTTGAAGCTTTTTCAAGTGTTTGTCAAGTGTCCACTTGAACAGGACATGTGTTTTTATCATTGTTGGCTTTTGCTGTTGTTTTTTTTCTTGTTCACTCAATTTGGGATTTTATTAAATGAAAAAGAAACTTTTATTTAATTAGGTTTTTTGTATAAACATTTTTTTTTAAATTCTTTGCTCAAAGAAATAAATCAAAAACTTGAAACTAAATCAATCCTAGTTGGAACAAATCTATGCTTTAGTTTTGAAACTTTATCTGCATATTAATCTATGGATTTTTGGAGTTTTTTAATTCACTCTTTATTTAGACTTTAAATAATCCACCTTAATTATTTTAGAACCAATTAAATAATAATTTCTTTTGAATTTAAAAGATTTAGGTTCATTTAAAAAACGATCGTATATTTTTTAGTTAATTGAAATTAATTTTAAAATAAAATTTGAGAAAGGCCTTCAGGCTGAAATGATCGAATAATTGAAATCTATTTAATCAAACGTCTGATTTGTCTTAAGAAAATATAATATTTTTATTCGAGAAATATATATATATTAGGAATAATGGCGGTTTTACTCATTACCTTAAATTAAAATCAAATTAAATTGATAAAAAGTCTTAAAATAAAATGTTTTTGTTTAAGCCAAAAAAATGAAGCGATTTTGTTAGCTTTTCGAGAGATATTTTTTTATATTAAAGATTAAACTGTTTTTGTTTCTTAATTATTATTCTTTAAGCTGACTTATTTGAAAAATGTCACTTTAATTGGATTAATATTAACTGTAAATAATAAAGTTGAAAGAAAAAGCTGCTGAGTATTTTTTACCAAGTTATTTCAATTCTAAATTAAATAGTTAATGATTGAAGATTGTGAGAAGCCACTGTAATCTTTCAATTTGATGTAACTTTTATTAACTGAAAAGTCCTTGTCATTAAATATTATCATCCATTTGTTGCCTTTAATCAAAGAACTCGAAAGACAAAGTAATTTCAATTTTCATATTATTTCCAGCAAACTTTGATGATAATGCTAATGCTAATGATGATGATGATGATGATGATGCTGATGATGTTGCTGATGACGACAATAATAATAATAGAGTTAGATGAGGAGAGAAGAGGAAAATTGTGAATAAACGCGCGTGTATTTAAATTAGGCGCATATAATAAAGCCAATGAGCGATTTAGTTGAATTGCCAACAATTGAATAAATTTTCCAATTGCCTGCATTTTCGCATTAGCATTAGGACACACGCACTAACTTTCTATGTATATCAGAAGGAAGCAAAAGGAAGTTCATGGCAGCACAAACGAATACAAAACGCAAAATCAGGCACAATTCCGTCCGTCCTTTGGTCCTTTCGGTCCGTCTATTTGTCTGTCTTTGTCGACAGCGCCACCATTCATTCAAATGAGGACGATGTCGCCCAGCAATTTGAACCCTTTCGTGCGGCAGAATGTCCTTGCTGCCAGTTGAAATTGGTTGGCTTGGCAAAGGGGTTTAAAGGATTCATTCGCCTGGTTTGTTCTGCTCTGCTCTGCTGTGTGTGTGGTCCTCTGCATACATATGTATGTATGTATGTATGTATGTATGTGTTTGGTGTGAGAGAAAGGTTGGCTTTGTTGGGGTGTTGGTTATTTAAGTTTTGCCAAAGCCTTTGATGTTGGCTTTTTTTTTTCTCATTTTGGGTTTTACGCCTCAACTTCCACACACACACACATAAAATGAGTGTTTCTTGCGTTTCATGCGTTGACACCCATTTTTTTTTTTTCAAAACAGTACCTAAATTTTGAATTTTGAATAGAGTTTATAGATCATTCCATGTATTCCATATATAACATAAATCCAAATGATTTCAATCAAGATCCACAACAAAAACTGTTTCAAAATTAAATGAGGCTATAAGATATTATTTGAAAAAATTTATAGAGCTTTCCATATATAAATCCAAATGATTTCAAACAAGATCCATAAGAAAAACTGTTTCAAAATTAAATTAGGCTATAAGATATTATTTGGTTATTTGAAAGAATTTATAGAGCATTCCATATATTCCATATATAAATCCAAACGATTTCAATCAAGATCCACAACAAAAACTGTTCCAAAACTAAATTAGGCTATAAGATATAGTCAAACGTTTGTAATTAATCTTGTTACCAAATTTGAACTTGAAAATGGATTTTTAAAGCGATATGAAATAATCCACCGATTTGAAAGAAACTGAATAAATTAAAAACTTATTTTTTTTTGACTATAAAATCAGATTTAAATTCACAAGGAATAAGATTATTTCCAAGATTTTAATATTGTTGGACAGATATTTTTATAAGAAAAATTAGTTGCCGTATTATTCCAATCTTCCGTCTATTTTAACCCATTTATTTTAATTTCATTTTCTTTGTTTCAGTGCATTTAATATTCGACTTGAATTTCTTGATTTATTTTATTTTATTTTTGATTCCCGTCATTACCTTTCAATATCGAATGAAAGCGAAAGTCGAATCAAATATCAGCAGCTCTCAAAGTCGAACCCTTTTTACCCGCACTTGATTCATCCAAATGCCCCAAGTTCGAAGTGCGTAAGCAGTCAATTTTGAAAGGGTTGCGCTTTTTTTTTTTGAGTTTGTTGAGATTTGAGTAGATAAAAAAATACATATATATTTGCCAAATTTTTGTTGGTTATAAAATAAAAAAAAAAAGTGGGTGTTTTATTGAAAGTGGCGCGCATGAGTGCCAAATAAATAAAAAAAAAAGAAAGAAAAGGGAAAAACCAAAAAAAGCACAAGAAAAAAAACCAAAAGGATCAGAGTGGCTGTGGCTGCTGTGCCAAGGAGGCCTATCAAAGGCAACCCTGGGGACACGCCCAAATGGTTTTTATTTCTAAGAAATAAATAGAATGAACATTGTTGTTGTTGTTGTTGTTGTTGCAATTCAACTTTATTATATGTGTGCATTTTGTTCATTTTTTTTTTTTTTTTGCTGACTGGCTCAAGTTTTGGGCGTTTACTTATTTTGACAATTGTCATATAATTTGCATGGAAATTTTCGCTACTCAGGACTTTAGTTTTAGGCAATATTCTTGTAAAAAAAAAGAGTATATCGAAAATCAAACATTTTTATTGGTTTCTTTTTTATCTTGTGGTTTTTTTGTGGACACAATGATTTAATATTACCCATACGCCATGTAAGTTAATTAAAAATTCTTTTATAGACATGAAATTAATTTGCACGTTCTGGTTCTCCTTCTCCTTCTTCTTCTTCTGCTGCTGGGTCCCCCCTCCCTCCGATTATGGCATCCAATAACTTTCCATGCAAGTGTCATGGTTACAGAGTCGCAACAACGGCCGCCATTGCGCCAAGTTGTGGCAGAGTTGGCGGCAGCCGCCAAACTGCCACAGATCCACAAGGTTCGATAGTGCAAAGTGTGCCGCATCACCAACAACGGCAACGGCAACAGCAACGGCAACAACGCGAAAAAAAAACACATTTTATTTTTAATATAAAAAAAAAAAAAAATCATTTTCAGAAATTGCTTTAATGCAAGTCGAGTGAAGACTTTTTTTTTGTGTACCTTGCTTTGCTTCTCTGGTGCGACACACGCTCCAACTTGCAACTTGACTGCATTTTGTTTACGCGCTGCACTTTATTAGATTTTTATCTGGCCATGTTTAAAATGACTTGAAGTCTGAAAGTCTCTGGTATGTGGTAAGTGGCCAGGCAACTGCTGCAAAGAGCCATAACCACTAGAATTTTTTTTTGTTTGGTTTTTTTATGTTGGTCGAGGTGCATTTGAATAGTTTGTGGTTCTTTCAAAAAAATAAAAGAAAAATAAAATCGCTTAAAAAATTAGCTAAAATTCGTTTTAAAAATAATACCAAAATTTATAAATGTCATTCGAATTTTTTTTGTCAGATTTGTTGTTTATGTAATTGGAAATTGGGTTTTAGGATTTCTAAATTGTGCCTTTGAATAGTTTTTGGTTCTTTCAAAAATAAAAATAAAACAAAATCGCATAAAAAATTGGCTAAAATTCGTTTTAAAAATAATACCAAATTTTATAAATGTCATTCAAATTTTTTTGTCAGATTTGTTGTTTATGTAATTGGAAATTGCGTTTTAGGATTTCTAAATTGTGCCTTTGAATAGTTTGTGGTTCTTTTAAAAATAAAAACAAAAACAAAATCGCATTAAAAATAAGCTTAAATTCGTTTTAAAAATAATACCAAATTTTATAAATGTCATTCAAATTTTTTTATCAGATTTGTTGTTTATGTAATTGGAAATTGCGTTTTGGGATTTCTATATTGTTAATGACTTGATTATCCAAGACTTTGTGGACTATAAAGTCTTTTCTATAATAATTAAAACAAATAAAATATGAGGCATGATTATACAACAACGTAGGCTTTTGAGATTGTTAAACAAATGAAAAAATTAGTTGTCAATATAAATTTTGTAAGTCACATTTTAAAATTCAAACGAAATTGGCTTTTATTTCACTTTCTATAATTAAATAAATCAAAAACTTATTCGTTTTTTAAAAACTTTATTAATTAAATTAACTACTTGGATTTTACAAGTTTTAATGCTACCCAGGCTATAAAAAGACTTGTTTTTTTTTTTTTAATTGATTAATAAAATACTTGCAAAATCTACAACCTTTACTTATTATGGGTAACCGTTATGTTTAGTTAAATTAATTATTTGAAAATAAAATATTTAATTTATGTTTCAAAATAAAAAAGGCAATTTCTTTTCAACTTCTTGTTTATTTGTGTGTGAAGAAATTGACAAATTCAGAGTTAAAAGCTGTGAACTTTTGTTCATGGCTTGGACAAGTCAGGTAGGATAACGTCAAGGTGTAAAAGAGCTTGGAAGTCTCAAGGAGCCAGGCTTACATGGCAATAAGCTTCAGGCAGCTTGAGCTTGCTCTATTATAGAAAATCAGGTAGGGTTTTATCAATTTCAAATCCAGGCTTAAAAACAATGAAAACTGTTAGGTATTAACACTCTATCTCCTCGTCCCCATTTTGAATGTTGCCCAAATTGAAATCAACAAGTGGAGGGCAATTGAAAATTGATTTGTAAACTGTCTTCTTAAAAGCCTTCTTCTTGGCTTGATGTTTGCAAACTTCTGGAGTCTTCTTGGCAGCCGGTGGCAATTTAAGTGCAACTTTACGGCCATTACCCGGACGGGGTTTTCCGCAACGAGCTGCGGCCGAATTATTACGCTTAGTGGGACATGGTTTCGGATCGGGATCGCGCTTGTCGCCAGTGCATTTTGAAAGGATCTGAGCCTTTGATTGAGCCTTGTCTATGCAGCGCAGATTTGAAGCATTTTGGGCAGCAGTTGTGCCCTTTCGCAATTTCAGGGGCCGAGTGGCTCGCTTGACTTTGCCGCAGCGTACGACAGTCTTTTTCCGGGAGATCTTGGGCTTTCCTAGAGCTTTCTTAATGCATGGCTTGGCCCCCTTTACTTCTTTGATCGGTTTGGCTCCCTTGCCGTCCTGGGCAGTCTTGGTTTTCAAGCTTTCGGTCCGCTGACAAACGTGTTTAGACTGCGCTTTAAGTATTCCTTTCAACTTGCGACTCTTGTTCATTTTTAAATCATTTCGACACTTGTCATCCTTCAATTTCGCCTTCCTTTGGGCCTGGGCCTTGGCTTCTGCCCGCTTTTTGGCCATTGATTTGGGAACTTTCACTCCGCTCTTCTTTGGCGGTATGAATGTGGATGAAATCTTGATCACTCTCAAGTTCCTGCTTCTTTGTTTATTATGGTATCGATGGCTTATGCGATCCATCAGCTCTCGAAAGCCCCTGCCCCCCGTATTAACGCGTACAAAATATCGGCGATGTTTCCTCGATATAAAACCCCGTTCTATCCCCGTCCTCATGGCATGGCCTATAAAATTCCGTATCTGGTACGACGGAACGTGGAGGGCGCAAGACAAATAGTTTAATAGTTCTTTAAATGTTACCGGCCGCCGCAATTCCCGAAGGGCCGCCATTATGGCAGCTCCTGCGTGTGTACATGTGGCCATTGTTTATTGGCGCAAGCTTTCATCTATTTAACACTATACAAAAAAAAAAACATATATATATATTACTCACAATTTCTATTTCACTTTACTAAAAATTTAATTTTTATTTTGTTTTTGGGAAAAATAAACACTTCCTACTTGTAGGTAAACTAAAGCAAAACTGTCGTCTCTCTCTATGAGAAACTTGCTTAGGTGTACGAAAGTCGAATCTTGCCAGGACTACTTTGTTGAAAAGTTTCGTAAATTTCAATGGAAAAATTAAATAAATAAATAAAACTAACACAAATCCTTTAACTTCTTCTAAAAACAAGCAGCTTATGGAAGTGCTTTATTTTTAATAGAATTATAATAATAAATATTTTTAAAATTCTGCAAAATCCTGAAGATTTGATAAATTTATGGAAAAACTAAATAAGAAAAAGAAACGAAACATAAACAATTATTTTATTATTATTATTTCTTCTATTCAAATAAACAGCTTAAGGAAATGCATAATTTTTAATAGAATTCGGTTTATTTGATTTAAAAAAAAAATTAGTTGAAGTTCTGCAAAATCTTCAGGAGACTTGATAAGAATTTTTTAAGAATTTATGTGCCAAAGGTTATAGTTGGAATTTATTGAATATTGCATATTTGTAATTAAATAATTAATTGGAACAATAGCGTAAAAAATAAATCTAATGCGTTTTAGAAATTTTTGATTGCTTTCTATAAATATTTTTCCTCGCTTATCAATTAAATACAGAATCAATAAAGGCCTTTATCATTATATTGAATGGTCAGCAATTATTGAGGCTGGTGAGCATTTATATGCACATTTTGTGGCATAAAAACGCAGCATTAGCAAGAGCCGCGCAAACGGTCGACAAATTGCATTTAAAATGCTCAGCCAGCGCAACATAATCTACGACTCATCCAATTTGCTGACACCCATCAATCAAAGCATCAAACTAAAATCGTTGGGTAAAAGCAGCAGCAGCAGCCACAAGGGGCAACAATTGGGGGTCCAAAAAAAAAAAAAAAACCAAAACCAAAACCAAACCGCCGCCACCGCATTCAATGATCGTTCGTTCATGCGCTCAATTGAACGTTCAATCAAAGCGCACGCCCCAAACGCCCACTGAAGCGGCAGCAACACCGGCCAGGCAACATGTAGCAGCAGCAGCAGCTGGCCAACTGGGCAGCTGGGGCATTACACAGTAGTAGTTGCCATGTGCCCCCATCTGCCACAGTGGCCTGAAGAAGAAGAAGAAGATCTGTGAATATAAATTTAAAATATTTCATAATTTTTATATATTTTTTTGATTACTTTTTATTTATTTTTTTTTGACATTTTGTGGAAAATTGTACTTAATTTTTTTTTCTTAATCATTTTGGTTTCACTGTGCCACAGATAGAAGTTTCTTCTTGTTGGCGTGAACCTAAAAGCAGCGGCGTTTAAGATACTCACTCACGCACACCTGACATTCAATTAACCCAACGAAAAAACTGAAGAAAGCGCCGCTCAACGGCTGCAATTTCAACAACAACAGATCGATGGATCGATCGATTGATCGACCGAACCAACTCTGGGTGGATCGGGAGTGGGTGTTGTTGCATTGCCCATTGCTGCTGCTGCTGCTGCTGCTGCACCTGTGCATAATTTGCCTATTCATGTTGACGTCGTTGACGGCTAAGGCTAAGGCTATGGCGTCGGCGGTGTCTTTTGAAATCAAATTAACAGGCACAACAGCATCATCCCAAAAGAAAAAATTATGTTTGGTCATCTTTACATCAGCAGTTCTCTTGTAAAGAGAGAAAGAACAGCAGCAGCAGCAACAGCAACAGCAAAAGATTTTAATAATTCGCAAAACTTAAAAGCATTTTGAGTGAGTCTTTAACAGAAGCCAAGAGATTTTCCCCCCCCACCAGTCATTCCATTTTGTATCTGGGTGGAGAGGCATGTCGTGAATTTTGATTGATGTCAAGTTAAAGTAGCAAATGTTGTTGCTTATCTGAGTGGGATCAACGACGCCGTCATCATTGCTGCTCATCATCATTAAGTTAAAAAAAAAAAACAACAAAAAAAAATTGGTAATGTTTGAGCCCAAAAAGTTTCCCACATGATCAGCCAGAAAATTGTAACCAAAATAAAGATTTTTTTATGGTAGAAAGAAAATAAAAAAAAAACGCTAGCAAAAACAAAAAGAATAATTTAAAATTGATTTCTTTTACTAAGTGACATTTAAAGTGAAGGTTATTAAATTACAAGTCCTATTAATTTAATATGGTTTAAGGATTTTTTTTGACGACATTTTTAACAATTGGTTTATGTATTTATTTTTGACAGTGTTTTGTTTTTTTTCCTGTAAAAGTTTGATTAAAAATCTAACTAAGAAATTGTCATAAATAAAGTCTATAGATTGCCACGAATATAATCAAAAATATCAACTGAAAATCTAAAATTTTAATTTCTTAGACCACAAAAATTGTAAAAAAAAACAAAAAAAAAAAAATTGGTAATGTTTGAGCCCAAAAAGTTTCCCATATGATCAGCCAGAAAATTGTAACCAAAATAAAGATTTTTTTTTTATGGTAAAAAGAAAATAAAAAAAACGCTAGCAAAAACAGAAAGAATAATGTGACATTTAAAGTGAAAGTTATTAAATTACAAATCTATAAAAATTAATTAATTATTATTGATTAATTAATTTAAGGTTTAAGGTATTTTTTTTTAACGACATTTTTACCAATTGTTTTAGTATTAATTTTTGATAATTTTCCTGTAGAAGTCTGATTAAAAATCTAGTTAAGAAATAGTCACAAATAAAGTCTATAGATTGCCACAAATATAGCAAAAGATATAGCCAAAAATATTAACTGAAAATCTAAAATTTTAAGAGAATATTTATTTCTTACTTTTTATTTATATTTTTTTTCTCTTTCATTAGACCACAAAAATTGTAAAAAAAATCATTGGTTCATTGTCAGAAGACACGTGGCAAAAAGCTTTTCTTCTTAATATTATTATTGTTGCTGTCTACAGCCATTGGCAAATTATATCCTTCCGCTTTGACATTAAGCAAATAGACGACACATATCCTACTTCTCCTTCTTGTTTAGTTTTTAGTATTTTTTTTTTTCTTCCCCCTTTTATTATATTTTTTTTTGCTTTGTCTCTGAGCTTAAGTATAAAGGAGAGGGAAACCAGAATGGGACAATTTGTGCTCGTTACGCGGTTTACAGTAGCAATTGAAATTTTCCACCACCATAAAAAGGGAAATGCCAAAGGTTTAAAATTGACTGCGAAAATTTTCAATTGCCTTCTCACCACCCACCACCAAAAGCAACCACCCAGCCATTCCAGCCATTCCATCTTTTTTGGCTCAATTTCTGTTTTGTCATTAGTTTCATTTTATAATTTATTAACGTCAACACATTCACCCACATAAGTTTAAATTATATCAACTGTTTTTGAAAAGCATACAAGATGCTCTCGTCTGTCTGCTCGGCTCATTATGTCATTTCACTGTAACAGGAACAGGGACAAAAACCCAGAGAGACTCAGAGACTGAGGGTGTTGATGTTGACAGCCAGGCGATTGTTGACTGTCGACTTTTGGCTTTAAATGACCAACCAAGCGGATGCACTTTAATTTGACAACAATTGCGTAAATTGCCTCGTCATGCTGTTTGTCCTTTGACTGTGTCCTGCGACTGTGGGAGATGTGTGTGTGTGTGTGTGTTTTGCTCTAGTTTTGATTTTAAAAATCTCTCCCCACACACACAATCAGACTGACACTGATGTGTCAAAGGTCACGTGGCATTCGTTTGCCGAACGTTTGTGAAACCTTAGATTTATCTTTGCTCAGAGTCTGTAAAGAATTTCTTATTATAAAAATCAACTTATTGTATATTTTTTTCCCCTTTAGAAACTAAAACTACTTTCCTTTACACAAGTAATTTACTAACTTCCACACCTTGTTAATATGAAATTAATGACTGCATTAGATAAATTACATTCCACGACCACAAAGAGTGAATTTAAAAAAGGACCACTCATACCCATTAACTACAAGGATGCGTGGTCTATGGCTGAGGTGAGTGACAAGCCTGTGTCCTGACTAATCAATGTTGGAAGGAATGAACGAAAGATAGAGAATAAAAAGGAGCTACAAATTGCCACCAATCATCGATAGTAATCAAGCCAACCTGGCCAGGGAAAGGCTAATGACTTTGTATATCATTCTTTTTATTATACTTGTATGGTATTGTAATTAGAGCATTAACAAAGGACATACAAACAAGGCATGTGATTTCCTTTCTGTGTTGCATTAAAATATTATTAACTTTGGGAGCTCGACTTCTATTTAATTAAATTGAAATGGGCAAAGAGTCTTGCTTGTCCTAACGGTTAACTAATGACACTTAAACCGAGGCAGGTGAAAAAAACATTGGGCGCTAATCTACATTTTACGTGTTTAACGTTTACGCTTTTCTTGTACTTTTGCCCAAGGAGGTCCTGGGACATATTCTAATCATAATTATGTGATTTCGGCGATACCCTTAACCTTCCAGCAATGTCAGATATCTGACAATCTATTTAGCTTGTCTATTTGTCTTGGTCTTTTGGTTGGCCCGCGAAATACATTTTGTTAAAAGGTGACAATTAATTTGTCAATAATGAAAATTGTCGTCGTTGGTCTTGTTTCGTGCTCGTGCCTCATTTTGTCATTATGCTTTGGGCCCATGTTTCGTCTCTGTCTGTTTTCTGTTCCGTTGTTATACTAATGATATATGATCTAACTGACGGTACGACAACTTGGTAATTTTAATTATTTTGTCATTTGTATAAATTAAAATAAGTTTGTTATCTCTTTCTCTCAGCACTGAAAGGGTTAACATTAACCCTTTGGGCCTTCACCCTTTTTATCTCACTTCGATTGAAATATAATATTTTATTGATTAATGATTATAAAGCAGCTGGTATTTTTGGTATTTTTTTTTTATTTTGGGGGGGCATTTTGCGTGACAACTCAATCAAAATGCCAAGACATTTTTATTGACACTTTAATTATAACACAAGTTGTGTATGGGTTAAAAATGTCCTTGTAATTCAGATGTTTGGTTTACATGGCGTATGCATAATTAAAAAACTAATTGAGAGAACAAACAAAAGGTAAAAGTAATTTTCAAAATTGTAAATAATTAAATGGCTCAATAAAAATATAATAATATAATTAGTAAAGGATTTTATTTTAAATAAGCTTTGGCTCAATGTACAATAAGTTCATGAGAATTTCAAAAGCAACCAAGACAAGGTTTGGGTCCAAAAACTCATTAAATAAACTGTTTTATTTTTTAGGCCCACGCATTTTTGGCCAGGCCCTTTCTTAGTTTCAGCTTCATCATACATCATATTGTGTTTACTAATGAGAAATTTGAAGATTTTGGTCAAAAGTTCTGTTTGGTTTGGTTTGGTTTTTGGTGTGCCGAAAATTCCCAGGAATTTTTCACATTAACCGAAAGGCGCAGACAAGTGTAGGACACACAAGGCAGGGGCTCAGACAACAACAACCACAAGCACAACATTTACTAAGCCAAAGACACCTACAACAACAACAACAACAAGAACAAACGAAAATGGCGATAGAAATCGTGATACAATCACGTCTAGACTTTTACGAGTTGCGCCTACTAAAAATGCAGCAGCAGCAAGCAAAACTTTTGTTAAATAAGCCAAAGTCAAAAGCAAAAAGAAAAAGAATAATGTAGAAAAGCTAAACCAAGATTCTTATAGTATTTCTTGTTTGCCTTAAGTTTTTTTAAGTTTTTTTTTTCACTTGGTCAAAAACCGCAACCCATTGGACTTGGTAAGATTTTTTTTTTTATTTAGAACTTGCAATGGTCTGGCAGCTGAGATGCCTCATACAAATGTTCTACTGTCTGATGTCAGCTAATTACAGCCTGCCACTGACAGCAACCATAACAGTAACAACACCAACAACACCAACACCAACAACTAAAATAAATATACACCTTTTTTTATTAAGATTTTTAAAGAAGAATTGAAATTCTTTCATTAGTTGTTTAAATATTTTTTAATACTTCAATTAAATGAATTTGAATAAAATGTATCCAATGAAAAAAAATGAAATTAATTTATTTAAATTTATAGTTTAAATTTTTTAGGATAAAAAAAATATAAGTTTTTTAATTTTAATTGATTTTGCTTTTCTTATTTATTTTGATATTTTTCTCCGTTTTGTTTGTGGCGTGTGAAAATTAATTTTCCTATAAGCCGATTTAATTGATTTTTTGTTTAGCATCAGTGAAATCGATTAATAATCTCTGAAAAAACGCGTCAAAAATTAATAAATTTTGAAAATGGTATAAAATTGGTTTAGGGTCTAAAAGTTGTGTGTGTGTATGTGTGTGTTTGGCGCCACTGGGCCGACTGAGCTCCTCAACTTGGCCGACTTGAGCATAATTAACCAAACAAAGAGCCCAAAGAACCCAAAGAGCCGTTAAAGTGTCGAAGTCAAATTTGAAAATTCAGTCAGACAAAAGGCAGCTACCACAAGCAACAACAATAATATAAATATATAATATATTTGAGCAGTCGAAAAATCAAATCAAAAATGCGGCAAAGTACAAAGAAATTTTGGTCCGGACGCTGACGCCGCCGTTGCCGCCGTCGCATTGGAAACTGTAACGAAAGAGCCGAAAGACAACCGATCTTTCTCTATGCCAAGTAAATGCATGTGTGTGTGTGTGTGTGTGTGTTGCCACCTACGTTTTGTGGCCAACAAGTTCGTTGTCTTTTAACCAAAAAGAAGAAACCAAATGAAACGAAACCAAAAAGGGTCGATCGTCTTTACTTGTCTGGGACTGGGACTGGGACTGGGACTGAGCCTGGCAAAAAAGGGCTCTCTAAACTCTCAAGTCAAACTTGGTCGGTTGTTGAGGGCAGCAAAAATCATTAAGCATGATTAAAATGCGCGAAAGGATGAAATGTTTCTCTTTAAATGAGCCTTGATCTTTGGTTTGTTTGGGTTTTAGGTTCTCTCAGTTTCAATACACACATTTTTCATCACTCTTGTTTTTTTTTTGTAACTGAAAATAATTATAAGTGAAGCGGTAGCTTCAGTCCAACACAATCTTCTCTAAACTTGTGTACAACCAACAAACTGTGGGAAATTAATAAATCTAAAATGAGCCCAGGCAGCAACTGCAATCTGTTTAAAAATGAGAAATACAAAATTAAAGAAAAAAAACGAAAAAAATGGGTGGACTTGAAAAACTTGTGGATTTTTTTTTTTGTTGTGGTTTATGTTTTCCTTTTTATAATTTTCAAATTGTTCTTTCTACGGCAAACAAAATTAATTTTTTTATAGAATTTTATTGATTACAATTTTTGTAGATATTCAATTTGAATTTATTTGGAGTAATTTATATAATTTAATTTATTTTTGGTTTTACAGAAAATTTATGATGATTGATGCTTACAATCATTGAACAATATGAAATTTTTTTGAGCTTTCTTCCAACTTAAAAAATGATTTAAAAGAAATTGAAATTTGTATGTTTTTCAGTGCTCAATAAAAAATCATTTCCCTGAATTTTGGGGAAACCTAAAAAATAATATAAATTGAATTCTTATTAAGAATCAATGCCATTTTAGACTCAACTTTCAAAATTGGATTTTCACGTTTAATTATTTTTTCAACCAAGGAGAATCTGCTATAAAACTTGGAGAAATCATTAAATTCTCAAACCAGTTACAAACACATTTTCTTGGTTATTTATTAAGTAAATTATTTAATTTTTTAAGCTGTTGTTGTTTGTTTTTCCAGAGTGTAATTTTGATAAATTTTAATCAATTAGAAGCCAACAACTAACTGGTTAACCAAATGCAACATTCTGGTAGCCAAATGTGCTGTGCAAGTGTAAATGTGTAAATGTAAATACATATAACCTATGATGTCTTAATGACATTGACAGCGCTACTGACTGACTAGGCTGGTTTTAGTTGTTGTTGTGTATAAATTACACGCAAAGCTTAAAGCCAAAAGTATCAAGATGATGGCCAGTTTTGAGAATCAGTTGACGTTTAACTTGTATATTTCCTAAGACTGTCTGGCCAACCAGCCAAGTGATATATGTTTGTATCTAGAAATTCCAAGTATTTTTTGGAGCATGGAGCACAAGGCATAAAGTGCAACAGACACAGACAAGTTTGGTACATGTGTTTTGGGTTAGGTCAAAGCCGCATTCAAAGACGCATAATTATAGGTTAGCAAGTTGTTTCAGTCCGAGTTCCAGTCCCAGAAATCATTTATATGAAAGATGAGGCAACTCAAAAAAAAGAAAAAAGGAGTTAAAGACGCAATGTCTGAAAATCCTTTTTTGGTTTGGCGTATGTTCTTTTGTTTTTTGTTTTTTGTTTTGGTTAATGTTGGCTGGCCCAGAGGGTTAAAATAAAAAGAAAAAAAAAAAGCAGCGGTCGACACGTAAAAGTGTTTGGCTCGCATTGCGGAATGATGAATGATTTGTAGACAGTCCAAGACGAGGGGCGGGTACAAGGCTTTTTTTTCTCCTTTTGGGTCCATGCAGGATGCATTCGAGTCTCAGTCTCGGCCGCATGACAAACAGGTGTCAAAAGGCTGCTGCAGGGGCTCCCAGCCACAAATTCTGATGCTGCTGCTGCTGCTGCTCCTGTCAGCCAGAGCATTTTAATTGCTGGCCAGCAGACTGCCAGACATTGGCCACTGCCTACAAAAACATTTATTAGATTTGGCATTTGGGCGTTTTCTAAACTAGAGCATTCTCCGTTCTTCTTGAAGTATTTTGTTAATCTGCTTCAATTAATTTCATTACAAAATTGTTTCTTGTTTCAACAAAAACCCAAAAACTTGCAGTTTGTTTTGGGCTCTGCTTTTACTTTCTGTCTTGGACAGGTTGTCCATTGTTGTTGTAAGTCATTTGACTGACTGACTGACTGGGCTCTGTGGGAGCTGTGATAAATGATCTACACTCTTTTGGGTATGAATGAATGAATGAGTTTGTTCCATGCATCAAGAAATACAAATTTGACTCCTTCTTTATTTTTTTTATTTTTGTTACCTTTTGAGGGTAATTAGTCAACTGGCGGCGCTGCAATTGCTGAATGAAAATATTTGCCCATGCAATTCCAGGAATGAAATTTCAACTAATGAGTTTCTTTTACTTTTGCGACAAACAAAAAAAAAAAAATAAATGCAGTTTACCAGACGGCACCTGCAGTGCATAGATAAATGACCAAAAAGTCCCAGGCAGCCAATTCAGCTGCCAAATTTGCTCTACATTAGCCCAATTTAAATAGTCCTAATGAGTAATAAGTGTAAGCCTTCAAAATTAGAACAAAGAAAAAAAAAACTACATAATAGAATCATTTATTTTTTAAGTAAAGAATTGAATAAAAAAAAATTATATTATAAAACAGAATCATTTTTTTTTTTCTTATTATTATCTATTGAATTGAATTTAATTAAGATGAAAAAAAAATGTAATGTAAAAATAAAAGCCTAAAAAATTAAAACAAAAACTACAAACTTCTATTTAAGATTTCTGCTTTGATAAAGCAAAAACAAAAAAAAAACAGGGAAACAGGACAATTGTTTTTCATGCCATTAAAATTGGAGAGCCTACGTAAGAAAAAAAAAACAAACTACATAATAAAATCATTTATTTTTTAAGCAGAGAATTTGAATAAAAAAAAATTATATTATAAAACAGAATCATTTTTTTTTCTTATTATTATCTATTGAATTGAATTTAATTAAGGCAAATTATTAAAAAAAAAATGTAATGTAAAAATAAAAGCCTAAAAAATTAAAACAAAAAAATAAACTTCTATTTAAGATTTCTGCTTTGATAAAGCAAAAAAACAAAAAAAAAAAAAGGGAAACATTATTCGTGCCATTAAAATTGGAGAGCCTACGTAAAACAATTGTTTCTATTTAAGATTTCTGATTTGATGAAGCAAAAAAACAAAAAAAAAACAGGGAAACATTACTCGTGCCATTAAAATTGGAGAGCCTACGTAAAGTCTATTGATACTTTTATTTTTTTTTTATAATTCGGATCAGCATCAACAGTCAAGTTTCACTTAAGTTAAATAAAAATCAGAATAGCATCAAGAACGAAAACGTACGAAAAATAATAAATATATAAATAAAACAACAGAAAATAAAAAGAAAAAAAAAACAGGACAGTTGGCATACCAATTTAAGAGATCCTGGGATCCAAAGGACAATTGGTATACAAATGGGGGGCAATTTCAAAGGCCAAACTGATGATGAACTAACTTGAACCAGTTGAGAATTTGTAGTCTAAGCTTTTAAGATTCCTAATGAAAGGCTTAAACCAGTTGAGAATTTCAAGGAAATTGGCTACAAACCTTTTAAATTTGCCGCCTTAAAAACAATTTAATTAGTTTTGCTTGATTATTATGCATTATAATAGCAATCATTATAAAGTGAAATATTTTCACAACAAGATTTCACTTTGGCTAGATAAATAAATGTGGGCAGTCATGGCGTTTTTGACAAGCTTTTACCAAAACCAAATACAAAAACAGGGAATACCACAAAGAGTGAAAGAGAGGAATAGTATTAAAAACTGCCGCCATAATACAATATATTCCCTCCCTCCCCTGCCTCCCTGCGTCCTTGCCTGGTTGGCCTGACTTGGCCAAGTTTGGCAAGTGCTGCTGCAGACGATGGCTGGCTGAGTGGCTCACTCACTGACTGCATGATTTGGAGCAGCATTTGAGCCATGACGTTGGCGTTGCCTTGGAACATGGAACACAAACACACACACACAAATATAATTCACAAATTATGCGAATAAAATTTTTAATAATTCTCATGGCATGCTTGGTTTTTTTGTTTTTTGTTTTTAAATAAATGAGCGAAAAAGGCAAAAGCATGAAAAGGTCTGACACTGTCTGTCTTCTTGGCTCTTGTATGTCCTCTGCGTCTGTGTCTATGTGTGTGTGTGTGTGTGTGTGTGGACTTAACACACAAATCTTTGTGGCCAAAAAGTGGGTTGGCACAAAATCTTCAACGCGTTGGTATCTTGGCAAACTCTACAAAAAAAACAAATGTACCCGTGGGCCACGTACTCCGCGTGGAGTCAAAGTCGTCAAGTCGTCGAGGTTAAAGATGCCAAGCAATGGATGATGGCCGTCCGGGCCGCATTGAGGCAGGTGGCGAACAAATTGTGTTTTTTTTTTGAGAGCGTTGCAAAAATGTTTAACCTTTTTTCTCTATGAAAATATTTCTCTTGTCGGCATTTTTGCACATTGAATTTAGCCATGGCCAAATGCAGCATTCAAATGAGGTTAATGCTTTGAAATACAAATCTATAAATTTCATTTGTCATATTCGTATTCTTTAAATCATGATTATAATCATTATATCATTTGGCCAACTTAGTTAGTCCAAGTAGAAACTAAATCATTAGGCGGCAAAATGAAAGAGCTCGCCAAGTTGGCCAATTGTTCTTTAAAATTATCGTAAACGTTTTTTGGTATATTTGCCAAATGGTTTTTGGTTGATTTTGAGAATAAATTCAAAGAAATTGCAGGAGAAATGTTTTTTTTTTGCCTTTTTATTTTTAAGGCAAAATACTCCAAATTTCTTATTAAATTCAATTTTAAACTCCAATGGATTTTTTTTAATAGTTTAATAAATCCAATACGATTTTTTATGGAATGTTATCATAGAGAAATGTTTTTTTTGCCTTTTTATTTTCAAGGCAAAATACTCCAAATTTCTTATTAAATTCAATTTTATACTCTTCCTCCATTAAACTCCAATGGATTTTTTTTAATAGTTTAATAAATCCAATACGATTTTTTATGGCTATTCAAAGGAATGTTATCTTTTGATATCTGAAAATCCTGACGTATTAATTAGCTCTTTTGATCCTTGGCAATTGAAATTCAAATAATTATGCAACTATTATTAGCATATCAATGACAAATCCATTAAAAAGCTTTAAATTGTCAATTGATTTCAATCAAACAGATGTATACTTATAAAAACATTTTATATAGCGTAGAAGATTAGAAGGTTTTTGGCCGGGGGACGGGACGGGAGGGAAATTTAATGCGTTCACAAAATGGAGGCAATACTTAAATCAGTTGCGGTTTACTAATTAATTGAGGCAGCCGCTAGCTTATTAAAATCAATTTGCGCAACACTTGAAACCGGTGATTAGAGCCAATAATGATGTTTTCTGGGGCATGCAGAGAACAAACCACAGCTCTCTGCTTGGGGACAAAGTGGGTGAGAAAGAGATGGAAATAAACAGAGAGAGAAAGAGAGAGAGAGAGAGGGAACAAAGTTGATGATTTGTTGGAGGCGGGGAGGAGCTGTCTGTCAATCATTAAAGTTGATGATGTCGTTGGTTTGTTGTTGCCGTTCTTCTTGCCGAGTTTGTTGTGGCTGACACGTGAGTTTTGATTTAATACCATAAGAAATAATGCAGATCAAAATTAAAACAAAAAAACGGCATTATTTTGAATTTGATAAAAATCCTTTGGCATGCAACTTTGAAAGCAGAGCCAAAGCGCTGAAAAATTAGTCTTATACATTTTATTTAAATATATTGGCAGCAAAATTTTTTTTTGTATTTATTTTTATTTAATTCCTGCTGTCTGCTCCAAAAATGAATAATTTATGGTAATAAGAGCAGAAAAAAAAATAAAATTATATAAATAAATTTATTTTAATAATTTAATCATTTTAAAAATTAATAATTTATTGTAATAAGAGAAGAAAAAATATAAAATTATATAAATAAATTTATTTTAATAATTTAATCATTTTTTTCAATTATTCCTCTTGGCAAGTAACATTTTTAAAAATTTAAATAATAATAAATAATAAATAATTCAAATAATAAAATGGACTTGGCTACTTGAAGTTTTTTACTTTGGGAAAAAGTTCTGGTTTTTTTTTGTATTCTTTGGTTGACAGTTTTATGAGCTGTAAAGGATTTTCCTATTGAATGTTTGTAGTTTGTTTTTTGGGGCCAGGATTTTGATGTTTTTCTATTTTTGACAGCGCAATAAAATTTAATTGACTATTGCTGCCTGGCAGTCTTTACAAACTCGAATTTTTCTATCTCACTTTTTCTTGTAGACTTTCTTTCTTGTTGTTGTTGTTGTTTTTTTTGGGCCTTGACACGCACTGGTGTTTTTTTTTTTTTTTTTGAGGCTGTTTGGGTTTTATTTTGGTTGGTCGGTCGATTGGTTGTTGGGTTAGTTTGGTTTGTTTATAGCTTTGTGTATTGTCGTTGTTGTTGTTGCTGTTGTTGTCAACGGCAAAAGAGCCACGCCCTTTTTGCGTTAATTTCAATGGAAATTGCAGCGGCGCGCGTTCCAAAATGCCCACCCGTAACCGCACACACACACACACACACACACATTTCATTCCGGTGAAAACAAGGACTCTCTCCCTCCCTCTTAACCCTCTACCACCCACAATTCGGGTGCTGCTGCTGCTTCTGCTGTTCTGCTTATTTTGTCATTGTCATTGCCTCCCCCTTGGCTTTTTATCAATCCACAACCAAACTGTGCGTGCTCATTGCTGTTGTTGTTGTTGTTGTTGTGATTTTATTTTTTTTTATTTGTCCCTGTTTATTTTTTTATTGGAACTTCATTAAATGTTACCGCTGTTGTGTCGTTGTTGTCGTCATGTTAAGAATTGTCATAAAAAAGAAAAAAAAAACAGAAACGGAAAAACGGAAAAACGAAGGAGCCCCATCAAAAATTTCCATGCCTAGACACGCCCACTGGGAAAGTAAACTTTTCTCGGTTTTTGTCGTCGTTGCTGTGTGTTTGTTTAACCCAAAAGGATAATACCAAATGGGTGGATTCATTGGATTTTGGTGTACTTTGATGAGGCATTTCTACATATATAAGCGCAATTAATTTTTAAGGCAACATTTTTTTTTTTAAGTTAAACATTTTATTTCTTTTTTCTGCTCAGAGTAAATCATTTTTTTGTTTTGTTTTTATCCTGCCCTGGTCAGATCGTATGACAAGATAATGCTTAAGATATATGCGCTTGTCAGACTGGCAAAAAGCAAAAACTACAAAACAACAAAAAAATTGGTCAAGAAAAATTATGCGGCTGCAAGGAAGTGCAACAACAACAGCAACAACAACAGCAAGAAAACATAAAATTTATTAATTCACAATAATAAATTTTTGTGTCTTTCGTTTTCGATTTGTATCGAACGATAATTACAGGTTATGTGGCATCCACAACAACTGAACTGAAACACAAAAAAAAAAAAACAAAACAAAAATAAAAATATATACACAAAAAAAAAAAAATGAAAGAAATATGATTTTTATATATATTTTTTTTTTTTTGCCTTGGTCAATTTGGACAGAGTCCGTCCGGACTTTTGGGGGCCCAGGCATAATAATTAATTGTGTGGACGTTTTAGCGCGCCAAACCTGAGACAGTTGCTACTTGCAACTTGCAACTTGCAGCTTATCCCCTAAAACTCCCCTAAATTACCATTCCAACTTATATGGAATGGCAAGGAAAAATTGCCACAACCAAGAAGAAACCAGAAACTAACTCACCTAATTTATCTTATAAATAAAAAAAAAAAAGGAAGATATTCAACACATTTCCATTTGTTTTCCTAGACATTTTCAAGCTACCGTTAGACAGTTTAACTAAAAAAAATATATAGAAAATTCGAGAGATCATAATAAATTTTTGTCTTGTTTAAAAAATATATTGGAGGGGCTTAAAAATTTATATCAGGAAAAATGAAGCTTTTGTGACTCTATAAATAATATTTTTCCTAGCTTCTTCTTTTTGTTTAGTCTCTTAACTGACAAGCAGATTTGTCAAAATTGTCTTGGAGTTTATTTATTTACCTTTAGGCAGTTTAACTAAAAAAATGTTTTTGTCTTTTTTAAAAAACATTGGAGTGGTTTAAATATTTCTAAATAATTTATTTTATTTTCAGGTGTTTAAGATCAGAAAAAAAGGAAGGTTTTTGTGACTCTCTAAATGATATTTTTCCTAGCTTCTTCTTTTTCTTTAGTCTCTTAACTCACAAGCAGATTTATGAAAATTGTCTTGGGGTTTATTTATTTACCGTTAGTCAGTTTAACTAAAAAAAGTCTTTTGTCTTTTTTAAAAAATAAATTGGAGTGGTTTAAATATTTCTAAATAATTTATTTTATTTTCAGACGTTTAAGAACAGAAAAAAAGGAAGCTTTTGTGACTCTATAAATGATATTTTTCCTAGCTTCTTCTTTTTCTTTAGTCTCTTAACTGACAAGCAGATTTGTCAAAATTGTCTTGGGGCTTATTTATTTATTTCTTTTTATTTTTTTTTTTGAATACCAATTTACACAATTTGAAAATATTTCAATTGAATGGCAGACCCATAATTAAGCCAAATTATGCAATTAAAATTTATGTCAAAGACAAATTGCCACAAATGTCTGTGAGTGAGTTGGCGGAAGAAATGGCGATTGGGTGGCGGATGTTGATGTGGCGCCACAAACACAAGACACACACTCCAATAACAACAACAACAACAACAAAAAGGTGAAACAGTTGGACAAAGAGAGTCACAGTCAAAGTCAAAGTCACAAAATCATTGGGGAGGGGGGGCATGCAACGTGCAACGTGCAGTGTGCAGTGTAGCAGCAATCCCAGTAGCTGGATGGCTGTCTGGGGAGGCATTTAGTCTAATTATGATAATTTTGTTAAACGCCTCAAGCTGCAATCGATCAATTATACGTAGCCACTCGCATCCTTTTGGCATGGATGAAAGAAACCACAACCAACGTTTCAGTTCTTTATACTGTTTTTTTTTTTCTCTCACACCTTTCCAAGTCCAAGTCCAAGTCGAAGTGAGTTTGCCGTCAGTTGATTTAAACAATTTGCAAATTCGACATTTCGTCAACATGTTGCTCAACATCTCATCAAAACAATATAAAAATAATAAATAACAATAATTAAGTGCAATGAAGACCGCAAAAGGTGCGCCACAGATCGACAGGGTGAATGAAAAGGATCCATCCATCCATCCGTACTTGCATCATACGGAGAGTTCAGGTTGCTTGGGCTTGTTGGCACCCTCTTCGGCTAAACACAGGTTTTAAAGAGAATCAACACGGTCTTTCGTCGTCCAGCATGAAGAAACACGCATCCACATTTTGGCTTATCCCGCAACACCCTCAACTTGATGAGATGGTAGCCACCGCTGCTGCGCGTGTGTGTAATCATGGTAGGTAGTCATTATATAGTAAGTTGGAGGCTTTACTTTTCTTGCGATTTATGTATATATTGTACAATATGTTGGCGTTGATGGCTGTTTAACTTCTTGCTGTTTGCATTTGATATCTCTATTTGTATTAGAGATAAGGAAATTAAATATCCAAGTATATCCAAGTCCGGATAATTTCTTGTTCAGTTAAAAAGATGAGATGATATTAATTCTCATTTAAGCAATAAATTCCATATAAGAAAGTCTAGAAACTCTAATCAAAAACATCATCATAATAGAAAATTATTTAAATCAGGATGGCAAAGCTTGGCTAAGATAATTTCTAAGATCTTTTGAATATCCAGAAAATATAATATCAGCATTCCTTTAATTCATCCCTGTCTTGCATGTTTTTCAAAATCAATCAATTAATCCAAATTGTTCTTGATCTTCACCATATGATTTTGATTTTGATATTGTTTTGATGAATATTTAAAGGCGTGACATGAACACTGGGAAATGTGGTGGACGGTGTGAGATTTTAATTTGTTTGGTAATTATTGTTATTAAATGGGCTGGGCGCTAAAACTTAGGATGCAGCTTGCAATGCTTCGTCAATTGATTGACCGACCAGGTGGCTTCAAAGTTGATGACTTGCTGCCCACTGAGTCTCAAATTTTTGATTGATTTTTATTTATACATATATATATTTTTTTTTTGTGTTTTCGGTTGACCCTGCAGGCATAAACTGTCTACCGATCAAAAGTCATCGATCTACCATTAAAAAAAATAAATATTTTATTCTATTGTTGTTGTTGTCGGTGGTTGGTCTTCCTGTTGGACACTTAACGGCTTCTGTATGCTCTTTAGGATAGCGATAGCGATATCTTCTAGTTGGCAAATATATATTTCCTTTCTTTCTCTCTGTTCCCTTAGGCAAGACAGTTAAGGCAAGGCAACTCAGTTGATGTCTTTCAGTTGACTGGCAGACTGACTGGACCTGAACTGAACTAAACTGGACTGGATTGAATTGGTGGCTTGGAATGAGTTGAGTTGAGTTGAGCTGAGCTGAAACTGACTATGTCTGCAGTTGTTTATGTTGTTGCTGTTTTCTTTATTTTTTTTTTTTTGTTGCTGTTTAAGTTTGGACGTTGCTGGACGTCTACGACCCACTTCAAAGTGATTTACGATTTAGTGACACGCCCTAGCCTAGCAATTTAGAACCCCCAACCCAAACCTAAGCCCAAACCCAAACCCAAAAACCAACCCAAAAGTACAAACACTCTCTCTCCATGTGTAAGCAATTCAAGAGTTTTTGGACTCCTCTGTGTGTGTGTAGTTAAGCATTCTAGTGATGGGCTATGAGTAGGAAGCTTTTGTTGTTCAACGCATAACTTGTACTTTTACTTCTATCCACATAGCTCCAACTTACTTTTCAGTCTCTTAAGGTATGAAAGAGCCTTTCTCTACTATTCTAGACTTTATAGAACAGAGATAAGGGAACCACTAACATTTAAATCAAGCAAATCGAAGCTTTAATTGATGCTGATCAAGAATATATATTTCACTGGTTATTAGCAGTGTTTTCTTAATTTCAATAACCAATATATTTTTTACATTTAAATTCTGGTAAATATAAAGATATGGATTTTTGGGAAAAATTAAGATCGAGACTTTAATTGATGCTGATCAAGAATATATATTTCACTGATTATTTCACAATTTCCGATCTTTAACAAAGGTTTACCTTTATAATCAATATCTTTTTTATTTTAAAATTCTGGTAAAGATAAAGACATGGATTTTTTAGAAATATTAAGATCGAATCTTTAATTGATGCTGATCAAGAATATATATTTCACTGGTTATGAGCAGTGTTTTCACAATTTCCGATCTTTAACAAAGGTTTACCTTTATAATCAATATCTTTTTTATATTTAAATTCTAAAAAAAATAAAGATAAAGACATGGATTTTTTAGAAATATTAAGATCGAAACTTTTATTGATGCTGATCAAGAATATAAATTTCACTGATTATTAGCAGTGTTTTCACAATTTCCGATCTTTAACAAAGGTCATCCTTTATAATCAATATATTTTTTATATTTAAATTCTGGTAAAGATAAAGTCATGGATTTTTTAGATTAAGATCGAGACTATAATTGATGCTGATCAAGAATATATATTCCACTGCTTATTACCAGTTTTTTACAGTTTCCGATTCTTAACAAAATGATTGCTTTTTAATCAATATATATTCTTTAGATTCACATTCATGACTTGTTATGTTGAGGGTGTTTTTATATTTTTTTGGTATGAGTTAGTTTGATATCCGTAAAATAGCCTCAAGTAGTTTTAGTTGTTGTGCGGCTTTTGCAGCAACCCTGGCAAAAGTCAATTTGAGGGTTATTCTATGAGTTGTTCACTTTCCTTTTTGTTTGCCTGCAATACGTTGGCAATAAAAATGATTTTTATTTACTGGTGGTCAGCAACAAATGCTTTTTTTCACTTGTTTAGAAAAGCATTTACTTTACTTGGATTTTTAGCCCCTTTCTCTGGCTTTGGAATTGGGCTGTGTTAATGGAGTAATTTACCTAAAAGGTCTTTATTTTCTTAACTTTCGCTCGTTTGTGTTAACAGGGAGATATAAATACATAGAGAGAAATAAAATAAAATTAGAAAGAAATCAGGGACTTGCAGCCCTTTTTCCCTTCATCATCAACATTTATTTATGGGTTTTTTTTTTCTCTTGTTTAAAAGATTTAATGAGTTGAAGTTTTGAAATAAACTTTGATTTGTAAGTGTTTTTTTTTTTTTATTATTATTGTTGCTTTCATACGTCGGTAAATTTTATGAGTTTACTGAACTCGAAATCCATCAACTTTGATTTTTGCCAGTTCTGTGGGCGTTTTGTATATAGTTAAAACTTGGATTTTTTTTATGAGACTAATTATAGTTGGGCCTTTTTTTTTATTTTGTTCGACCAATTTGTGTTAAATAATTGAAACGTGTATAAAATTAGTACACTAGGCTACATGATTGGGAATCCTGAAATATACAGTTTTTTAAATATTTAATTTTAAATAGATTTGTCTTTTTAAAATAATTTGTAAAAGGTTTTTCTGACTCTTCAATTGCACTAAATTGTTTAATATAATTGATTAAATAACTGGCTATTTTATAAGTTAATTTTTTTATGATTTTTAGAAGTATCAAGAATTTTCAATTTTATTTTCTGTGTGTTTTTTTGTACTTTTTTAATTTCTATATTTTAATTTAATATTTAAATCATTAGTATATATATTTTTGTGTACCTGCATATATTAAAATTGGGTCAGGAATATAAGTTTAAATCTTTTGTTATTTGTACATTTTAATTTATTTATTTTTCCGCTTTATTATTTTTTAATATATTTTTAAAAAATAAGTAGGTATTAATTGAAATATTTACTTCATTTTTATAATTAATTTTGCAAGTTTTCTGAACTTTGTTTGATTAAAAAATAATAAAAACTATCAGTTTAATTTTTATATTGATTGATTTTTCTATTTTAATTAATTTTGTGCCTACTTTTTAAAGGCCTTTCAAAATTTGTATTTACTTTATTTCCCTTCTATTTTACTGGCACATAAATCAAAATTTACGCAATTGCTGTTAATTTATAATGGTAATAAATAAAAATTTAATTTTTGTTTTTATTATGTCATCAAAATGGCAACAATGAAATATAGAAAACTAAACTAAAAATTAAACGAAAAACAAATAAAAAAGCAATTAAATTGACACTTGGCAAGTTGTGCTAATAAACTTTTTTTTTTTGTATTTTTGCCGATTGAAATCATATAATTAAAAGTACTTTTTAATTGAGATATATCAGACAAAATACAACAATAACAAAAGTCATCAACTAAATGAAGTCATTTGCATTTGAGGCAACAAAAATAGCAACAACAGCAACAATAAAACAGCAACTAATTGCTGGGCGGCCAACCCCATCATTTGAAGCCGCAACCGCCCCCCCCTGTCAACGCCTGTCGGCTGTCAAACGCGCGCCTTCTTTCACTCCCTCCCTGCGTCCCTCCCCGCCGAGCACCACCCCCTCAGCCAAAGTACTCGACCGCCCTTCATTCAAGTTTCCTTTAGTTTTGCGATGGGCTCACTAAATGGATTCTTTGGCCGTTTAACCGTTTTCCACTTGAAACAATTTAATTAAAGATGGCAAATAAAATAAATGCAATTAAAAAGTTGAAATTTTTCATTAAATACATAATTCAAATATGCTTCACAACTGTTTTCAAGTGGCCCCATTCAATTTACAAAAATAGGTGTGGTTTTTCGTACTTCAATTGCAATTACAATTAAATTTTCAAATGCCCAAGTAGACAATTGAAAGATTGTCATTCTAAAAGAGGAACGAATTTGTTGCCCTTAAGGAAAAAAAACCCAACAGCCAAAAGCAAAAAAGCACAACCAAAAAACAATACAAAACAATACAGAAAAAAAGGCTAAGCGAGCATGGCCAGCGGGCAACGCCCCAAAAAATGATGGCGGATTCGGTGTTTCAAATAATTCCAACCAACAACTTCAACTGATGAGAACAACGAGGACGAGTCTGTCGTGCAGTGCGTGCATTGAATTAATGAAATCATAAATAAATTCGTGCCAACCAAACTAACCAACCAACCAACCAGCCAACCAGGTTTTAATATGCATCAAGATGTCCCTACAATTAGAGTGAACACTCAATAAATTGTCAAACCTGTTACAATTAGATTCGAATTTGCATTTAAATGTTTTATTCATAAAATAAAAAATGTTTAAAAATATATATTAAAATCAATTAAAATGTGAATTAATTTGACATTAATTGAACTATTAAAAAAATTATTCTTTCAGTCAAACAAACTGTAATGAAAAAGCTTTCTAAAAATTGTTTAGTGCTGTAATATTTTTTTGAGCCAATTTTCAATCAAATTTCAATAATTTCGCTGTATAATAATTTTGATTTTCTTTAAATTTATTTATAGAATGAATTTAAATACCTAAAAATAGATTCTAAAATAAAAATTGTTAAATTATATTAAAATCAATTAAAATGTGAATTAATTTGACATTAATTGAACTATTAAAAAATTATTCTTTCAGTTAAACAAACTGTAATGAAAAAGCTTTCTAAAAATATTTAAGTGCTGAAATATTTTTTTGAGCTACTTTTCAATCAAATTTCAATAATTTCGCTATATGATAATTTCGGCTTTCTTTAAATTTATTTATGGAATGAATTTAAATACCTAAAAATAGATTCTAAAATAAAAATTATTAAATTAGTCAGAGTAGAAAATTTGTATATAATTTTTATTCAAATTTTGATAGATATTAATTTAGTTTTTTTTTTTCAAATAATTTTATTTTGAATTTTAAAAATTTCCAAAGGAGTTTAGGGGTTCCATTGGTTCCAATATCTTTTATGAAGTTTAAGTAAAACAACCACAAAAGTTCTCCATGCAATTCTTATAAAGCCTTTGTAATTCTCTAAACATTATTGATATCATCATTTTTGGTCTACTTTATTGATCTTTCACTGTATGTATCCACACATTATTGTGGTATATGACATGCGGGAGGTGAGCATTTAAGAGGCAGAGAGCTGAAAGGCTTTAGGGTCTTTTGGCTTAGTCTTGGTCCACAAACAGGTTGTACTGAAAAGGGGAGGTCGTCAGAGCCAGCCAACGAGCCAACCTGTAAGCCAAAATGACGCATGCGAGCTTATGCTCGGTATATGCGTACGTATACTTAATTTGTTATATGTGTTTGTGTGCTTGGCCCTGATTCGCCCACACAAAAGGCACACAAAAAAAACCACTCTGTCTCTCTCTCTCAGTTGCCGGGCTGTAATCACTCAACTGTGGTCTCGGCATCATTTCTTATCAGCTCTTTCAGACGTCCAAAGTTTGACGCCCGCCTTCCTTGACTTTACTCGCAGATAGTCCAGGAAGAGTTTCCTTATACACAGAAATGGCCTTGGTGCTGGATTTCGATCTTTGCTTAAGCCGCAGGACCTATAATTGTAGTGGTGGTGGTTGTTGTTTTCTTGGTACGCAAACTGGCGCTTAAAGTGTTTCAAGCTGCTGCTGCTGCTGCTGTCTATTGTTGCTGTTGCTGTTGTTGTCTGCATTTGTCCTGCAGCAATGTCGTGAGATATGCGCACCAGACAATGTCTGGCCGGCCACCTCAAATATTCGCTACTCCGGAGTGACTTTCTTGGGCTGAACAAAGCGAAAAACCAAAACGAAAACCATTCCGATTGCCATTGGACCGGCGGGCAAGCGGCTTGTGCCTCATAAGCTGCACACGCTTCGACACTGCCGTTTTCCTATTTTTTTTGTTGTTATTTCTTCCTTTTATTATTTGACCAGAGGTGGTTGAATAGTTGCTGTTGTTGTTGTTGCTGGTTTAGCTGGTTTAGGTGCAGCAGCAGCATGCAAATTTGATGTAAAATCGGTTCCATTTTTTTTTTTTTTTTTGGGTGTGGTTTGGTTGCAGTAGCTCCAAAAAAAACAACAAAAAAAGGAAAGAAATTTGCATCTTTCTATTTGTAGAGATTTGAAATTCATTTCCGCTATAAAAGAAATTTGAATGAGCTTGGAATAAATGGGAATTTCTTTAAATTGTTTAAAAAAAAATAGCTGGAAAATTAAGAATTTTAAGGAAAGTTAAAAAGTATTGAAAAATTTGTATCCATTGATGATTAAATTAATTTTAAATTTCTATATATTAAAATTGAACAATTTTTTTTTTAAATAAAAGACTTGGTTAGAAACAGGAACGTGAATTTCTTTTAAGCACTTCCAAGTTTAAGAAAATTAAATATTATTTCATAAATTTCAGTCATTAAAGATTTTGTTAACTGTTAGGGAATAAATACTTAAATAAAAGATTGAAATAAAATTAAAATTAAATAAATATATATGAAAAATATATATTTTTATACTTTCCGAATCAAAATCAGCCCTGAAAAGGCTTAAAAAAGGGAATAATAATAATACAATATTTAAGGAATATCATAGTAAATTGCTTTTGCTTCGAGAAAATTAAAATATAAGCCAAAATTAAAGTATTTAATTGATTTTCTGGAAAAGGATTGCAAAGGATTTTCTTTGTGACATCTTTGGTATTTGATTATATTTCAAATTAATAGATCATATTTCAGTCTGTTGTTCGTTCCCCTGCATTTTGTTTGTAATTAATCAATATTTCCAAGAATCTACCAATTGGTGCACAAATAAAAAAAAAACAAAAACAAAAACAGAAAAATAATAATAATAACAACAACAACAAAAAAAGGAATCCGCAAACGCCTGGACAAAGCGCACGCGATAAAATTCAACTGAAGCAACAACAAATAAAGGAATATCAAAAGACCTAAAAGATGATGTAAAAAAAAAAAAAGAGAAAGAGAGTGAGTGAGTGAGGGAGAGAGAAAACGAGAAGCAAAGAGAGCGTAAAAGAGAGCGAGAGAGCGTAAAAAGGACTTATTATAACACCCACCAAAATAGACCGGCTAAGCGAAAAGAAGAGTACAGCAATTGTTTGATACCACCAGGCAGCTATCTCTTTCGCACAGCGGCCATCGCTCTAATTATAGGTTAGGGCGCAGCGGGCATAAAACAATGCAGCGATTGGCTGACACTCTGCCACAAGCTACACGCAGCGGGGGGCGTCGCCAAATTTTGTTGCTGGTGGTGGTGGGCAACTCGCTCGGCTCAGTCGGCTTTTACCAAACGAGTTTTTTCCTTCTGCCATTTAATTTTATGAATGAAACACAGCAAGCGCCACACAGTCACAGTCACAGCTGCTGCTTCTGCTGCTTCTACTGCTGCTGCTGCTGTTCATCATCATCATCGTCATCGACACCAGCAGCACACGTTTATGATCAGTTGTTTTGGGTGCCCCCTTCTACTACTACGCTCTTCGCAGCATTGCCATTCACCACCGTTCGTTCGTTCGCTTGCTTGCTTGCTTGCTTTCTCTCTCTTATGGGCTTTCCATTGTTCGGATTCTAGCCGTCTTGCTTGCACACCCAATGATAAAGGGGCTTTTCTGCTGCTGCGCCAATGTTGCGTTTTTAACGGCGTCATGATGAATGGCCCCGGTATAAATTGTCTCTCTCTCTGTGTGTGTGTGTGTGACGACGTCGCTGCCGAGTTTAGTTTGCCTTTATACACACACACAGCAGCAGCAGCAACGCCAACTATTGCGGATTTGTAGTTGTTGTTTCATTTTGACGCCCTCTCTGCTACAGCCACTGTCGACGTTCGGTCGTTGTCGTTTCTGCTGTGTTGTCGCAAGCTTTTTGTTTGCGTTGGCATCGCGTGAAACAGTTGCAAGCCTTTGAACGATCAGCGACGTCGACGAAAACTTTTGCGCGGATACACACAGAAAACCCAACAAAATATATCAATTTTTTTTTTTTTGCTGCTGCTGCTCTTGTGTCCCACTGAGGAGCATCCATCAAAAATAAAGAAACCAAAAAAAAAAAAAACAAGCAAGCAACAATTACAACAACAACAACATCAAAAAGCCTCTGCTTCTTCTGCGCTCAGCTTGGCTCGCAGTCAAGCTTCAGGCCCGGAGTGTTTGAGGACAGGCTCAGAGCCAGTTTGAAGCGTCTCCTGTTGCAACAACAACAACAACAGTAACAGCAACAACCAAAACAATAATAATAATAAAAAGCGGCTTTTCTTTAAAAGCAAAAAAAATAAGTGTATATTTTATTTATTTTTTTTTTAACACGTGACGAATTTTTTTTTTTTTTAATTTATTAAACTTTATTAATTTGTCGAAAGTGTCCTTGTTCTTGCCGTCGCAGTCGCGTTTAATGTTTTGCCGGGCGCGTAAATCAACAACAACAACCGACGGTTAGTTTTTATTAAAACAAAAAACAAAACAAAAATACAATTTAACATTCAACTCCAAAAAAAAACAGTGAAAAATCTTTAACTTTAACAAAGAAAAAGTAGTTTTATTTTTTTTTTTGTTTAACTAAAACGCGTGTGTTTTGTGCAACAACAACAACAATAAGCAGAGCAAATTTACTTATCCCAAAAAAAGAAGGCTCTAAAAAAAAAAAATAAATAAAGAGAAAAATTAATCCTAATCTCTTGTGAAAGAAAAAAGAAAAGAAATACAAATATTACAATCATTGTACGCCTCAAAATTACAACGTTTCCAACAACAACAATAACTGCTGCTGCCGCCGCTGCTGCTGCAAGTGTCACTGCAGTACCAACAACAACAACAACAACAACAACAACAACAACACAAATACCAACAACAAAAACAGCTAAAATGCTAACAGACATGACACCGACGGCCGGTCAATTGTATGGCTCACAAATTCCGGCAATGGGCATGAATATTACAAATATTGCCACACATTTGCAAAAGCCACAAGTTAATCCGGTGAGTTTTTAAGGAATTTTATCAAAAAACCAAGTTAGAGAAACCTTTTTCTTATATGGAAAATGGTTGGTGAGACCTTTTAGAACCATTACATATATTTTATAGGGAGTAACTCAATCCTCAGAACTTCAAAGTATTCATTTGGATGCTGAAAGATGTTTTTTTAGGAACTTCTGATTTTTCATATAATATTTTTGGTTAGTAGCTGCCTTAAATTCAAGCCAGACTAAAATGCTTAGAAAACTTTCTGTTTCCAAAAGATTTTCAAAACCAACTTAAAGTTTTATTTGATTTCTTTATTTTTAATCATAGTCCAGATTTTAATTGTAAATATTTAGCATTGATTGTGTTATTTTTCTTAAAACATAGTCCTGAAAAAGGTAATTGATTTTCTTTAACTCAATGACTATAATTTCTTCAAGTTCTGAATTTATCTCTTCAAGCAAATTTCATAATTCAAAAATTCTATAGTTTGGTTTGAAAATTTCTTTAGTTTTCTTAGACTCTGAGAGCTGATTTCTATATATTTTGTATATATCTATATTCTAAAATATATTCCTTTAATCAGTTTGTTTTATAAAAATTTCAAGCCAAAACATTTATTTATTCTCTTGCAATTTGTCATATAACAAAAGCCATAATAAAATGACATTGAAAATGTTTCGAAACGGCGCTTGGATTCGATCCCAAATCTATCAAAGTTTTCCATGTCTGATGTATTTTTTGTACCCTATTTGGTTATTGCCAATTCCACAGTAGCAAGAATCTTTTCAACGTTTTTGTTTTGTTTTTTTTTTTTCTATTTGGTTCCATTGTATTGTTGAGAGTACCTAAATATCACGGGGATGTGTGTAAGTATCTAATGCTTCATTGCCTGCCTTTTTGGGCTCTTCAGTTAAATCGATTAGATGCGGCTTGTTCAGACTACTGCGCCAAATTTCACGCTACAAACTCGGCAGCAGCAGCAGCAGCAACAACAATAAAAGGAAGAGTAGCAGATACAGATACAAATACACAGATAAACAGATAAATGAGCGAGTGAGTGAGTCAGTCAGTCAGGTATGAAATCAATTGAATTTTAGACTTTTACAGTCAGTTTCAGTTGAGTTCAGGTGTGAAACTATGACGATAAAATGATTTTTCACAATTCATTTCGGTTTTGTTTTGCAAAAGATTTGATCAGCGATCATCGGTAACCTTAAGTTCTTCCCGAGTATCGAATTACAGTCAAGGGATTTTGCGTCGGGCATTGATAAAAATCCGAAAATCTTTTGACTTTGCCAAATTTTTCTTTTGTACTTTTTTTTTTTTAAAGGCTAATTGACTTTATGGCAGACATTTCTATTGCCTGATTATCTTTCAGTCCGTCCATCCAGCGGAAGCAAACACTTAAAGGCTTTGAGGCCTTTGAGCAGCTGCCGTTTTAGTTGATCAATGTTTCCGTAAAAAAAAATGCTAAACAAATTTCTCATTATTATTTTTTTTGTTTTTTTTGCACTAAATTTTTAACATTAGGTTTTAGCTTTGATCCAAGCCGACATTTGAAACAGAAAATAAAATTAAACTAAAGCGCATAGCGCCCCAGAAATTATTATTTCCTGCTCTTTTTTGCTTTTGTTTTTGGCCATAAAACACCAGACCTAATGATGATTATGACAGGCAGATCATTTTTAAAATAAGCCATAAAACATAAAAGCAGATCAAGCAGAAGAAACAGTAAAAAAAACAAGCGTAAAATAAAAACAAAACAGAAATTTAAATAAAATTCAAAATGTTTAAAGCGTGTAAAATTTGGAATTTGTTTGCAAAATATTGCAACTGGTTTTTTAATAAGTGTTTATTATTTATTGACAACTCTTAAGGATTTAAAAGAAATCTTTTCTATAAATAAAAACCATTTATTAAACCCTTAAATTTATTTTTTTTTATATGGAAAATATTCTATTTATCTTTTAAAATTTCTTTGAAGATTTTCTCCACATAGAAAAAGAATTATCAATTAAAAATTGAATATTTTCAATCATTCTTTTACCATTAATCTCAACAATTCATTAATAATAAATTCGAAGGAGCCCAAAATTGTAGTACAAGCCATTTTGATGTGTGTGTTTGTGGGGGAAAAAATATTGAAATTAAATTTCAAACTGAATGATTTACAATTGTGGCTTGGATTTTGGTCAGGGTCGGTTGACAACTTGGCAAAAAATATAAATAAATATAATAAAAGTTGACATTAAATTTGCATGCAAATAAAAATTGAATGAATTATTTCATAATGCAGGCGGACTAGTTGACTGGGACCGGCTTGGCTAAATTGATGCCATTTTTGGGCTTGGATTGCGTATACGCAGTGTGAAAAAAAAGTGTCTAGGCCTTAAACTATTAACTGATGGACTGACGAAACGAAAAACTGCCAGTCAGCATGCATAACATTTTGTGCGTGGTTTTGTAATTGAAAAAAATATAAAAAATAATAATAAAAAAAAACAAAACCAAGGAGCAGGGAAAACCAATTGAAAATGTTAGCCATGGCGGTCTGTTTGATGCCGCCGGACCGAGGTCTCCGGGACTCTGGAAACCGGGACCGACCTTCACTCTTTTGGCTCACTTTGTTCTCTCTCTTTCTCTTTCTTTCTCTCTGTTTTTTTTTTTTTTGTTTTTTTGCAGCATCATGCCAACTAATTTTCCAAATGACGCAAGTTAATTGAGCCAGGCCAACCAGCCAGCCAGCCAGTCAGTCAGTTGGCCAAGGGGAGTCTTTTGTCAAAGGTGAAAAAAAAAGTAAAGTAAATGTGCCCCAGACAATGGCCAAGCGAAATTCATTAAGGCAAATCATATTAAGTAAATATCCATCCATATGTTGTAGGAATAAAAAAAAACAGAAAAAAAAAACAGAGTCTATTGAAACTTGACAGCGATCAGCCGGAGAGCTACTGGCGCCTTCAGATAAAGGTAACCAAAATTAGTCAATGACGAGGCGATCTTTTCTTTTTGTTTTCACAGAGAGAGAAAAAGAGAGAGAGAGACTCACTTTTTTTTCTTTTTTTATTTTCATTAATATTTTATTATTGCTTAATTTCTTTTGTTATGCTGATTATGCCGACACAATCACTAAACAAATGAGTTAACTTCCAGGGGCTTCTTTAATTCCAATTCCTGGTTGTTTTTTTTTTTTTTTGGGTTGTGGGAAAAATACTTTTGCATGATATTTAATAATTTAAATATATGCACACAGTTAGTTGGAGAATTTCCAACTCTCAAGCATAATTCAATAATTTCTTCTGGTTTTTTTTTTTTCTTTTTTTTTGCTGGTGTTTCACTTCAGCGCGTAATTCTCTGCTGAGATTTACAACAGCAACAAAAAAAAAAAAAAAAAGAAAATGTTAATTTCAGTTTGTCTTGGTAATTTATCATCTTTGTTGTTGTTCATTTTTTATTCTTGGAGCTCTTTTTTTTTTTCTTTTAAACGCTTTTAATTAAAACGAATGCGCATGTGTAACTTTCTTAAGCAGTCGAACGGACAACTTGGAAGATATTGGTACAGATCTACATATATATATATATAGATACCATAGGCTATGTGTGTGGGTCTCTCTCTCTGTCGTTTTTGAATCTAGTCATAGGTTCCCAACTCCTAGACTCTTTGAACTTGGCCGACAGCGCGTTTGTTAAATGATTGATGTGGTATTAATTTTAATAAACGCTTGACTCACCGTCCCAGCCAGCTAGCCAGCCAGCCTGGTCTCTCCACAACAACAACAACTATCAATATATGAGAATTGGAATTGGTAGTGGGGCAATCAAGCAGTTGATCCGTTCGACTAGCCGCCGTTTAGAGCACATTTTCTGTTTTGCGGTTTTACATTTTTTCGTTGCCGTTGCCAGTCAACTCACGCAAATGCGTGGCTAGCAGGCTGGCGTCTGCACTTGGCCAGCCCAAAATGATTTGTGTATTTGTGGCTCTCACATTGTTGTTGTTGTTGTTATTGTTGCCTGACTGGCTGGCTATTTAATGCATTTGGTTCAACAATTTTGCGCCTATTTGGTTAGCTTATTTATGCATCATTGGCGTTACTAACTCTATTAAAAGTGTCAGGCAATTGTTGGCCGAAAAAGCAGGCAACAAAATTGCCTTGTGAAAAATTAAGGACAAAATGCAAACAAATTTTACAGGTTCTTCTATTTTGAAAAATAAAATAAAAGTGAAATACAGTGAAATTTAAATTGAAATTCAACTAAAATTAGCAGTTTTTTAAATTAGTTAATTTATGAAAATTTATTAAATGGAAATTATTTTTTGGGGGAATTTTAAAAATTATAATATTTCTAATAATTATAAATCCCAACAAATATTCATGATAAAAATATTGTACTTTTCTTTTAGAAGTTTTTAAACAAAAATCCAGAATAAATTTATTTTTTTTGAGTCTTAAAAATAAACCTTATCCAAAATTATAGAAACCTCAGAGAAATCTTTTAATTGAATTTTTTTAAACACTCGGATTAAATTAAACAAAAATCCAGAAAAAATTTATTTTTTTTGAGTTTTAAAAATAAACCTTATCCAAAATTACAGAAACCTCAGAGAAATCTTTTAATTGAATTTTTTTTAAACACTCGGATTAAATTACAAATGAGCACCTCTAATGAATATTACAAAATAAATATCTAGACAATTAAATGTAAATATTTCAGCGAGCCTTTAACAAAATAAACCAATTGCCTGTCCATCAACATCAGCCAATTCTCGCACCCTGTAAGACACCCACGATTGTGGCTGTCATCAGTTGTCAACGGGAATGTATTTAATGTCAAACCAACTAAGTGCAAAGTAAAACGCATTTTACTAGACAGAATGATGAGAATCATAGATTGAGGGAAGTTATTGTAGAATCCACAATGACAAATACAAATGGGTAAAAAAATAATACAAAAAAAATACTTTCAGTGTATAAGGTGTAAAATGCACACCTTTGTCCCCCCCCTGATTACCCAGTATTTCTTCTTTCTTTTCCCTTTGGATTTCAGTTGGTTGTGTGCTCATTAGAAGTGCATTTAATGTGCAAGTTGTTGTTGCTTTTGTTGTTGTTGTCGGTAATTGCCTTTTGCCCGGTTGGCTGCCAGCATTTATCGTACTTTTCTCTCCATATATATATATATATATGAGTGTATTTTGTATGCATAACTATGGCCATATTAAATTGTATTATCATTATATCTACATACAAATGAACAAAAAAAATAAAGAAATAAATATTAAAAAACATAGAAAAAAAAAGAAAGATAGACTGAGGAATATCATATTAATATTTAAAAAAAAAAATACACATATATTCAATTTTAATTTGCATTTTTTAAACATTTTCATTAAATTAAACATTAAAGTTGGAAGTTGAAAAAAATAAATATATACGTACTTATTTTTGTATTTGCATAAATGTTTATAAACATTGAATTTTCGCTAGGCAATTAGCACGTGTGGCAATTTATTTTTTACTATTATTATTATATTTCTAGGCAAATTCGCTAAAAGAAAGAAATTATATTTTAAAATGTAATATAAAAAGTATTGAAAAAAAAATGAGAAGGAAAAATAATAATCATCTTTTTTAAGATTTAAAAAAAGCCCCAGAAAATTTCCAAAACAAATGAAAGAGAAGGAGAAATTAATAATCAATTTATATGAATTGATTATTGATTTTAAAAAATCATGGTAAAAGAATAAATACCTACAATTATTTTTAAATTGTTTTTTAGCCCAGAAAATTCTGAACACAAATGAAAGCGAAAGAAATTTAGAAAATTCATAAAATTCAATTTTAAAAAAGTATTTCCCTTTCAAATTCCTTTTTAATAATTTCAATTGAATTTATGATCAGTTGACTAAAGTGTAAAACACAATTTTAATTTGTTAGTTTGAAAAACAAAAAAAACGAGAGAGAAAGAGAAAACGATAAACGAGTGCAATGGAAATACAAAAAAAAAAAAAACAAAACTTGTTATAAATTTTGTTGACACGAAGTCAAAGCGTTTGGCGGCGTTGATTTGAATGCAAGTTCATGAGTTAATCAATTTTAATGCATGGCAACAAAAACAATGTCTGGTTGTTAGGGGTGCCAAAGCTGTGGCCAACGGCCAACGTCTACACGTCGTCATCGTCATCGTCGTCAGTTGTCCATGGAGCAGCAGCCTTCAATTGTGGCATGCACAGGCCACAACAACCACAACAACCACAGCGAGCACATCAGCCAGTATCAGCATCAGAGTCAGCAAAGTCAGGCAATCAATCGATTGCCAAGTCAGCCAGCCAGTCAGCCAACTTGAGCCGGCAAAACAGCATTTTGAATTGTTTGATCGTGTTGTAAATTTGCTTTGGTGACTTGGCGACGACGACCAACTCCATGGAGCTGCAGATGATGATGGCGGGACTTATGCGAAAGGTTTTTGTTTTTGTTGTTTTAGTTTTTGGTTTTTTTTTTTTTGCTTTTTTGCAAAGTTATTTATTTATATGTATTTTTTAAAAAGCGTTGTATAACTTGATAAAAATATATATATATATACAACAACTGCAACAACAACAATAACAAGAATCCACAGATTGAGTTACGTTTAAGGTTTTTTTTTTTTTCTGTTTTTTGAGCGTAGAATGAAATGATTTATCGTCTGAATTACAGATAATTGTGATAATCATACCAAAAGGCAAGCGGCGCGCGAGTGTTTTTTTTTTTTTGTTTTAGTTATTTTCGAAATCGATCTAAAAAAAAAATACTAAAATTGAGATCCCCATATAAGTGCCGTGCCCGTTCCTGGCTGAAAATGCGTGTCTAAAAAGCAACACATACTAAAAAGCTAAAAACAAAAAAAAAACAAGAATATTGAACAACAGAAATATGAATACCTTTTTTTTTTTAGGGGAGATCCTTTTAAGAACTTGATAAAAATTCATTTGCTATTGTAGTTTTTTCAGTTTTATTAGCATCGAATGGAAATAATATTTAAAACCATTTTAAGATTAAGAAATTGTTTTTAAAATAATAATAATAAATATTATTAATAAATTATAGGTACATAATTTATTATATATTTTTAGTTTTAGTCAAAATATTTTCTGGATCTTTTTACAAATTTTACTATATTTTGTAGTTCATTTCTATGATTTTTAAAAGCCCAGAAGTCCAGAAGAATTATTCATTTCAAACTATTTAAAAATTGACTTAATTATTACGAAAACTAGAGTATTCTAAATTGTTTTTTTTAGCAAATAAATTTTATAAGACTGACTAACAAAAAGGCAACAAAAGAATCCCTCAAAAAAAAAAAAGAAGAGAACTTTAAGCGGATTCAGTTTGGGATTCAGTCTTCAACAATGCCTGGCCAAACAAAACAAAACAAAAAATAAAATATATGTTTATGTTACTCGGTGTGTGATTGTTATGGCGTTGCCATATTCATTGTCCAGAACACAAGGATAACAAGGCAAAAAAGACAATGTGTATTATAGTATAAGGTATGAGTTATTATAAGCAGCAGTGGCGAGCAGTTTGTTTTCGTTACGGGTATTTAGTGTGGAACTCGAGGCCTGAGGAAGAGGAATTCAAGAAAACTATGACTGAAAAAGACTTGGGAATGGAAAACTATCCACATTGAGTTCTGGGTCATCATTTGGGTTTGGTTTGGTTTGGTTTGGGTGTAAAGCGCCTTAGTTTATTTACTTAACGGATTAGCCTCGTAATGCCTTTGGTTCTGTTCTGTTCCAGTCTGCTCTGCTTGTTGATGGATGTACAAGGGTCTGACAAGAAGAAGAAGAATTTCTTAAGGGAATCTCTTTGGTTTTTAGTGCTTGCTTTTTTCTTTCCTTCTTGTTGTTGTTGTTGTTTGCCCATTTTATGTTTTTTATGTGGCCATATTTCTTCAAGTGTTGAAGTGTGACTGACTGACTGACTGACTGACTGACGGATGGACAAACATACAAACTGTCAGTTTGACAGACTTAACTGGCTGACTATTGGACCAACTGTCAGTACAACAACAAACGGAAACGAGCCATAAGCACAAAGTTGTAAAAAAAAAATATATACGAAACATTTTCCAAGATTTTTAATTGCACTTTTTTGCAGTTTTACAACTTTTCGTTCTCCGCCTTGTGTGGCAAATCATTTTTAAACAAATGTCAAATGCCAAAATGTGTGGTTTTTTCTAAATATATAAATTTTAACCCGTTGTTTTATTTATTAACTGTAAATTTTTGGTTGTTTGTTTATGACTTAAAAGTGTCAGTTGATTTATATCTTTTTTTTATATTTTTATTTATTTAGTTTTAGCATTTTTTTTATGTATTTTTGTGAGTATTGCCAGAGTTGATTTGATTTATTTGGTGGGGTGTTTTTTTTTTTTTTGTTGTTTGGAAAAGTGGGTGTGTTTTATTTTAAAACAATGAGACAAGGTGTGAAATAACGGAGGTTCAAAAGGTCTACAACTTTCGAATAAATTTTAAATATATCTACATAAAATAAAAATTATATTTCATAACCAAAATGGTGAACAAAAATTAACAAAAAACTGCATAATTAAATAAGAATTTTATTCCTGAATTTTGATTAGTTTTTGAGTCCCATAAAAATTTAAAAAAAAGAAAAAGAGAAATCAAAGCAGAACTTTTTCCTGAAGTCCTTAAAAATTAGCTAAAATCTACTTTAAATTTACCTTTCAGGTATTTTGAAGAACTTTTTCCTAAACTAAATTAAATGAAAATCTAAACTGAATTTTAATAAATATTTGAGTCCCATAAAAATTAGCTAAAATCTTTAGATTTTTATATAATTTCAATTTTAAAAAGAACCTTTTCGTGAACTAAATCAAATGAAAATCAAAACTGAATTTTAATAAGTTTTTGAGTCCTATAAAAATCAGCCAAAATATTTCCATTTTAATTCATAATTTCAAGTGTTCAAAAAGAAATAAAATCAAATGAAAATCAAAACTGAATTTTAATAATTAATTTTAAAATATTTCGATTTTAATCCATAACTGTAAGTGTTCAAAAAGAAATAAAATCAAATGGAAATCAAAACTGAATTTTAATAAATATTTGAGTCCTATACAAA
Source organism: Scaptodrosophila scaptomyzoidea (assembly GCA_035078625.1). Lineage (NCBI taxonomy): Eukaryota > Metazoa > Arthropoda > Insecta > Diptera > Drosophilidae > Scaptodrosophila > Scaptodrosophila scaptomyzoidea. The sequence continues at coordinate 117,221 of JAWNPY010000010.1, forward strand.
ATCAGCTAAAATTTTTTTGATTTTTATTTAATTTTATTTGATTTTTATGCCCATCAAAATTGTCAAATGTCAAACTGGCTTATCAATGAAATAAAAAAAAGGAAACAACTTTAAAACAGTCTCAATTTCAGCGCCCTGTCGACATGTCAACAGAGCACAGCAACAGCAACAGCAGCAGCAACAGCAGCAACAGCAACAACAGCAGCAACAGTAGAAGTTGTAAATATTGTGTTAAACATTAAATGAAGTCGTTAAAATAATTTAATGATGTACTCGTTAGTCACTCGCGTTGACAAGTGAAGCGATGCTCAACGCCACCAACAACAACAACAACTAACAGCGACAGCAACAACAACAACATTGCGGTTACTGCATGTTACCGAGGCATGCAACTGCAACTGCAGCCATGTGGCATGACATCTACACACCAAAAAAGAAAACAAACAAAAAAAAAAAATAAGTAGCTGGAATATTGGCAGCGGCTGTAGTCAAAAAGAATTGAAAGGATGTTTGACGGCATGCTAAATTGACAAATGCATGCAAAATACTTCAATGCTCGGTTGATGCTGCTGCTGCTTCTGCTTCTCTTTCCATCTGTGGAGTTAATTTTCCCCCTTTTTATTTGTTTGTCAGAGAACAATTCTGAAAATTGCGTGTAAGTTGGCATGCAATTGCCCAACACACGCAGGCAACGGCAACTCTTCTTCTATTCATAAATTGAAAGCGTTTTTAATTTAATTTGAAATGTGTATTCAAGGCAATTAAATCCGAGAACAATTATAATAATAGTTTAAAGCCATTTGAATACTTGAAAAAAAAAAGAGAGTCAAGTTAGTTGGGCAACAAGTTGGCCTATAGTCAACCAAAGGTCAACTGGCAGACATTATCAACAGCAACAGCAACATCTTCTTCTTCTTCTTTGAATTATGCTGGAAGCATTTCGTGCGACAGAAGAAAAGAGACTTTTATAAAACAGCAACAACAACAACAACAACAATGTTGCCCAAAGCAAAGGCAACAGCAACAGCAACAGCAACAACTTGACTCTGCTGCTTAAGATGTATCTGCTGTGATTACCACCAGGCGAGCGTGTACTTAAGCATTTTATATGGTTTTTTATATGCCCCAATGCCCATGTCCTTGCCATCCATATAAATATAAATATGAAAAGAAAAAGCAAAAAAAAAACAGAGAGCGAAACAAAAGGAAAGCTTGCCTTGCAGTTGTTGCCAGAAATTGGGTTTATAACTTTGCCGGCGCGTTGAAATGGCGTTGATGATGTTCATGTTTCCATGTTGTGGCTTGATGAAGCGCAACGATTATCCCCCAAACGAAAATGAACTCGGCCTCAATGTTGCTGGTTGCTGGTTGCTGTGGCTGTTGCTGTCGCCGTCATCATCATCGTAGTCGTTTTAGCCAAGCAAATTGATTGATTTGCCACGGCACGGACGAGACTGGCGGCCACAAAGACAGAGACAGAGACAGAGAGAGAGTGAGGGAGAGAGAGAGAGAAAGATTCCAACCTGCACGTAGTTTGGGGCCTCGGCTAAACAAGTTTCAATTTCATTTTTGAAAAACTTAATTTTTTTTTTACTTCTACTATAAAAATACAAGTCGACAAAAATTGCTTAGCCTTTGATGAAAAAAAAAAAATGGGAAAAACGCACATCAAACGCGTTTTGGCGCATGGCGCAAAAGTGGGCGTTTTTGTTGTTGTCGTTGTTGTTGTAGCCAAAGTAACGTATTTTTGGCACTCAACTCGACAACAACACAAAAAAAAAAAAAAAGCAAACGAAAAAATTTTAAATGCAATTGAAACGAAACGAAAATGCGCAACGCCCACTTGGCCCGGGCCAAGAAACAGTTGCTGCTGTTGCTGTTGTTGCTGTTGCTGTTGTTGCTGACATGCGGAAGGCAATGCAGTCGTTGTCGGGAGATGGCAACAACTTGGCAATTTCTCAATTGAAATGTGTGTGCGCACAAATTGTTGCCGTTTGACAAATAAGTTGCATGCAAATAGCAGCAACAATTGCTACTGCTGCAGCAACAGCAGCAATAGCAGCAATTTGTATACAATGAATTAAATTCCAGTGCACAATTTTCTCAATGGCAGCAGCGTGCAATGCCGAGTAAAATTTTCCATTGATGAAAATCACAGTGGCCACCTTTGAACTACCAAGTTGTTTGTCAAGCCATTTGACAGCAACTCTCTTCTCTGCCCTCGTCTGCACTCTCTTTTGGCCGATTGTGGTTTTGTGGCTTACACGTTGTTGACATGACAAATTTGCCTGGACCGCAACTAACGTGTAAGACAAATAAAATTAGTTAACGTGGCGTTGCCTCAGACAGACAAACAGACAGAGAGACAGACCAGCAACATATATGAGTGTACCATAAAATGCAACAATTTATGTTTAAAAAAAAAATATATATGCTTGGCGCTTTAACCAACATTGTTGCCTTTGCCTTGGCTGTTATAAAAATGTCTAAATATTTTTTCTTTTTTTTCGTTAAGAGCATTTTGAGTTTAGCTCATAAAGCAGCAACCACTTTTCAGAGCAGCCATAAAAACCAAACTGGATCTTGGCTACAAAGTTGAATATTGTATATATATATATATATATATATATATATATATATATATATATGAAATGAAAACTTCATGAGCTTCTAATCTGGCTGGCTTCTTCTTTAGTTCCCACATTCGTCAATATTAAACAAAAAAAAGGAGGAAAAAACCAAAAAAAACAAAAGAGAAAACTTCAAACTTTGCCTTAGTGGCTGGAAGCTGAGAAAATATTCCCTAGGCTAAACCAAAACGAAGAAAATAGTCTTAAACGTAAACGTCGACAACGTTTGGAAAATTGTTGGGTAATTTTTAAAACCAGCCAGCTTCGGTTTCGGGGCCCTCGATGACGATGACTGCTTGCTGTTTGCCTGTTACATTAGCGTTAGGTTAACGTGTGTGTAGGCTGTAATTTTCTACTTTGCAACTATCACACTCAAATTTGAACCTGGCCAAGCCGAGTTAAGACTTTACCGAACCGATCAGGGCGTCATTATCGAGCCCATCAAAATCGACGCTATTTCTTTCTCGCTCATAATTATGGCGGAACTTGTTAACTGCTCATAAAAATTGTTAACTGAAATGAAATGATATACACGATTCCATTGCATTGCATTGTGTTCTCGTTAAATGGCAGAGAATGTAAATTCAAATAACAAAATCAGTGGAGATTCCTTTTTTTTGATAGGCGCCTTTTTATGGCTTGTTTTTCACTCACCATTCGCTCGCTCATCATTCTCATTAATGTCCGACGATCTATCGCGCTTTTCGGTGTTTTGCGTTTTGTTAATTAGCCATTTAATGCTCAATAAAAACAACAAAAAAACTACAAAAAAAAAAAAATAGTAAACACACACACACAAGCATGGTTAGTAGATTTTTATTTTGATTTATTGAGTCATTAAATAATAATCATAATTTTCTTGTTTAGCAGCTTTAAATACCAAGTTGATTTTTTTTTTATATATTTATTTTTATTGTTGTTGTATTTAAAGAGCGATAACAATATCAATCATTTGATTATTTTGCCAAGTTTTTTTTTTTTATATCTTCACAAGACTAAAACTGTTTCCAAAAGACATTAAATATGATTTAGATTTTGTTGATAATTTTGATAGTAATTAAAATACAATTTTAAGGTTTTTTTTTTAAGATAAAGAAAATTGAAAAAAATAAAAGTACTCCAATTAAATTGTAAAGAATATTCACTATTTAATTGTAACTCAAAAATAATTTAAAAATTGGAAGATGTAGCCAGAGCAGCTGAATAATATTCTATAAAAGAAAAACTCTTTAAAAATAAATCTACTAAGAATAAATATTTGTAAAAATAAATATTTTATTTATCAAGAATCAATTAACATTTTTAACAATTTAAAAACTGTCTTGGGGTTAACTTTTAATAACTTAACATTGAAGACTTCTTTATTCTTATCCACTTCTGATTGACTTGAGTTGCTTTTAACCAGGGGGTCTGTCAATGCCAATGTTGCTTGGCTAACCAAATAAAACTTAGTTGGTTATTTTTTTTTTACACCTTTTTAAGAAACAATAAAGCAACCCATGGTGGCAATTTTTTGGTGTTGTTTTAGCCAATTTATCAAATTTTATGCTTGGCCGGCAGCATGTAAATAAGTTGATTTTTCTAAATGCCGTATAATTGGCGATTTTCAGGCTATAAAAAAAAAATTATATATGCCTACCTATGTGTATTTTTGATGATGAAATTCAAATTCATACATGTTAGTTGGAAGCTTAATCAATTTAAGCTGAGCAGTCGTCTAGGCGTCCAGGCTATGTCATTTGGTCATTAATCAATGTCGAACTGGCCCCAAAGCTTTCATATATACAATATATGAGTATATATACGATATATATATTTATATGCTTAGAGTGTCAAAGCAAAAACAACAACAACAAATTGCACAATAAAGAAATCAATAAGTCAAATTGGCGGCCGGTTTTATGCACATGTATATTTCATTATTTATTATTAAACGAATTGGTGCAACCTTAACTGCCAAGCAATTGGCTACCGGTGTTCTCCAGGACGGAAAGGAGCGGGTTACTTTTGGTTTGGTTTGGGCTTTGAGTATGTGAGAAAGGAAAACGGTTGCACAGTTGTGTCTGCTGGCATTTACCAGTTTACCAGTTGCCATTTACCATTCGAAATGAATATGCAAAAGAGGCCACATATTGAGTCTCAGTCCCAGACAGACAAATAAAGAAACTAAAGCCAAAAACTCAAAACCGGCAGCATTTTGGGGCTGGCCACAAAAGAGGGTGGAACACGGGGCAGTAGCAGCCATCCAGGCAGTCATCCAAACAGACAGAGTGCTTGGCCAGCCCCAGCACAGCGGGTAACCTGGAGAAGACCTGCCACTGCTGCTGCTGCCACTGCTGACCGGGCAGCTATAGAGCTAATTTAAATTAGCTGCAAAACGTAAAAAAGCCAAGTTTCCATCCAGTCCGGTTCGGTTCAGTTCGGTTCGGTTTTGAAGTTTCATTTTTTATGATCGAACTTAAGGCAACGAGACGAGTCTTCTTCAGTTTATCAAAGACTTGGGAGTTTTGTTGGCGCTCGCCAAAATTGATTTGCATATCCAATTATAAACACATTCTCCTTGTTGCTGTATTTTTTTTTTTGTTTTTTCTTATTCTTCTTATTTTTTTTGTTGTCCTCCCTCTTAGTTTATTTAACACAAATTGTCGCACTTTTGTTGTAAATTATTGTTTGTTTTGTTTGCTTGTTTCGTTTTTTTTTTATATTTGTTTTGAAAATTTTTATATTGTGTGTTTTAATGAGGAGAAGAGCTAATTTGTTATTAGCTAATTACTTTATAAAGTTGTAATAGAATTAAAATAAAGCAAATTACATTTCATTTTACAATGCACGTCAATTTAATATAATATCAAATAGTTCATTTATTGTAGGTATATGAAAGACTATTTCAATTATATCCATTTAACAAATCTTTTCCACATTTTGTTTGTGTAAATTATATGACAAAAGTCACGCAAAGTGATTAGTCTAAAAAAAAGTCATTTAGGAAAAAAAAACAGTGTTCATAAATGACTAGAAAAATCTCTAACTTTTTAATATTATTTTTGAAAGTAAAATTCTTGAATTTATAGGTTTATTTTTAAACCCAAGAAGCTTTCAAAAACACAGAATTAGAGGGAATTAAAGCTATTTAAAATAGGTAATTTTTCAAGGGTTTTGTTAGGTCTAAAAATATCCCAGTAAAGACAATTGGATCTGAAAAAAATGTCATTTAGGAAAAAAAAACAGTGTTCATAAATGACTAGAAAAATCTCTAATATTTTAATATTATTAAACAAAGATATTGAAAATTTATAGAATTATTTTTAAACACAGAATCAGAGGGAATTAAAGATATTTAAAATAGGTAATTTTTCAAGGGTTTTGTTAGGTCTAAAAATAAAGACAATTGGTTTTGATTTTTTTTGGAATATTTTAAAACACTGAACTGTACAATTGTTAGTCATTTTTAGGCACAACTGTACTTAGAACACTTATTGTTAGATCAACTATTTTGGCCCTTTACAGCCATCTAATTATTAATTTTCGAAGACCTGGGAACGCAGAGAGTTTCCATAAATGCCACTAAATGCTTTTAATGGCGCAGTAGGAGATGAAGGTCAAAGTGCAAGGCTGAAAATGCCGCACAAACAAAAAAACTGAATGAAATTCACAATCACAGAGAGAGAGAGAGAGAAAGAGGAAGAGAGAGAGCGATTCTTAGGGATCAGCCGACAGTTGGCTGTGCATTTGATGGATGGCTTGGGTTTTTGGGCATGGGATGCTGTGAGAAATGAGCAGCAGCATTTACCCCATGTTGGGCCAGGCAATATGTGCAATTTTGTAACAAATTAGCGCTCCGCTTGAAGGAAAGTGGCTGTGGTGATTATCGCTGCTGGATATCATCAGAGAGAAAGAGAGAGAGAAACAGAGTCCTAGTCTTTACATATATAAGATAAATCCGCTTGGGCTGATAATGTTTTAATCCTTTAATGCGAGTGGCAGGCAGCGCCTGGTCCTTTTTTTGGTGTTAAATAAACAACCATCGAGCACAATGCTAATGGCCTGGATCACAACAGGCTGATCCTTCTGACAAGTGGCAAAGGCTTTTGTTCAATTTTCACAATGACCACTTGACGATGAACAAGAAGAAGCAGATCTTTTGTGCGGCGCTCTGTTTTCAAAACTATTTCACTTAAACTGGGCCTAAAACAACAGTCAACCAACTTTCAATGGTTACAAAATTCCAGCAAAAAAAAAAAGAAAAAATTCATATACGAGTTTTTCGCGCGAAATTTTCCTTTTTTTTTTGATTTGATTTTGGTATTTGCTGTGCGCAGACACACTTAAAAGCTAGTTTCCTGCCACGCCCACTTAAAACTCAACTAAAGCTTGGCTTTGTCGGTGTTGTTGTTGTTGTTGTTGCTGTTATCATTAAAATAATGCCCAAACGGTGGCTAAAAATCAACCAAACTAACCACACGAAAGTGTTCTAATTGCAAAAGTTTTTCCTGCCCATTCTCTACCCGGTTTCTATCACCTGAGAGTCAACAACAACAACAAAAAATAGAAATGCCCCCCCCTTTCATTCCCTCCTCACACTTTAAATGTCTGTGGTAATTGCAAATTGCAGTGGCATGTTCTCCCCTCCCCGCTTTCTGCTCTACCAACTAGTAACATCAAACTAACTAAATTCCCCCATTTCCACTGGCCCATAAATTTCTGCACTTTTTGCTGGCACGTCAACGCCGCCGCCACTGCCACTGCCACTGCAATTGTGGGGAGTTGGGAGGACTTTTTTTTTATTATGCCACAGTGGTTGTGATACAATAAAAAAAAAATAGAAAGTGCTAGAAATCAAGGCGAAAAATAAAGTACAATCTTTTCTAGTAAATCTATAAACTTCCAAGGAATCTTGTGGTTAAAAGATTTGAAAGCCTGCAAAAGAAACTCTACTGGAAATTCTAATTTCTATTTTTAAAATTCCAGAAAATCGTTTCTCTTTTTTAAAGCTCTTTAATCAAATTATTTTAAAGAAAAAAGACTTATTAAAAGGCCAGAAAATTGTTTCCTATACGTAAATAATTCTTTATTTTGTGTTCTTGTGCATTCTAAAAATCAAATTAGGTTTTGTTTTCATTTTTTTTTTTGAGTGATATTTTTATGAAATAAATTTTAAAGAAATATGGCTTATCAAAAGTCTAGAAAATCGTTTGAGGTTTTTACATTATTTTGCATTAAGTTTTAAAATGAGTTTAGGGGTTTTACGTTTTATATTGAATAGTTTTTCAGGTAGTAGTAATAGTAATAGTTCAATTTTAAATATTAGGAAATTTTTACCAATTTTTTATTGATACTTTGAACTTTATTTAAAAGAAATCATTTGTTTTATTTTTCTTAAAACTTTTTACTCAGTTTCTATTTGATTTATGCCCATTGTGCACTTGGGTGTAAAGTGTTTCTGCATATATATATATACATTTTTATATATGTATGTATGCCAGAGTGCAATATTAAAAGGAAGCAGGCTTTGCGGCTTTTAATTAAAAGTGACGAGTGTTTAATAAGTGGAAGCCAGAGCACGCCAGTTGCAATAACCACAACCACAACCGAGCGGCGCATGCAAATCCCAGTCAAGTTGCAGTTAGTTGGTTAGTTAGTTGTGACTTAAGTTGACTTTCCTTTTTGGTCTGATCTGATCTGAGAAAATCAATCAATTGGCTTTATAAATATCAATGACAATATCAATGTGTTTAGCATCAAAATCTTCAATCTTCAATCAATCTCATTATGCTAATAAAGATACACAGCTGCACACACCTACACACAGCCAGCTAACTGACTAAATTACTGATTGACTGACTGACTAACTGACTGACTGACTGACTGAGTGGATGACTGGATGACTGAGTTGGCTGGTTGTCGAGTTAACCAACCCGTCAAGACAAGCAGACTTTTATCGTTGACTTGGCCTGACCAACGACATGAACATCGACAGCTTGGGGCGACGTTTAAATTTTTCATACCATAAACAAAATGAGCTTAAAAGATTCTATCTGTTCGTGTAAATATTTGTTAAAATTAAGCTTTCAACTTGAAAATTTTTAGCAAAGCCAAAAAAAAAGAAATAAATAAAAGACGATACTAAAAATATGTAAATTTTAATAACTGTGTGAAAAAAAGGAAATTTTCATTGATTTTTAATAAATAATTTCCAAAATTAAAAGCATTCTTTATTAATTTTTATAGAGTATTCAAAGTGTGCAGGTAACCAGGCATATAATTTAAAACAAAACAAAAAAAAAAAACCGTTTGGTTTTTATTTAATTTTTGCATTTTTAATGTCTCTTTTTTTTATTTTGCTTGGGCCTTTGGCAAATCTGTTGTTTTTCTGTTGTTTTTTATTTTATTTTGCATTGTATATGATTTTTTTTTGTATTTTCTCAAATTAGCTTGCAGACATTTCATACATTTGCCGCCACACAGAAAAAAGAAAAAAAACGAGAAAGACATGCAAACTTACGTTTAAAGTGGTGGCAGCTGTGCTGGGTTATAATAATAACAATAAAAAAAAAAAATACCAACAACAACAACAATAATAATATCAACAACACCTACAAGCTGCACATAATTCAATTAATTTGGTTTAATTGCTGCAATGAAAGCGCGCATAAATCCATAAATTATATGGCGCGTGAATAATAAAAAAATTGTTTAAACAAAAAAAAAAGAAAAAAAATAAATAATTATAATAAAATAAAATAAAAACAATCAAAAAAGATAGATGCAGATTAAAATACAGCAGAGATTTGATAAATTCAAATCATGTAAATTAAAACATAAATATAAAATATTTTTCTGAGCATTTTTCCTTGTACAAAATAAAGTTTTTCATGAATACAAAAATAAAATTAATTACTATAAAATAAAAACAATCAAAAATCATGTAAATGTGTAAATTAAAACATAAATATAAAATATTTTTCTGAGCATTTTCCATGAATACAAAAATAAAATTAATTATTATAAAGTAAAACCAAATTTGATAAATTCAAATATAAAATACTTTTAAGGATTTTTTTGAGCATTTTTTTCTATTCGAATTAAAGTCATATAATTTTTCCAAGCTTTGAAATCTTAGGGAATTTATTTTATTATAAAAATATTTACTGTTTTTTTATTTCTATATGATTGGTTAAGTTGAGAGTTTTGTTGTTGTTGTTGTATGGTCTACAAGTGCTGGCTGCAATGGTTGCCAAGTGGTGCCGCCAAAGCTTGGCAAGGCCTCCCGGGCCAAGTCTCTTGGCCAAAAACGTGGCCAGTTTCAGTAAATTGTTTGCCATTCAATTACGTTTATTAGCCATTGCCGTTCAAGTTGCCACTATTGTGGTTGTTGTTGTTGTTGCTGTTGTTGTTAACGTTTTGCTTAAAAAGAAAAAAAAAAAAAAAACTGGTCGCCTGGGCAGGTTGCGCAAGTCGCAATTCGCCAGGTTAACTTGGCTTGGCTTGTTAACTGGCTTTTGCATTTGGCCGTTTGTTGTTTTCTGTTTTGCATGCACACACACACACACAAAACAGTTTAAATGCAAAAGGAAAAACGAAAAACACCCTACAAAACGCGTGGGTAACAATAACAACAATGCCGCCAACAACAGCAATCAATTGGCCACAAAAGGAGTGGAAAGCCACAATAATAAAAAGAAAAAAAAATAAAAAAAACCCTCAACTTGATACTTTGATACCCAAAGTGTATTTGTGTGTCTGTTGGGGGTTAAAGGAACTTCAAAAAAAAAAAAATACAAAAAAAAATTATAACAAGTCCAACAATTTTGTGTTGTTGTTGTTAGTGTTGTTGTTAACTAATGACGTCGTAAATTTGTGGTCGTCAGCTTTGTTGTTACTATTATTATTGTTGTTGTTGCTGTTGTTGTTGCTGTCGCCCAAGTACTTAACCCAAAGTTTATAGCATTTTAAGCAGCCAACAAAGCGAAAACCAAAAACAAAAAATAAAAATAAAAGGGTTAAAATAAAAAAGACAAATATTTGGCACATTTAGGCAAAGATTTATAAATATTCAATATAAATGGCTCAAAAAAAGTTCAATTAATTGAAGCCCTTCGAAGCGGCTGCTTTCATCCATTTGATCCTTGTAGCTGTTAAGTTACTTAAGGCCTAATCAACCCTGTGGCCCACTCAGAACTGAGGACACACCCACTCGGATGGCATCCAAGAGTAGAGTTCAAATTAATTGCAATATGAGGCACATTAAATTGGGCAAAAGGGCAACCCCAAAACAAAAAAAAAATATATTTCTATATACTTTCAAATGGCATTAATGAGCGGTCAGTTAATCATGACATTTAATACTTAACGCGGTCATTTGCAGCGCCCCCATCAACCACTGGAAAAAAACCCTTAAAGTTTTTAGAACACAGAGAGAATTGGAGGCGAATCTAATTACGAGCTTGGCTCGCGTATTGAATTCATTTGGTAAATTAAAAACAAGTTGGCAGAATGTGAATCAAAGAATTGAAAGTGCTCCATAAATGGCGCACATTAAAGACACTTTAATGCACTTCATCAATTTGGGTTATGGCTGTCAAAAACTTGAAACAAAAATAATATTGCTGAGGAGAAGAAGAAGGACCAAAAGCGTCGTAATTATCTGCAGAATGTTTTAAAGACTAAACTGATGAAGTGGGTAGCTTTATTTTTAAGATTTCGCAAAAAAAATAATAAATAATAAAAAACGCAACAACAACAACGATGATGATGATGATGATGAAAAAGTCTCGGCTTGGAAACTCCATTAATTTTTTTTTGTATTTCGTTTTTTTTTTTGTTTTTTGGGTTCAGGTTCTCTGCGTCATTGTTAATGAGTTTTCGTGTATGGCTTACTTATGCAGCAGCATCCTCAGCTTTCCAAGGAAGCAGAAGGCACACACAGAGGCACACAAAATTAAAAATATGAGAAAAAGAAAAAGAAAAGGCCAAAGCAAAAGTCTCCCGCCAACTACTTAATATTTGCCTGGACCTCGTCTGATATATACTCTTATATGTTATGGCATATTTTTTAATAAACTTGAAATGAATTTCGCGCTCAGTGGCCAATGGAAGTGGCCAGTGGTCAATGGCCATGTCCCTGGCTGCGGCCTACGCCGTTTCCCACGCTGCTGTTCTGGGGCCAAAGCCAAAGCCAAAGCCAAAATCAAAGCCATTAGTTTACACTTTACATGCTAATGGCAAAAGTCGAACTGAACTGGACCCAAATGGATAGCAGCAGCAGCAGCGTCGTCCTTCGAGCCCAGCGGCTCCTGCTACTCAAAACGTTGAGTGTTTATTGTGGTGGTTGTTGCTGGTTGCTGGTAAAACCAATGAACTTTTTTAATTGCCAATGAAATTGTGTGCAACGTTTGCCCTGATGGTTTTTAACTTTTGCTTACCACTTCCATTTAACTGAGCTCATCCTTTATTTTTTTCTTTTTTTTATTATTTGGCTGCGTATTTGGGAAGCAATTTCAAAGTTTTGTTTCCTGTTAATTTTGGCGCCGGTTTTTTTATGTGCCACAAAGTTGATAGTAATCTGTGTGTGTGTGTGTGTGTTAAGGTCAAGAAGCAACTTGGATTGCATTTGCCTAATTAAAACAGGTTAAATGTCATTTACTTTTTGGTAGCACTAAGCACACAAAGTTAAACAAATTCGGTCAACGCAGCGGGATGGCCAAGACCAATTTACTAACCTGGTTCACAGCGGGCGCTATCAGCGTCGGCGCTGCAGGCTCGGCACCTTTTGTGCGATAGCGGCAACAAGTTTGGGGGCAACATCAATCGGAGGCGGTGTCATAATTTTCACAGCAGGTGTCGTTGCTAATGATTTACAGGCAGAGTGAGAGAAAGAGAAAAAAACACAATGACAGCGGTCAAAAGTGCAACGTTACAGCAACAACAACAACTGCTGCAGCAGCAACAGCAGCAGCAGCAACACCGGCCGGCGTCGGCAACAACAATAAAAATGTGAAAAATCTAAATTCGTTGTGGCAGCCGTTTTAACTTTGATGTTTCAAATACAATCGCCGCCTTCAATAATATAATGAAAGAAAGAGATAGATTGTTGCAGCAGCAACATCATCAAAGTCCAGCGACACAAATTGAAAAACAATTCATTATTCATATGGGCATTTTTTTCGAACCTGTTATTGTTGCTGTTGCATTGTTTGTATTGTCCATCTGTCTGGCTGTCTGTTTGTCTGGTGGGGGCGTTGCAGTGGCTTGTTGCGCTAATTTTGTGGCGCCACTGGTGCTCCCTAAATTTTATACGAGTGTGTTGACCCATACAAATTGGTAGAAACACAATTATTATTGTATCATTGGCAATTTTTAATTGATTGATATTCCAAATCGAGAAGAACTAATTTTTATGGCTTTCAGGGCAAATTTAGAATATTTACATCAAAAATTGCTAACAATAAGCCAAAAATTTATTCTCATATATCATACATTAGTTTATTTTTAAATAAATCAGCTATAAAAATGGATAAAGTTGATAAATTTCTTGTGTTTGATGAAGTGTAGAATAGAACTAATTTTCAATGGGAAGAAATATGATTTGCCTTTGAGGCTATCAAAATTTTTAGGGCAAATTTAGAATATTTACTTAAAAAAATTCTAAGCCAAAAATTGCCGTTTATTTTCATATAAATAAGTCAGCTATAAAGTGTTGCAAAATTCTCTTTGAAAATATTTTAATTTAGTGCTTAAATAACAATCAAAACATAGGCTTTCATTTTTGGTAGTGTTTATTTATTGTTTTAGGGTTAGTTTTTTTCCTTATTATTTTTGGGTTAGGTATTTATTTATGTTCAAGAGCTAATCGATTAATCAAATCAACTAGTGATTTAATTTGCCCAACTCTTGGCTGACTAACTGACTGATATCATTTTGTGTAATTTTCATGCCACGCAAAATTCAAAGCCACAAAAGAATTACAGTAGAAACACTAAAAAAAGGATGAATTGAAATTAAATTAAAATAGCTTTAGGTTATTTTTGGTTTTTTAATAAATGCAAAATGATAAAGAAGTTTTTTCTTTTGAGATATTTTTGTAAGAGTTTCATTTAATTAATGAGTCATTTTATTAAAGGTTTTACTGTAGCTTATATGTACAGTATATACAATCATTACTCATACGCGCAGTTGCACGATGTGGAAAATTGCGTCAATTAACTTGACCAAGTTGGCCAAAAGGAAGGCTAACTTCCATTCTACCCTACATCTCCAAATTAAGCCAACCAGTCAGCCAGTCAGTTAGTCAGTCAGTCAGTCAGTTAGTCAGTTAGCTAGCACCATGAGTAAAACGGTGGCTTGGCCGCATTAGTTGGGCCGTCTTGTCTGCTCCACTCTGTGTTTGGTCTGATTCTGGTTTGATTTAGATTCAGTTGGTTCAATGGGCATCCTCGGCACGAATTCGTGCTGATCTTTTGCGAGTGGCTGTCTGGTTGGCTGGGCAGTTTTATAGTCATTTCGTCGTCTGATTGTCATTAGGGAAAGAGAGAAGCCCCAGCACCTGTCCATATTGCACAGAGCAGAGCATTGTCGACATAAACGTGCCACAGCCGCGCCCCAACGTCAGTGGCCTTAGCTACTTGGGGTCTAATCAATGAGAGGGGCAAGCTCAAATTGCGCCAAATCACAGAACACGACGATGGCGACGGGAGAGAAGGGAACTGCAATGCGGAAACAGTCAGCTGGCTGCTTGGGTTTCTTGATTTCGTGGTGGGCAGTAGGGCGCATTTTGGCGTTGCAGTCAAAAGCGATTGCATGTAATTATCTGCCAAATAGCAGCTTCCGCGGCCAAGAAAATTACCGCCCCATTTTCAGAGATGCCAATGCCCCCCTGCCCCGCCTCCATCAATTTGGCAGTTGGACATTAGACGGTGGCAGGCAACGGTAAAAAGGCAACTGTAAAATGCTCTATGCCAGGCATTAACTTAATTTTGTTGTTGTTGTTGTGGTGATTGGAAAGGGGTTAGGAAAATCGGGTATATACTTGACTTTGATTTGGATTTTTGAAGACTACTGGGCGGTTTGTGGTTTACTTTGTGGTTTTAATATACTTTGACTATAGCAACTTGTTGACAATTCTGCCAATTTGAGCGTCAGCTATCAGACATCTGTTTTTTAAGCCTGATGTTTGATGAGGATCAAAGACAACCTAAGAACCAAACTAACCGACCGACCGACCGTCATCATCAATCCGACAGCCAATTGAGTGAGTGGCAATGGCAATTATGGTCCAAAGACTAAGGATCTAAAAAAGGGAGAATTTAATTTGGTCGGTTCCGGTTTTACTTCGATTTCAAGATTCACAAGTGTTAGGATTTATGGCATTGAAAAGACTAAGACAACAAATGCAACAAATACAAAAGGTTAAGGAAAAGGACTTTAATGCGGGAGTCTTTCGTTTGTGTGTATAAATCATCTAAAAACCAAAGTGGAAAAAAAAACCAATTTTGATTTATTTTTATTGTTGTTCTTCTTGTTGTTTTGGGCATTAGAAATCCCTGGACAGGAAGCGAAATTGAGCTGAACTAATTTGTATTTAAATAATTTGCCAAATTCGTGCGAAAATTGTTAATTAAGTGAAGAGAAGCGAACTTTGAATGGAACTTCCCACGATATTTATTTAATTTATTTTTCTATTTTTGTTTTTTTTTCTTCAGGATCATCCCAGTTTGAGGGGAACCCCCTTGGCCATGTTGGCTGCCCAGTGCAACAAATTATCAAATAAATCGCCACCGCCTTTGGCCGATGCAGCCGTGGGCAAGGGTTTCCATCCGTGGAAGAAGAGTCCCACCTCCCCGGCGGCTGGCAGCAGCAGCAGTGGCAATACCACAGGACCAGGACAGCATTCACCCTGCGCTATATCTGCGGCCAGTTCCAGCTCCTCAGGCAGCAGCATGAGTGGCGGAGGCGGCGGTGGAGGAGGAGGAGGAGTTAGTGGCACAGGAGGTTCCAGTGGCGGTGGTGGTTCGTCGAGTGCCAGCACCTCACGCAGCCTGCCCGCCAGCGCCAGCAGCAGCAGCATCAACACAATGGTCAATATCACAGCTAGGTAAGCACTGGGTGGGGGCCAGGGTCTGATTGGACCCATCCCATTACACCATTGGCTAAGCAAGCACTGTACAATCTGTGAGTAATTTGCAGCATTTATCCTTACAGTCGCCCCATTGCCTCATCCTGCGCGGCCGTCAGCAGTCCGGCCTCGGCCTACGGCGGAGATCTATACTTTCCGAATACGAGCACAGCCACCGGCGGAATGGTAACCGATAATCATCACATGCACCAGGGCCTGCTGGGCAAAGTAGAGGGCGCCACCTTTGGCTCTGTTTACTCGCGTCATCCCTACGATTGGCCCTTCAATGCGGTGACTGCCTCGGCCCACAAGGCAGCCGAGGCGGCCAGCGTAAACTCAGGCTGGTGGGACATGCACAGTGCCGCTGGCAGTTGGCTGGACATGGGCAGTGCTGCTGCCGCCGGCATGCACTCGACCATGGCCAATTATGCGAGTGCGGCTGGCTCTGATTACTCATCGGCCCTGTCGCACTCTCTGTCGAATACGGCCCATTTGTTGGGCTCCGGCCAGCACTTGCTGCAGGACACGTACAAGAGCATGCTGCCCGGGCAGGGTGTGGGCGGATTTTCGCTGCCACATAGCTCACCATCGGCTGCGGCGACGGCTGCCTCGCCACAGGCCTCGACCCCGTCGACGCCATCGCCACGGTCGCAGCGAAGGTATGCGGGTCGTGCCACCTGCGATTGCCCCAATTGCCAGGAGGCTGAGCGTCTGGGTCCGGCCGGAGTGCATTTGAGGAAGAAGAATATACATTCCTGCCATATACCCGGTTGCGGCAAGGTCTATGGGAAGACCTCACACCTGAAGGCCCACTTGCGCTGGCATACGGGCGAGCGTCCGTTTGTGTGCAATTGGCTGTTCTGTGGCAAGCGGTTTACGCGCTCCGACGAGCTGCAGCGCCACCTGCGGACGCATACTGGCGAGAAGCGATTTGCTTGCCCCGTGTGCAACAAGCGTTTCATGCGCAGCGACCATCTGGCGAAGCACGTTAAGACGCATAATGGCACGGCCCCGAATGGCATCAAGAAGGGCTCCTCGGAGTCGTGCAGCGACTCTGAGGAGGCGGCCAATCAGTCCGGTGAGTCCAACGGCCTGGGCGGCGCGACCAGTGGCAATCAAACGGGTGGGGCCACTGGCGGCGGGGGTGGCAACAGCCATCCCGGCACCCCAACCTCACACCATACCACGTCCAGTACGCCCACCAGTTTGCTGGGCGGCGGTCTGCACCTGGCCTCGCCGCACCAGATGGTCGCCGCGGGCGGCTCGCCGGTAATGCTGCACCAGCACCAGCAACAACAGCAGCAACAGCAGCAGCAGCAGCAGCAACAACAGCAGCAGCAGCAGCAACAGCATCAACACCAACAGCAACAGCAGCAACAACAACAAATGCTTTCAGCCCAACACCAACAGCCGCAATCGCATCCCCATGCCCATTTACATCATCATCACCATCATCATTTGGTTGGGGCATCGGCGCCCAGCCCTGGTCTGGATCATCATAGTGCGCTGGTTGATATAAAGCCACCGATGGTTTGAGGTTCGCTGGGACCCTTTCTGTTCACTAACTGAGCGGAAACGGGTTCCTGGCCGGAACTAGAATTTCTCTGTAATCTTGGTGGTTTTGAACGTGCTCGCGACTTTATGTAAAATAAAAATAGAAATGAAAGGAGGCGGGTAAAGGGGGCTGGTTCTAAACGTTTCGAATGGTAAATCTTATATATTCTATTTTTTTTTTTTTTTACATTTTTCAATTAAGGAATGGTTGGAAACTGATAATGATTGGGGTAGTTTTAAAGCTGAGGATATTTTTTTTTTTTCGTGTAATCATCTAATAGTTAAAAGTAAAACCATAAATAAATAAACTAATATATATAAATAATATATTTTTTTTTTATTATTTTAAATAACAAGGCTTATTGTACATACGTATAAAATTAAAAACAATGTTAAATTAAATTACAAATAAATAAAAAAATAATAAAAATAATATTTTTCTTAATCTAAAATAAAGTCAATGTCATTCAATTAAAAATTGCGCTTGCTTAAAAATAAAATGCTGTAAATAAATCAAGGCAACACAAAAATATAATTAAAAGCAAACAATTTTCATAAATATTAAAACAATTTGAGATAACTTAATCATATTGTAAATGTATGTTTATGTGCTCTGCTCTTAACTGTCTAGAATTTTTGAATAATAAAAAAAAAAATAAAACATTAACATGATCAATTTTTTAATCTAAAGTTTAAAAAAAAAATAAAAATAAATATATAGATGGATATTAAAAATAAATAAATAAATTAACCTAGACTAAGACGAGAAAAATATATATATATATTTTTCCCCAATTTTTTTTTTCTAGACTGTAGTTGTGATTACTTTTTTTTTTTGACTAGATTAAGTAAATTACATTTATAAATATATATATTAAAAATAAATATGCGCTGCGTTTATTATTATGCTTAAATCAAATATTAAATATATATGAAAATAAATTATTGAAAATGAACGTAAAAAAAAAAATCTACAAAAGCGAATTATTTGTTAAATGTTTATGCAATTCTTAAAACACTTACAAATAAATAAATAATATATTTCTAGTCGAATTATAAAAAAAAAACAAAAATGAACAAATGCAAAAGTGTAAAGACATGAAACCAAATTCACATGCTTTGCTTAAAAATTGAATGCCCCAAAACAAAAGGAAAAAAATGCAAGAAAATTTCAAAAAATTATGCGCATTCGCAATTAAAAAAAAAAATACATATATATACCAAGAAATTAAAAACAAAAAAAAACTGAAGCTCAAGTTTCAAAGGCCTAGAAATTTTTATTGTAAAATTTCTAGAAATTATGGAAGAATTTCGTGTCTTTGAAAACTTAAGCTTCAATTGTAAATGAAAATAATTAAAAGTAAAACATGTTTTTTTTTTAATAAATAACAAACCACAATTAAAAAAAAAAGGAAATCAGAAAACAGTTTATTTTTAGACTTTAGTGCTTTAAATTTGTAACTCAATGTTATGTTGTCTTTTATTTATGTTTAAACACAAAAATTAAATGCAAAATACAAAACAAAAAAAGCAAATAATAAACACAAAAATAAATCAGCTTGAATAGTTAATAATGATAGAAGGCGAGAATACAAAAATCAAAAATAAATAAATAATATTTCAAAATAGAGTTTTTTTTTCCCCCCATTCTGCTACACACAACAAATGTAAATTAATTATTTAAATATAAACATTAAAATTTCAATTAAAAATAAATGTAAAAAAAAAAACAACATTAAAATCAAAATCATTCCAAAATTATAAACATTTTCCAGGCAATAAAGAGAAAAAAAATGGTGGGACATTAGAAACGCTTAAATGCCCAGTCAGTCGGACAGGCAGCATTCAATCTTCTCCCGCCCCATTGAAAAATCAGCCACCCACAGTTAACTGCTCAATAAAAATCAATTTGCAATCCAACAGTCCGGATAACGTAAATTGTATCTCATGGCATCTGTGTGAGTTGTTACTGAGTGGATGGGGTGCCTGGATGGATGGGCGATCATCATTGAGTGGGTGGTGGATTGTTGGGTGCAATTCATAAGCATAAAATATGTTTTGACTCAACTCAACAGCAACAGCAACAGCAACAAGGGAAACAGTCAAGTCAAGTCAAGTCAAGTGGAGGGTTGACTTTATCCTTGCAAGTCCAAGGGGGATGCTGTACATACATAGAATAACTTCCTTTTGGACCATGGGGTGCCGTTGACAGTTTATTTAACATTTGCCGGTTGCCGGTTCCCCGGCACACCCAACACTTTGGTTAACTTATGTGGGGGGGAATTGAGGGTTTTAAGCTAACGACTTTAACGCAAAAAGGTCATAGGAATAAAAACGTTTTGAATTTGCCTTGGTTTGATTTGGTTTCGGATTATCACTGGCCATGTGTATGTATTGTGAATGATTTAAATTTTATTACCGTAAATTTGTTTGGCAAGAGGGTCAGACAGGCGACCAGATTGAAATTGAAGTGTGTGCAGATTGTTTTTTTTTTCCTTGTCTTTGTTTCGAGTGTATTAGGCTGCGCATTTTATTATCAATTTTTGGTGGTTGGTACACGATTTTCCAAAGGGAACTTCTTTGGGAATTTCTCTGAATTTGTAAGTATATTTGATAGATCTGATTGAGAACTAATTAAACAATAATTATTAAATTAGTAAGATCTTAAAGTTTTTTTTTTGGTTATTTTGCAACCACTGAACTCTCTAGTTGAAAAGTCTCGCTCAGCTTGGTGTCACATGGTCCTGCCATGTCCTGCTGTGCTGTTCATAGCAAAAAAAGGTTGCCGGTTGCCGGTTGCCTTTGCATAGTCAAATTTCAAAAGGAGCGTCAGCATCGTCGACGTCTTCTTCGGGGTTTCTGTATACAAGTTGTAAATTAAAATAATGAAAATACAAAGCCAGATACAAAAAACAATTGGAAACAAAACAAAACAAAAAACCCCAACGACATGCGTTTGGCATCAGTTTGCAGTCAGAGAGAGAGAGAGAGAAATTTCCACATTTACAAATATGTTTTTCTTTCGGTTATGCAAAGGACATGGCCAATGATAAATGAGCCGCCAAACGCCGACAACAAAATCATTAGCACAAAATTTTAATTAAAATATTATTAGTGTTGAGATTGGTTTTTTTTTTTTTTTTTAGAAAATTTTTGGTCGTAATTCACACATTTGAGCAGCATTAGGCGCCACTGTCAACACTTTTTTTTTTGGGGACAATTTGTGGCATCTGTGGAATTTCTTAATGGGCAAATGAGTAAGTAAAATTGTCTCTTCTTTAGAGTTCTTGTTCACACATTGTTTTCATTAAGCCAGTCACACGAAAAGCAAATAAAAATGTATTCATTTTACTAATGAGATTTGTGAATACTCTTTTTAAATTTTATATAAATATTTTAAGCACAATTTTATTATATAAATGCTTATTATATTTTCATAATTTTTTAAAAAGTGTATAAAAATTTTAATTGAATTTTTGAGTCTGCCTTTTTGTCTTTTGTGAATGAGCCAACGTGATTTGTTGATTTATCTTTCCCCTTGCCACAAAATTTATTTTTCTCTTTTTGTTTTTTTTTTTTGGTTTTTGGTTTTTGCCTGAGGATGAGAGACATCTGTTTGCATTTGACACGATTATTTATGTTTATCGCGCGTTAAATGTTCGCTATTATCACCATAATAATCGTAATTAAAAGCCAACTAATTTATGGCCAGTGATTTATGGTTTGAATATATTTTACAACTTTATGGACAACTTTCTGAATCTTTGGAATAAACCCAACAACTACTTGAACTACAAAAAGTCATTCAATATGAGAAAGCACAAATATGGTAAAAGGGATTATTACACAGTATCACTGCCAGCAGGATAACAACAATAACAATAACAATAACAAAAGCAAGAATACTGAGCATTTGCCACCCGCTGAGTATTTTAATCTCATTAACTGTCGTCGCTTTTGCCCTTGATTATATTCAGTCGTGCTTCTTATTGTTGTTGTTGTTGTTGTGGTTGTCTAACAATTGAAACATTGAAATAAATTGCGTCACAAATCCTGGGGGCTTATAATAAATTTGTAAGCATCAAAATCAACAAAGATAATCTAGATGAATCTTAAGTCAGGCGGATCGAATGACTATAACATATAACTGCACTCAAGCTAGAAAACTCTCCATATTTAATTTGATTCCTGGCGGCTTTATGTACTGCCCCCAGCGTTGCATTTTATTGGATAACATATAAAATCTTTTTTTCAAAGTTTCCTAATTTTTAAACCAATTCAAGAGTCTTTTACTTTATTCATTTATTCAGAAAATAAAACTGTCTTTTTTTTTGGACTATTAATAGGATTTTTCTTAAATCTATTAGGAAAGTAAGATTGATAAATAATTAAAGAAGACAAAGGACTTTTCAGCCATAAAATATAATTGTATTGTTTATGGGCTTCTTTATCGCTGTGAAAGGCTTAAATTAAACTTTCACACAGATGAGTAAAAAAGACGATAAACTAGGGGAAGTTCTACTACATATTTTGCATTTTATGGGGCGTTCCTCTATCAATTTTTTTTTTCGAGGACTATTTGATACGGTTAATAAGTTCGTTAACAAGTTTTCAAATGACAAAAGACTCTCGCACTCATATTATTATTAACTTACAATATCCATTGTTATTACAATTGTAATTGTTGAAATTGAACTGCAACCTGTTATTTATTTAAATGTATAGATATTCATATACATATAGCATAGCATAGAAAGTGCACGCAATAAAAAAAATAAAAACCCAGAAAGATACAAATTCTGACTAACTCAACCCTTTTGAGGCGACAATTCTAAAAAAAAGTAAAAAGGTATTTCCAAATAGGCAA
The DNA here is from genome assembly GCA_035078625.1 of Scaptodrosophila scaptomyzoidea. Taxonomy (NCBI): domain Eukaryota; kingdom Metazoa; phylum Arthropoda; class Insecta; order Diptera; family Drosophilidae; genus Scaptodrosophila; species Scaptodrosophila scaptomyzoidea. The sequence goes on from JAWNPY010000010.1 coordinate 139,383, forward strand.
TTAAAAAATATATCAATTAAATGGGCCAAAATGGGTGATGGCTATGGAATGGAAAATTTCAAATGGCATTTAATTATCAATAAGAGAACCAACTGGTCTTGTGATGCACGCAAACAAATGTATATCCTGGCATATCCTGTCAATAGATGGACGCAAAGTTGCACTTAATTACGCCAGATTGGCAGGCAGCGATATGCGGCAGACTTGCATGCTTCACTGCCAACTGGCAAAGGCATAGAAAGGAGTAGAAACCGAAGCAGCAGGAACAGCAGCCGCCGTTTGGATAGACAAAGGCGACCAAACTAACACGCAAGGATAATGCAGCAAAATACACACAAACATACCTACACAAAAGGCCAAAAGAGTTAAGAGCTTGCCAGTTCCTTAACCTTTCCAGCTCAAGGCGAACCTGTCCATGTCCACAAACACTCACAAAAGGCATCAAATATTAGTGATGGTCGCGTGATTAAATGAGAATGATGGTAAAATTCTAATGGAAAGCAATTTAAAAAGTTAATCAAGTTAAATCCCGATTTTTGTTTAGATTATTTAAGTTTTAGAAATATTAATTAAATTGTTGGACTTACAATACAAAATATTTAAAATAAGACAATTTAATTTCTCGTTAATAAAGAAAAAAGCTTTTTGTATTTTTCGTTTTAAAATATACCAAAATAATTTATAAAAACCTCTTCTTAATTTTTGGCATAAAATATATTTTATTTATATTTAAAAAAAAATTCTTTTCTAATTTTTAGAATATTCAAGTGTTCATAAATAATCGAAATAAAGTATCGTTGCAAATATTTAAAATAAGACATTTATTTATAAATTCTATTATTCCATTAATTTAATAAATTAATAAATAAAAAGAAGCTTTTCGTATTTTCCGTTTTAAAATATACCAAAATAATTTTTAAAAACCTCTTCTTAATTTTTGGCATTAGATATATTTTATTTGTATTTAAAAGAAATTCTTTTCTAATTTTTAGGATATTCAAGTATTCATAAATAATCGAAATAAAGTATCGTTGCAAATATTTAAAATAAGACATTGATTTATAAATTCTATTATTCCCTTAATTTAATAAATTAATAAATAAAAAGAAGCTTTTCATATTTTCCATATTCAAATATACCAAAATAATTTTTAAAAACCTCTTCTTAATTTTTGGCATAAGATATATTTTATTTATATTAAAAAAAAAATTCTTTTCTAATTTTTATTCAAGTATTCATAAATAATCGAAATAAAGTATCGTTGCAAGTAACATGTTTAAAAATCTGCACACATCAATATGTCTCATCATTATCTACGCACAGGACAACGAGCCCGAGCTGCCTGGTTGTCTGGAAAAGGACACTTGTTTGCGGAGACAGAGAAAGAGAGAGAGAGAAGCAGCGTCAAGTATCCTTAGACAATTACCTCAATTTCTACACAGCCACTGCCCCAGATGATTATCTGCTGCTAGAGTTAAATTCGATACCGTCTATTAGCCTCGTTATTATCCTTTTTTCGTTTAATTTTTTTTTGTTGCTGGAAGCATTTGAAGTGGTATCGTGTGTCTCAAAGTGCTCAATGGTGGACTGGGTGCTCTGCTCCTATTCCTGGCCACTGAGAGAACAATGAGCACCCAATTTTTTGCTCCCACGCTGCTGCTGTTGCGAAAATAAAAAAATATAAAATACCTTTATATAAACGTACATATATGTGTGTGTTTTTATGATAAAAATTAGTTTCCAAATGGCGCTTTCATTGATGAAATGGGAGACGGCCAAAAAATGCTCTCCCTTTGCCTGGTTGGTTGGCTGGTTGGTTTACGGTTGACAGGAAGTGTGTTGAACTATTGTCGGCTTATCATCAATTCGAGATCATCATTTGAAAAAATGTTGTTGATGCGTTTTAAACTAATACAAGTTTTTGGTTTCAAACGTTGTCGTCGTTGTCGTCGTCACAAGTGCAACATATGTGAAAGTCCTTTGGCTCCCCATCATTTTTTGCAGGTGCATTTTGTGCCTATTATATCAGATTTCCTGTGCTCGTCTTTCAAATTGGCTACTTGTTTCGAGACACTCGTCGAATTCTCACAATTTTCTTGCAATTCTAATTTCCACAACGCCCACTTGTCAACATTGCATTTGACTTGACCATAGAACAAAAAGAAAAAAATTATAAAAAGAAATTCAACAACCAAAAAAAAAAAAACAGAAAAAAATTGTATAAAAAATTGTTTATCAAAAATTCACTCACCACATGGCGGCCCAATTGACCACAAGTTGTCTAGCTTATAATTAATATTTTTCCATTGAAAGGTATTACAATTGGTTTTTTATTTCTTGTGTTTTTTTTTTATGTTCAATTTTTCCCCTGTCGCATTTTGCGGTTTTGCTTGTTAAAAAAGTAATAAAAGAAATAAAAACAAGGAAAAAAAAATAGTAAAATTGAATAAAGAAAACGAATTTTGAATGCGCTTTCAACTAAGGAAATTCTTCTTAGTTTTATAGATGGTTTTAATTCTACTTTTTGTAGCTTATTAGTTCAAGTGTATTCGAATATTTGTGGCAAGCCAGCACATCAATTATTTAATATCGAAACCATGAATAAAACGCCAACTTTGTTAACAAGGTGCCACAAAAGAAATATGCATTCCCCTTGTATTAATTATATATGTAAATCTACTGTAATTTTTTTTCTCTCTTCTATTCTTTCTTCAATTGAAATTATAGAGCAGAGTTTTTTTTTTTTATAATTTTTTACCAGCCTGTCGTCAATTCGTTGAGAATAAATGCTGGCAGTGTCAGTTGTTTTTAAGGATTGCGTGCTGTTTGCCGTCAATGGCTTTGATTTTGTAAATATATCGATATGTAAATAGTTCTCCGTTTTTTTTTTACCCCACACATATTGTTCAAATTTTGTGGTTTTTGGTGTTACTCTCCCAAAATGGATCGACCCTGGCAATATATTTTATTTGTTATTGTTGTTGGCGCAAAATTTTCTCGTATAATCAAAATTGAACGCCCTTCATGGCGGTTTAATGGAGAGGGGGCGTGGCCAGGGCTGCATTTGCATGTGTGTGTGTGTGTGTGAGTCTAAAATTGTCAGGCGTAAAGGATAAAACGCGTTCGGCTCTGCTGTGTCACAAATCTCTAATGAAAGTCATTTGTCAGGAGTCATTCATTTGGAATAATTTGCACAAGGACTGAGGCAGAGACTGTCAGGGAAACTGGCTGAAAATCTGTGTCCTGACTGTCAAATGTGTGTAAATGTTATCCTTGCTGCTCACAGAAAGCTGACGCTTAGATTTTGGCTAATTTACACCAATGATGCTGGGGGCTAATTTAAAATTTTAAACACGAAACACAGGCAGACTGAACACAAGCCTCATTTGAGGCAATTGGGTAATTTGAGGTCAAAGAGAAATGTCCTCAAAATTTCTTGAAAATATTTCCTAGTCTCTGAGGGTGAAATTCTTTTTTTTTTTTTAATTCAATTTGCCACACACACTTTAAAAGTCAGGTAATATTACATATTTGGTAGGGTAGATTATTCCTTGACATAAATGCAATTTGACATAATCCATTAAACATTAATCAACATTTTCAGACAAAGGATCAAACATTCAATTCTGGAGGGTTAACCAGTCAGTTGGATAATTTTTGCAGTACGCACAAAATCTGCCAATAAAATCAATGGCTAAAATCCGAAAGAAAATTAAAGTTAGAAAATAAAAATCCAATATGAAAATCACTGGCAATTGAATTTTTAGAGTAATTAACTGATTAAAGTTAAATTTGCCAATTCATTTATTAAAAAAAGACTTGAACTTATATTTCCAAATTAATGCTTAGTTTTCTTTCTTCCTTTCTTATAAATGAATAATTCAGTTTTTTATGATTTCTATTAAAAATCGTTTAAATTTGATTTATTAAAATCAACCACTGTGCAATTTTGTGGTCAGTCATGCAATAAATTAAAAAATTATTATGCCTAAACATCATTTGTAAGTCATTTGAAAGGCATGTAAGTTAGTCAATCGATTTGTCTGGGTTGTATTTTTTTTTTTTCAGTTGAATTTGTGGCTCTTTATGCCACCGCGCCTTATTATTAAATATAATGATTTAATTAGAAAATTATTGGCAATTGTTAGAGCTTTTTGATTTATAGGAATTAGAAATGTAAAGTCATTTGCTAACAATTTCTAAATTGCCATTGCCAATTACCCAAAGACAAATGTGTATGGCAAGTGAGTTTGTTTAGAATTAAAAGGAATTAAAGAAGAAATTTAAAATATTTTATTTTTGCAGATAGGTAAATAAAAATTACAAGGTAGGCAGTAAAATATTCATTCAACTGTAATTAATGCGCCATCACCAAAATCAACATCAACAACAAAGTAAATTGCGTATTCAAATGGAATCGACTGGACAATAACAGGAGAACTAACCAAAAAAATGCCAATTGTGTTGGTCTGTTAATTTGAGCGATAAATGTGAAAATTGTCAAGCAATTAAAAAGTTTTAAAACAGCCAACAAAGAAGGAAAAAAAAAAAAAAAAGTAAAGACTAAAGGAAATTAACGCACATAACACATCAGGCGCGAGTTTTAATTTAAAAAAATGAAATAAAAAAAAAAAAAAGAAATGTTGAAAAGCTCAGTTGAATTACAGGGGAGCCACATGCTGTGACCACATTTTATTTTGATTGAAATAGCCTGGAAACTGAAGCTGCAGCCCAAAAGCCAAAGCCACATTCTGTGGTTAACCAGACAAACAAACAAACAACAGCAACAACAACAATGCAAAACGCAGTGTGGCATTGTACCAAGCTTCTAATCGGGAAAAGGGAGACAGGGACAGGGGATTTTTATCCTGGAATTGTTCGATCGATCAGACAAATGGCAGCGACAACTAGCAAGAAAAATTGACAACTATTATTATCATTTGTTAAGATTTATGACACTCTCGCTCTCTCTTTCTCTTTCTCTGTTGAGTCCTTGGCTTTGTTTAGTTCCGCAATTGTCGGTCTCACACCCGGACCAAAAGGAAAGTGCCTGGGCAAATAAAATTTGTCAGCATAATTAGGGGCATATGGATGGATCAGAGAAGGAATCAGTAGCAGTAGCATTTTTCCTATTCCTTTTTGTCCAGTCATTTCATCCATCCACTCACAGTCGATAACTGGCAAATTTTGTGTTTGTTGTTTAATTGATAAATTGTGTCGCATGCTGAGCCATTTTGTTGCTGGGACAATGACAATGACAATGGTTACTGGCAACCGCACAGTTCGAGTTTGAGTCCAGCCGGGGCTGTTTGTCCATCATCGTCCTTGGTCCAAATCCGCACAATTGTCAGTTACATTGTCGTTGACATTTATACGTTTTTTTGTTGTTGTGTTTGGCACATTCTTCAGCAGCAGCAGCCTGCAGTCCTACTGATCCCAATTCCCCCTCATGTCCATTCCATTCCATTATTGAGCGTATCAATTACTTGGCCAAACAATAACTTTTATGCAATATTCAATAGCATATGTGGATTTTGATTTTGATTTTTTTTATTTTTTCCTATCTTCCTGAGGCCACAATTGTTGCCATCTGACTGACTGACTGACTGGCAAACTGGCTGAATTGTTACTGATCCACAATTGACTTTGTTACATTGTCATTTTGTGTATTTTTTTTTTGTCCTGGTATTTGCCAATTTATGGCACGTTTTGTCCAACTCTCTGGGTATTTGTGCAATTTACGAATAGAATGTCCTTTTTTTTTGTGGGTTTAGTTTTTTAATTTTTTTTTCTTGTCATTTAACAACTTCCTGGAAGACTATATTATAGATTCAATAAATTAAACGGCTTCTTTGAGCCTTTTTTATTATAGAAATTTATTTTGAAAATCTTTAAAGAAAAAAATCCAGCCAAAAGTAATTTAAGCTTTCTATAAAATACAAAAAAAATGTAGTAAATTTGCCAAAATTAAATTAGTTCTTATTCTGAGAAAGGCTTAAAAACAAAGGTAATTGAGTTACATTTATTTTTATTCTATTTATTAACAAGAAGTTAATATTAGCTTGACAATGGAAGTCTTCAGCTTTATAATAATAATTACAATTTGTAATTGAAATTCCATTCTTTGTTTTATATGTTTGCATTCATTGTTATTTATTTTTGAATTCCTAAAATCGCCTAAAAAACTCGTGAGCAAAATGTAGGAAATTTTATAGAAATCGTGTTTTCTATTGGTCTTTTTATTACAAAATTTTGAAATTAGATAATAAAATGCAATCGTCTTGAATTTTTTAAATGTTATTAATAATAATTTAAACTATAAATAAAAATTAGTTTTAGTTAAATAGACACTAAGAAAAAAAAGAAATAGGCAAATATAGCAGAATAGCAGAATCGTCTTGAATTTTTCAAATGTTATTTATAATATTTTAAGCTATAAATAAAAATTAATTTTAGTTAAATAAACACTAGGAAAAAAAAAGGAATAGGCAAATATAGCAGAATATTTTCTAGCATTTTTTTAATAAATAATCAAAATCAGTTATTTTAAAAGCAGGAAAGAAGGAAAAATATTAAAATAAATCTGACCTGTCTTGAAGAAGGAAAAATATTAAAATAAATCTGACCTGTCTTGATTTATTTTAATATTTTTCCTTCTGCTTTTAAAATAACTGATTTTGATGTTTTTATTGAATGCTGGAATGATTAAATTGGCATATTTCGAAAAGAGAAGCAGACTTTAGAGTTCAACTTTTCGATAAGCAAAAAACTTTCTCTCACATGGTTAATATTCTAGGCAAAAACAAAAAATTGATCACTTGTGTAACAATAATATTGTACAAAAAAAAAAAGGGTTATAGTAGTTACAATTGCCTATGCGTGACACGGTTGCCTGATAAACAAAAGGTAAAAAAAAAAAAATAATAATAAAAAGCAACGCCCCAAAGATGCATTTGCCGGCTGGCGCTGATGTTGTTGATGATGTTGATGCCCAATGCCAGTTGACGTTTTGGCGCAAGGCACACACACACACACACACAATTGGAAGGGAAAAAAATATATAAATAATATGGAAAAACCCGAGACCAAGACGACTGTGACTTTAAAAATTCAATGTCGGTTAGACTGAGGGAACTTTAACGCACGCAACTCGTTAAAAAAATAACGAAAAAAAAAAAATAATAAATATTACAAGTATTGTATTATTTTTTGTTGAATGTGCATTTCAATTTGCTGCTAAATGGCAGTTAGAAATGAAATGGCACGCACGACCGGATGACCAAACTGCCTATCCGTCTGTTTTTTTTGTATCTATGAGATACTTTTTTTTTTATTTTTGCTGGGCCAGGGCAACCGCAAAGTGCCGTGACAAATTTGAAGAGGCTATGGTAGATAAAAAATAAATATAAAAATGAAACACAAATTCTACGCTAAATGTTATTTTGCGTGAATGTTAATTTAATAACAAATTAAAGGCGTCTATGAAGCATGGACAACCTGAACCATGTCGACGCAGATGGCCAAGAGATTTAATGACATATGTTTTATGCGCCACAATAGCAACCAAAACAACAACAACAACCGCAATAATAGCCTCTTGTTGGCCATTTGTCAAAATGATGTTCGACTAGAGTTGTTATTTTTTTTTTAATCCACTTTTTTTTTCTTTATTCACAACAACCAATCACAGAGCTCGATAGACACAAACAAACAACCCGTTGGCCAGGTCTCTTGGCAGTTGGGGGGGCCCAAGTGGGCGTGCCAAGTGGCAGCAGTAAAAAATGCAGAAAGTTTGCTTACCAACCAAGTAACAAATAAACAAGAAAATTCAAATAGTTGTACAAAATAAAATATATATTATTAACCTATCAGTCTCATAACAAATTATATGAGTAGGAATACAAAGAATAAGAAAATTTTACTTAAAAATCTAAAAAAATTATGATGATTTTTTAAAAAAGTTCTCAATTGCTACTCCTGAAATTCTAAGCCTTTAAAAACTTGGATTAGTTGGCATTTATTTCTTATTAAAAAAGTTGTACAAAATAAAATATATATGATTAACCTATCAGTCTCTTAACAAATTATATGACTAGGAATACAAAGAATAAGAAAATTTTACTTAAAATCTAAAAAATTATGATGGTTCTTTCAAAAAGTTTTCAATTGCTACTCCTGAAATTCTAAGCCTTTAAAAACTTGGATTAGTTGGCATTTCTTTCTTATTAAAATAGTTGTACAAAATAAAATATATATGATTAAAAATAAAATAAATATATATATTAAAATTATGATGGTTTTTTCAAAAAGTTCTCAATTGCTGCTCCTAAAATTCTAAGCCTTTAAAAACTTGGATTAGTTGGCATTTATTTCGTATACAAATACAATTAATTTTCTTAGGAGCAGCTAAAATATTTTCCCAATATTTTCCAATAAATTAAAAAAATGACTAAGACAAATTCTGATATTCTAATACCTCAAATCAATTTAAGAAAGTTTTTAAAGATTCTATCTGGTAAATTTTATGTATTAATTATTATTTATTAATTTTAGATTAGAGCATTCAAAAGCAGTTTTTTTCAAGTCCCTCAAGATTTATTAAAAAAGAGTATTATATTATTTTTTATTACCTACATTTTTGTCAGGTTTTTTTTATTTATAAACAACTATTGTAATTATTATTGTTGTTATATCTTTATATTTATGAATATTGTATAGCATGTACTTAAAAAGTGCTTATTGTCTCGTTCGCTGTGTTGAGTAGCATGTATATTTAATTTTACTTGTTGTTTTTGTTTTATTATTGTTGTCATTGTCATTTGACAATTTGCCATTTTCTGTGCGTTTTTCAGTTTTTTGTTATTATTATTATTATTATGTAGGTATTTTTGTTTTTTTTTTTTATTTTGTTTTTGTTTCCATTTTTATTGTTTTGTTAAGTTGTCCATTGTTATTGTTTGAAGTGGGCGATGTTTAAAAAATAATATTCGTATAATCAAGTGATCATACGCCCATTTTGGGAACGTTTTGTTAAACAATTTTGCAAAACGTTTAATTTATATTAGATAAAATAACAAGTTGCAAGATATTTAATACACATTAAATATGCGAAAAAGACAGAAGACAGCAGAAAATTAAAGAAATTAATATGTAGCCAAGTATTTATTTTTTAATGAAAGTAAAACTTTTATTCTGTTTTTGTGTTTTGCTTGAATTATTTCCAACAAATTTGTATACTCAATTAATTTTAATTATTTATATGTGCATTATAATTTAAAAAGAAAAAGTACAAACAAATAAAACAAATAAATTAAAGGTTTAAATTTAAATCTATTAAATTTAAGGCTTTCCATTTAATTTGCCAAATAAATTCTAAAAAATGCATTAAACCTTTTTCCACATGTCACATTTCAAGATAATACAATTTACAATATTTGAAAGGATGTGTCATTTATTATATCGCATTATCCTCACATTAGGCACACTAAATCCAAATCGGTTTAAAAAAAAAAAATTATGCGCCCACACAATTATGAAATGGGCGTAACAACGCCTACAAAAAGAAAAAGGATTACTAGAGGAAGAAACAAAGTAGGATAAATTATAATCGGCATCATATAGGGCACACTGATTAGTTGACACGTTCCATGGAACAGCATCAAACCAATTGAATTCTCTGTGCATTCAATTGAGAGAAATGCAACAAGAGATGAAAAAAACAAAACAAAGGACATTTGTGGCCAGATTCAGGACCAAGTCAAGCAACAACTCGCGTTGCAGTAGGCGGGCTGTGAAGGCGGATCAAGAGGCAGGCTGGCAGCCGAGCCAGTCAGCTGGGCGTGGCCGGGCGTCGAGCTGCTGGCGCGCGCGCGCACTTATACGCTCTGTTCTGAGTTCTCGGCTGTTCCGCTCTCGTTTTTGGGAATAAATCCAATAACGCCGGCTGGAGTACGCCCAGTAGCTTGGCCCAGCCGGCCCATTTCTGGCGCGCTCAGATTTTTGCTAGTTTCTGCTGCGGGTTCACGCCCAAAACGCTGTTTGTCACATGTCAAACCGGAAGTGCAAAAAAGGACGTTAACAAAAAACAACAAAAAAATCATATTAACCCATAGAGTGGTGGGCGTGTGTGTGTGTGTGTGCACGGCTCTCTCTCTCTCTGTAAATCTGATTTGTTGTAATTATTGGCAAAAAAAAAAATGTCGCTAGGTCGGGGAATTATATTCATTTAAAATATTTTCGAGTCACCCTTTTCTATCGTCTTGATTTTTTGTTAGTTGTTATTCGACGCACTAATATAATTATAGACTGAAGCAACCGGAAATGCTTTCAGCACCCAAAACAGCAGCATCCTGCCGGGCTGCTTCAGGGTGCTAGGAATGAATTCCATTAGCGAATACAAAACAAAACTAACGGCCAACTCAGCAGCAGGCCAACAAAAAAAAAGCAAAGCTTTGTGCGCGTGCGTTATTCTTAAATATTCCGGAAATATTCTCTCTTTCAGGATGATGATGGATTACCCCATTCGTATGGCACCCAAAAATGAAATATTTTTTAAAAATTCTGCTCCTAACATGCAATTATCAAAACAATAGCTTGAGTATCGTTTTTCATCATATTCACAAATACTCAGTCAGTCGCTCATTCGCATCCTGTGGATTCAGATTCAGAAACAGCTGAAAATATATATTTCTTTTTTTTTGTATTTATTCTCTCTGTTATTATAATTGTTGTTGTTGCTGTTGATGTTGCTGTTGCTGCAGTGATTTTATTGTTGGCGCGCGTCGACGACTACGACTATTTTCACAACAGTTGCCAACGACATGTAATTTGATTTGAAAATTATTGAAAATACTGCACCGTCGTGCCATAATTGTAAGATTGATTAGCTCTCAGTCAGCCAGCCAACTTTGGCTGACCGTCCTCCAGCTAGCTTGGGTAAACTGATCACTGATCAGCCCTGAAGGCGCACGTGCTCAGCTCAGCTCAGCTCAGCTCAGCTCAGCACTTCAACTGGTAGCCTCGGATTTGAGTGGCATGTGGTGATTTGTTTTAAGAGGAGTGTTAAGAGGGCAAAGAAAATTGTGAATGGTTGAACCATTTTTTGCCTAAAATTGAATTGAAAATTTGTTAAAAGAAAGTGCCATAAAAGAGAATTTATAATTTTACATTACTACTACTAAAATTCAATTGAAAATTTGTTAAAAGAAAGTGCCATAAATGAGAATTTATAATTTTACATTACTAATAAAAAAAAATTAAAATTAAAATCAGTTTTATAATAAAAAAATATTTAAAAATCAAACTGAGAATAATAGAAAATTTTATGAAAATAGAACACATAATTTATAACAATTTTGTATTTGAATAAAATAATATTTTAAAGATATTTTCAGCTTCTGTTTTGCTTCTAAAAAAATACCTAAATAATTTTTTGATTGAAATAAATCAATTCTGAATTTATGAAAATTTCCCCTTAATTATTGGTAATCCAAAAACACCTGCAAAATTGGCAACTTGGTAAACTGATAATTCAGCAGTCAGACAATTGGTCTATTTTGGTGTTTATACTCCTACAAAAGGAAAATTCCAATATTATATGCCCATCATCGTCTAATTGGCTAATAACAAACAATTAAATCAAAGTACAGCTGCAAAACAACAAATGAATATGCATTTATTCACACTTTTGGAATGGTTGTCTGGTGTAATTGTAATTGTGGTGGAATGGAATTGAGTATCCATGGCATAGTCCACACTCACTTCGAGCAATCGCAATGCAAATCTGTGCCAGAAAAACAATGCAAATTGAAGCATTATTTTTTTGTGTTTTTTTTTTGTATATTTATGAGAGATATCACTGCAATGCAGTAGCCCCAATAACAATAACAACATTATTCATATACAAGTCTGAGACTCTCCAAAGGGTGGCTAACTAATAATTTCCACGAATGCCGAATGAGCCATGAATGCAGTTTTTTTTTTTCGCTGTTGTTGCTGCTGCTGCTAATAATACCAACAAATTAATTTAATAAGCAACTGCGAATTGGCAAAAACAACATCAGCAGCAGCAATACAGCAGAATATGCGCGATGATCGCTTCCTGTCGATAAGATGCACCTAATAATAATCTTCCCCCTTCTCCCTCTCCGATGAATAATGCGTATGCGAAAGAGCCTTGGAAACACTAACAACAACAACAAAAATGGCCACTGGAACTGCAACTGCAACAACATCATCTAAAGTAGAGGCCAACTGTGTGTGTGTGTGACTTGGATCTTGAAAACTTGAAGAGCCAGAAGACCTGGGGCTCTGCAACTTTCAAAAAATAGAGATGGAACATTTTAAAATATTCAAAAAGAAATAATTTCAATTTTGACAGCCTTAAAATTGATCCTAATTAATTATGGATACTGTGCAAAGGTCATTTAAAATAGCTCCCATTTGAATACAATAAATCATGATCTGCTCCAGAAAGCTCGTTATTTTTCGCTGATAGTATATGACTCCTATAACAAGAAAATCCTATTTAAAAAATTTTAAATGGCACCATTTTCGAGATATGCAATTTTAAAGTTTTTGGCAAAAATTGAATCTCTTTTATTTATTTATTGGAAACTTACCATCCGATTTTTGTAAAAAAAAATCTTTAAAAATAGGAAGTTCTATGGGCTACAATTTTCAAATAGGAAGTCTTAAGATCTACTCAGTAGTTAAAGAGTAATTTAAGATATCGTGTGTTTTTAGTCGAGACCGACCCAACTTTAAAAAATATTTAAGCATATAAAGCGTCCAGGTAAAAATTATTTTATTCATTGTACATAAAGTTGACGCTTCCATAATTATGGAACAGTTATACTTTTAACTATTTTATTGTATTTTATAGAAATAAAATCAAAGAAAATTGATAAAGTCAAAGAAATTTACCCTAAATAAGCATCGACTTCGATTAATTAAATAATCAGAACGTTTAGCGATTGGATAAGGGAAAATTAATACAATAAATTAAGGATGAATTCTTTTATTCTTCTATTCTATTCTTGAAATTTTCAATTAAATTTTATTGAAATAAAATCAAAGAAAATCAGTTATTAAAAATGATTTGAATGACTTTAAATCTGTCAAAATCGGAAAGTTGAGGAATCGAATGCACAAAATTAATGTAATAAATTAAATACTTTAAACTATTTTAAATAGAATATTTAAATTACATTTTATTGAAATAAAATCAAAGAAAATCAGTAATTAAGAATGATTTTAATGACTTTAAATCTGTCAAAATTTACCTTAAATAATTATCGATAATCGGAAAGTTGAGCAATGGGAACTATTTTATCTAGAATATTTAAATTACATTTTATTGAAATAAAATCAAAGAAAATCATTTTAATATTTTTTGTTTTGGCTCATCTCTAAAATATTGAAGGCCCTTGTAGCCAAAAGGTTGGGGCACATATAATCACAGCAGCAGCAACAGCAACAGCAGCAAGTTTACCATCAACAATTGAGTAAATTATCATAAAATTACAATAACAACAACAGCAATTGCCATTTGCCTGCTTAAAGTGTAACAACAGAAGTCGTTCGACTTGTGCATCTAACAGATACTTTTAACTTGGCAATGTGTATTTGTTGTTGTTGCTGTTGTTGTTGTTATTGCTTGTGGCATAACCAGTTTTAGGCCAAGCCCGAGTGTGTGTATGATTATTAAAAGAAAGAAAGCTGACGGTGGTTGGCCCGCACCGTTTGCATGCTACTGGCAAATAAAACGCACAAAAAAAAAAAAGAAAAAAACAAAACATTTTTTCAACTTGGCTTTCGGCGGCCATTGGTGGCGGCTGCGCAATGGCGCGATACCACAAACTCCGACAACAACTCCAACAACTTCCCAACCAGTCCCAGTCTCAGTCCCAGTGAACGAGTACAGCCAAAGCTCTCAGCTTTTAGCAAGCAGCAGCGCCATTGCCATTGCGTGCCAAGGGGCAATCAGTCATGTTGAAGGCGTTGTCCGCTCTGCTTCGTTCCTCTGCCTCCGCCTGCCTGGCTTAGTCGGCTTGGTTGGCTTTGGCTTTGGCTTCGGGGCCGGTTTCTCGACTTCTTCCAATCGGAGAACGTTGTTCATTGTTGCGTTGCAAGTTTCGTTTGCATAGTTTTGTTTTTGTTTAAATATGTAGTTTTTTTTTTTCTTTCTGTAGGTATTATTGTTGTTATCCCACTCTGAGCCATTGGCATGGCAAAGCGATCCAAACGATTGTTGCCATTTTGCCGACAAACTTTGTGTGCCTGAGTGTGAGGCGCCCCAGTGCGCAGAATGCGTCATTTTGGCTTAAAAAGAAAGCAGCAGCCACAAAATAATAGGCTCAATTATGGTCAGAAATGTGTGCTCTACAATTTCCTTTGAATTCTTTCCTTTTTATAATGGGGCAAAAGACCGTTAGTTAGTTGATTAGTTTGTATTTCTTTTCATTTTTGGCAACTATTATTTGTTGCATTTAATTAAAATTAAATGGCCCTGGCCATGAGAATTTCAAATGAAAATCTACACAAAATTCCTTGTATTTAGATTGAAATCAAATTTCGCAGTTAGATTAAAATTATTCCTAACTTGTTGGAACTTTAGTTTAATTGCAATTAAAATAGTAATTAAAATCATTAAAAATAAGAAGAGATATTGGAACTGATGGCTTTCTTCGAGATCCCTAAATATAAGCTTATATAATGCAAGATATTTAGACATTAGAAATTTTCTATAAATAATTTAATTTAAGATTTTAATACATATACTAAATCTATCCAATTAAAACAAGGAAAACAAGTAAAACAGCGTCCTTTTATATTTTAAAAATGCTTTATAGACATTAGGGAATTATTAATTAACGACTTTTTCTTTTTAGAACATTTATAAAATTAATAAAAACCGTCTTAATTTTTTTTACAGTCTCTGCGTATCAATTGGAAAAGTTTATTAAGTAATGTTCAATTTCGTTCAAAAGTAAATGGCTTTTCAAACATTTATATTTTCTTTACCTAAAGTCTGGAATTTTTTTTAGTATTTTTTCCAAGCTTAGCAATCAAAACTCTATAAGAAATAGTAGTTTGAGAACCAAATATATTCACCGACTTAGCTGAGGATTTTTTGTAAGAGAAATGAAAAAAAGAGATGAAAAAAAGGATTTTTGATAATTCATTGTTATCATTTGGGTAAAATGGAAAATAAAGAAAACACTTTTGCTGTAAATAATACAAAAATTATGTATTTAACATAAAACTCAAGTTACTCGATAAAAATGACTATTGAAATGAAAATTGAAATTTACTTTATTCAAATCTTATTTATTTTTGTAACGTTTTTTTTTTTATAATTTACTTTGGGGGCCTCGGGGACGGGCGGATAGGCCTTGTGTTAGCCAATGGTGTATGACTAACCGTCAATTAAAAGGTGTGGAAAATGTAGAGTTCACATGCAAACCAACAATTTAAATGGTTCAACTGGTGTGGAGCTGGAATTGTAGGGATAAACATACATACATACATACAAATACACAGGTATTTTTCGCTTTAATTGGAGTAAATATGCACGCATATGAAAGGCGACAGGAAATGTAACACCAACAACAACAGCAACAACAAAAACAGGAACAACAAGAAAACAAGTCAAAAGAAAATTGCATGCGATTTGCAAATTGTTTGACTATTAAGAAAGAGAAGGAAACTTTGCAATTCCTTGGACTTGGACTGACTGACTGGGAAAACCAACCAAACTGACCGACCAACGACAGTGGCCAACAAAATGGCGTTTGTGGTTTTTCTTAGAAAGTAATTAAACCAAGAGTGCAAAAACAACAAAAGAAAAAAAATGGGGAGCAACCTGAATTGAAGCGGACGCGGACATAAACGCGTACTCCTTTCGCGTTGGCGCTCATTAAAGTGGAGCTACCGGTTTTTGGTTCGGTTTGGTTTGACTTGGTTTGGTTTGCTTTTACATGCTGCCCGCTGCCTGCCAAGCATTTTTCATGGCTCTCTGGCAAATTCGTTGGCCATTTTAATGGCCGCCTGGACCGTCATCGTCGTCGTCGTCGTTTGGGGTGTTCAACCAACTGCAATTATGGTTCGCTGTTCTGTTTTTTTTTTTTTACTTGATTTTTTTTTTCTTTCTTTTTTTCTTTTTGCAGCACAATAATTTGCCTCTCTGTGCATTAAATGGATTTAATGAATGCGGTCCTATTAACTTTTTTTTCTTTTTTTTTTCGCTGCTGGTTTTTATTTTTTTTTGCAACTTTAAGTTTGAGTTGTTGCTGTTTTAGCTATTAATAATAATTGGACAAGTCGTCGTCGTCGTCGTCGTTGGTTGTTGTTGCCTGCCATCTGAATTTCAAATTCAACTTAATTTTTATTGCCACAATTTTTTTGTTGTTGGCCACCAAAATGCGTTGCAAATTGTTGGTCATAATGTTGCCTGCCGCATTGGCCCCTAGGACAGACAGTTGGCCAGTCGGCCTATGGAGAGGGTGTTGTTTTTTTTTTGGCTGCTGGAACTTTTTTTTTTCGTAATTATTTCTGGCCCCAAAATGGCCCTGATGAAAATTATATGCATAAAAGGCGGAGTCAACCAAATGAAAGAATTTTTTTTTTTTTTTTATTAACTTTGAGTAAACAGTTCAAAGAAATTGTTGAAAAAAGAAAAAATAATTTTGGCCACTTAAAATTAGCATAAGCATCTGTTAACTTGAATAAAAGAGAAAGGAATTCTTTTTTCAAGAAGTTGTATTTAAATTTCATTTTTAGTCAAAGTCAATGATTTTTTTATTATTCTTTATAAATCTGTAAATTTGAACAAAAGAGAAAGGAATTATTTTTTTCATTTTTAATCAAAGTCAATGATTTTTTTTATTATTCTTTATAAAGTCAAAAAAAAAAACGAAAAACTTTTTCAAAAGTCTATAAAATTTTTGATAAAGTTCAAAATAAATAAAAACTAACTGCGAAAAAACAAAGTCAATTTCAAGTGTTGAATGAAATAAAAAAATTAGAATTAAAAGAATTATATAGGTAATAAGAAGATCTGCCCAAATAAAGTTCAGAATACCCAAAAAGCTGTAAATAAAAACTAACTGCGAAAAACCAAAGTCAATTTCAAGTGTTGAATGAATTAAAAAAAATTGTTGCCCAAATAAAAACCACCTGCAAAAAAAGAACAAAGTTTTTAAAATTTCAAATGCTAAATAAAATATAAAAAATATGGACTTTAATTTTTTAAAATTTTATATTCATTAATCTATTAATAAAACTTTGATTAATACTACAATAATAAAAAGATTTAACTAGATAAAAACTACCTGCAAAAAATAAACTCCTTCTTGAATGTCTCATAAATTCAAGGGTTGACTTTAATTTAATTAAAATTTTATATTCATATTTTAATAAGAAGATAAAATAAAGTCCTTTTGGAATATTTTAAATTGTTGACTTTAATTCTATCGATTTCTAGTGAGTTTTAGAGTCAGATAAATTAAAAAACTGTTTTCTAAATTGCAAAATTAAAAAAAAAGACTTGAAGAAGTTTGTGTTTGTTCGATTGCCGGAACAGAATCGTGTGGCCTGTCAATTCAATTGGTAGGGCAAAAGGTGCACAGTCTCTGGCACATCATAAATTTACCTATGTGCATTTATGCATGTGGATGTGGATGGATAAACGTTTGATGCCATTAACAAGGACCAAAAAAAAAAATAGAATAACAAAAGGCAGCGGAACGGTTGAATGAAGGAAATATCAGTGGTGGATCGAGGACACAGGAGGACATGGGACAGAGGATGAAGCGGATGAAGGGTATCAATGGAAGCGTATCCCTAGAAATGGGCGTTGCCAGTCAACTCCCCTTTGGCTGTGTGGAAATGGAAATAGAAATCGTAATAAACGCACTAATAATCATAAAATAAAAAAAATATATAAAAAAAAAACAAAAACACGAAAATTCTTCAATTTGAGAACAACAATAAAACCAAAACGAGATGAGCCGAGTTCAACTGAGAGAAGGGCGAATTCAGTAGACTTGGGAGATGAAGGGTGAGATAGAAAGATGGTGTAAATGAGAATGAGTAAAAAGATGATGTGTGAAACTACCCTTGCGGTGGCTATTTCCATTTTCCACATTTCCTGCTTCCTTACATAAATTTATATACGTACAACATTTTATATATTTAAATATAATAATTTTCATCTCTACCAACTTCTTTGTCTCCTTTCCCATAAGCTGATTATTATCTTTCAAGGTGTCACCATCAGCAGACAACACGTGTCTTTTTGTATTCTCATTCGGTGTCTTTTTATTTTTATCTTGGCTTGAGTGCTTCAATCAGAGGCGCCCCACACTGCGATTAAGCGATTATCACCGCAAGACATTAATCAATGGGTTAATTGCCCCACTCACAAGACGCAGCGACGCCCTGCAGAGGAGAGTCACCAAGTATGTGGATTTTTATTTCATTATTTGATGAGGTTATTT
This sequence comes from Scaptodrosophila scaptomyzoidea, assembly GCA_035078625.1. Classification (NCBI taxonomy): domain Eukaryota; kingdom Metazoa; phylum Arthropoda; class Insecta; order Diptera; family Drosophilidae; genus Scaptodrosophila; species Scaptodrosophila scaptomyzoidea. Next base: position 157,883 of record JAWNPY010000010.1, read on the forward strand.
ATCTGGATATTTTTTAAGGCCATTTCTCCAGAAACAAATGAGTTTTGAGCTACAAAAATAAATACAAACCACTTAATTCATTTTAATGTATAGAACAGCCGAAAGCCTTGGAATTTGAAGCCAGTTAAACTGTTAAATTTAAGTTAACTTTAATAAATAAATCAACGTTTGGAACAATGGACAAAAAGACTCGAAGTTTTGTTGGAACAAAGAACTTTTTATTGGAAATTATAAATAAATAACTTGACAAAAAAATTACTGAGATTTTCTGCTATTTTATTAATTGAATTTCTTTTTATTAATATAATCACCCAGCTAGTTAAATTTAATTATATTAAAATAATCTAAAATTAGTTATACTTTCTGTTGAAATAATCAAATCTTTTTTATAACTAAAACAAATTGTTTGTCTTGACTTTAATGCTTTAAAGCATTTAATAAATTATTAAATTAAAATTAATCTACTTCACCTCCAGCCTCTAAATTCCAATGGGCAACGTGACTGAAAAAAAAAACAAAACACAAATAATTTTCCCATTTGAATAAAATGGAATTTGTTTCTTTTTTTGTTTTGCATTTATTTTATTATAGCTGGGTTAGTTCATATCGTATGCTTATTATTATTGGTTAATTACCGCATTTAATTGACTTTTATTACACTTAATTATCGCAGTGGTAGGTCGGTCGGTTTGTTTTTGTATTTCTATTGGCAGAGACTCGGTCAGTTGGCGGCCAGGGCCGTCGTCATTGCTCCACCTTTGGCCCGCATGATGAGAGTTGAAAAGTATAAAAAAAAAAATATATTAACTAAAATGGCCATAAATTATTAATACTGTTGTTGTTGTTTTAATTGTTGCGACTCGGTTGGTCTAATTTTCGTCGAAATTAGCAATGAGCCTGAGAGAATTTAACCAGTAAACCTAGAAAATAACACACACACACCATCATCTTCTTCTTCTTCTTCAGCTGCTTTGCCGAGCTCTATAATTAAAGAATTTTTCATTCATTCATTTTGGAATTATGAAAATTTATTATGTATGCGTATTACGCAGTCAAATGGGCGTGGCCTTATTCCATATGAATGGAATGGAATGGAATGGATATGTGTGTGTTTGGGGGCCGAGCAGGTGTAGGCAGGCAAACATGATCATGGAATTTTCAATTCAATTTGACTTGCCATGTTTTATGTTTTATTTAAAATCATACTCTTCTTTGTTTCATGGGAAATTGTCGAGTTGAGGAAGTTTTTTTTTAGAGCTTGTAAAAGGCAAATATCAAATTTAATATTAGAATTTAAAAGAAAAGGAAGAGGCTATTTATTTTTAAAATACTCTTATATTTTATTGTGTGTTTTAAAAAAGGAGCCAAGCTATTTTGGTTTTATATAAAAAAATCATCTTAAAAAAAGAGAAATATTTTAAAATTGAGGAATTCTAAAATTGAAAAAATTAATTTAATGGTGAAATGAATTTATTTTTAAAATACTCTTAAATAATATTATATTTTAAAATTGAGGCAAGTTATTTTACTTTTAAATAAAAGCTTTGAAAATAAAAAAAATCATCTTAAATAAGAGAAATATTTTAAAATTGAGGAATTTTAAATTTGAAAAAATTAATTAAATAGTAAATTGAATTTTTATTCTATTCTTTTTATTTTTAAAATACTCATAAATATTATTATAGTTTAAAAATGAGCCAAGTTATATTTCTTCTAAATAAAAGCTTCGAAAATAAAAACAATCGTCTTGAAAAAGGAAAATATATTTGAGAAATTGAAAATATTACCTAATTTATTTTTTCTTGTCAATTCCTTTATTTTTTCACCATTTTAAATTATTTGTTGGCTTGAAAATGATATTACTCTTAGACAAAAATTTCAATTTTATAATATTTGGAAATGGGATTGGTATATTGGTGATTTTATAAATAAATAAAAATTATATTTAAAATTTAGAGAATTTTGAAACTATTTTCTTTTATTTGCTTACCAAATATTTAAATTTATCTTAAAACAATATATTTTTTTTTTACTGACTTTATGACTTGTTTAACATTTTCTAGAAATTAATTTATAAAAATTTAGGTTATCTAAAAATTAATAATAAACTTTTACATTAAAAAAAGAGTATTAGAATGCAAATGTCGAATTGTAACTGTTTTTTTAAAAGTTTAAGAATGAAAGTAAGTGGAATTAAAGGTTATTAAATTCTCATTCCAAAAAGAGTATTTCCAAGTCGTTGCTTTTTCATTTTGCCATCTTTGTGTGTGTGTCAATTAATGGAAATGGCTTTTCAAAATTGGAGCAGCAACGACTGCGCGGACTCCTCTCTCTCAATTTGAAAGAAGAGAAAACAAAAAATAATAAAAACGAATTTTCATATTTTATTGCCTTTAATTATAATGTTGGTGGCTGCGTTTTTTGTGTTTTCGTATTCGTACTTATTATAATAAACTTATTATTGCCTTTTATTATGCGCCATGTTGTATGTAGATTTTTTTTTATTATTATTTTTTTTGTTATTCAAATGAGCTGTTTTTTTTTGTGTGCGTGTGTGTGTGTGTTTGTGTGTTTTGAGGCATATCAAAAGACTTAAGCAACGAACATGAAACAAACAAAAAAAACCGCAGACTATGGAAAAATGCATGGTGAGAAAAACGTTTTTGTGGTTTAAAGAGCCACTTGACAATATTCGAGGACTCGATTCGAACAGAAGGCACAACATTTTGGCCTTGAAAGATGATTTTGGCTGCTGTTGTTGCGGTCAAGTAGACAAATGAATTTTTAAATGCCCCACTCAAAAAAAAAAAAGGAAAGAAAACCGCAACAAGTTAAAAAGAAGCCGTTTCTGGTCTGCTTCTTCTTCTTTGTTTTTTTTTTTTTGTTGCTTTTTATTAGTTGTGAAATTATAAACAAATTTTCTAGTTCAACGCATTGCGGCACGTCCCAAGTTTTTGCAGTTAACGGGGCATTTAATTTGAGTGTCGATGGGGAATCAATTGGTCTTTATTTTTTTTTGCCAAGCGCCGCGCCGTTGCCGCCAACCAGTTTGACTGGGGCTAATTATGTGAAATTATTGATTATTTTTTAAGGCTTTTCACTAAGCCGCCCAAATTGCGCGTACGTGAGCGCGCCAGCATCATTCGAATGACCTTGAATAGCTGCTGATTATATTACGTGAGGGCTTTCACTTAAAAAATTTTATGAAATTAAAAAAAACATAAATAAAATAAATAAATAAAAGCATGACGTGGCGCCATCTATGCGCCTCAGGCCCAAGTTAAATACGGCCTCAAGTGACATAAAGCTTGATGCTATACATATGTCACTTGTTTCCTTAAATGGCCACCGGTGGCGCTAGCGCTTGCCATGCATGCCTCAAACAGCTGGTTCTCGTTCTTTCTCTTTTCGTTCAAGGCATTGCCGCCGTCAGCAAATCAATTTGCTTGTCTGTCTCGCCGGCAAAAAAGAAATAACTTAAATAAAATCAAGAGAACAAGTAAATATTCATAAACTAAACTATTTAAACAAAGTGAATTTGACTAATTAAATTAAATATTACAGCTTCAACCAGCTTGGAGACGGAGACTTTTTGCCGCAGCACAGCAAACACACACACACAGAGAGCATTAAACAAAAGTGAGGTTAAAAACGTTCAGCATTGTTTTCAGTTTGTTACCAAAAATAGTAAAATTTACTTTTAGTTGAAAAATGCCGCCCAAGAAGAAGGATCAGGAGCCAGAACGTAAACCATTGATCGGTCGCATTGGCACCAATCTGCGCATTGGCATTGTTGGTGTGCCCAATGTGGGCAAATCGACGTTCTTCAATGTGCTGACCAAGAGTTCGGTGCCAGCTGAGAATTTTCCCTTCTGTACATTGGATCCCGAAGAGAATAAGTATTAACCAATTATTTTGTGTGGTAATTGCCCAGCCCGAAGCAGGTTCCAGAGCAATTTTATGTGGCCCAACCAGTCAGCCAGTCAGCCAAGCTTTAATCATTGTAATTTGAAATTTGTAAATTTTGTAGCCATTGGCTGCTGATTTTTTTTTTTTTGTTTTTTGTTTCTAATTTTCAAATTATATTTTGCTGCTGATGCTGCCGATGCTGGTGAAGAACTATTTTGAGGCCTGGGCGTGGTCTGCTGGCCTGGCATTTCATATGCAAATTGCCTTGGCCGCTTAATTTGAGCGACTTCATTTTGGTTGGCTCCTCCGGCAGATTTCCAGTATTTTAAGATTGCACAAAATTATACAAAATTGCAATGATTGGCCGTCTTCTCTTGTTGTTTTTGTTGTTGTCTAACCTGCATTCCATCTCTTTCTCGCCTGCTTTGTCTTCTTCATTTTCTCCCTTTACGTCGTGTGCCTGTGCCGGATGAGCGTTTCGATTTTCTGGTCGACTTTCATAAGCCAGCCAGGTGAGTCTAAATTCAACCACACATGATTTTTTTTATAAACATTCTCTCCGTTGTTGTTTTTTTTAGTGTGGTTCCCGCTTATTTGAATGTGGTGGACATTGCTGGCCTGGTCAAGGGCGCCGCTGAAGGTCAAGGCCTGGGCAATGAGTTCTTATCGCACATCAACAGCTGCGATGCCGTTTTCCATTTGTGTCGCGCCTTTGAGGATCCCGAGGTGACCCACGTTGAGGGCGATGTGGATCCTGTTAGAGATTTGGAAATCATTTCCGAGGAATTGCGTTTGAAGGACGAGGAGAAACTGCATCAGAATCTGGACAAGCTGGAAAAGGTGGTGGCCCGCGGCGGCGATAAGAAACTGAAGCCCGAATATGATTCAATGTTAAAGATCAAGAACATTTTGGTGGATCAAAAGAAACATTTGCGCTTTGCCGATTGGAATGCCCATGATGTAAATTAGTAGCTAATTTCATTGAAATTCTTTATTTAATGTTATGTCTTTATGCCTTTCCAGATTGACACGCTTAACAAGTACCTGTTTCTTACCTCAAAACCGGTCATTTATTTGGTCAATTTGTCGGACAAGGATTTCATACGCAAGAAGAACAAATGGTTGCCCAAAATTAAGGAATGGATTGATAAAAATGATCCTGGCGCCCAGTGTATACCCTTCTCCGGGGCCTTTGAGCATGAACTGGCCGACAAGGATGATCTGGAGCGTAAAAACTATGAGGAGGAGGTCAAATGCAAAAGCCAATTGGACAAGATCATTGTCACCGGTTACAAGGCCTTGCAGCTGGAATATTTCTTTACCGCTGGCCCGGACGAAGTCAAGGCCTGGACCATCCAAAAGGGCACCAAGGCCCCACAGGCTGCCGGCCGCATTCACACTGATTTCGAGCGTGGCTTCATTATGGCCGAGGTGATGCACTTTGACGACTTCAAGGCCGAAGGCTCCGAGGCAGCGGCCAAGGCTGCCGGCAAATATCGCCAGCAGGGACGCAATTATACTGTGGAGGATGGCGACATTATATTCTTCAAGTTCAATGCCGGCGCTGGCCTGAAGGATGCCAAAAAGAAATGATATAAATATCGCCTTGCTGCCTATGTCAGTCTGTGCGTTGTTCTCTATATTAATATGATTTTATACTCTCAGATCTTTTGCATGGCTAGTTAAAGACTTTGATGATGATGATGATGATTACAATTATTATTATTATAATTTGATGTGTGTGTTTTTTTTTTTTTTTTTTTTGGGTCAATAAACAAAATGCATTTTTATAAAAAGAAGGTTTCTACTGGTCTTCCTGATTCTTGGCCATTAATTTGATGGCTGTCAATTCTTCCAATAGCTTTTGATTAATCTCATTTGGTTGATTATCCTCGGAATTTAAATTTCGCTGCCACAAGAGACGATGTTTAATTGATTGACCTTGGTTTTTCTGCTTTAAGGCCTCCATCCAGGTCATTGGTTCTCTTTCAAATTTTTGCTCCTCCTTAAAGCATTGGAAATCCTTTGGCATCTGGCGATTATTGAATTCAGTTTTCGGTTGCAGCAAATTATTGGTTTTCTTTTTAGAAGCTATCATTTTTGATAAATTATCGAGAAAGTTTTTGCGTGGCGTTTGGACTCGCTTCTTGCTATCCTCAAATTGAGGCTCAAGTTTCAAGGACTTTCCAGCAATATCAGAGGACTCCTCGGTACTTTGAATTTTACGCTTCTCCTTTTCTGGGGTAACAAATTTAAATTCTCTCCAAACTTGAAACCAATCAATCTCATTTTCAGTCTTGGAATGTTTTCCATTTGCCTGAAATTATTTATTATAATTTAAATAATTTTAAGATCTATTCGAAACTTACTTTCTTGCGTTCTTCGGCAGCAAAGTGCTCCTTTTGCAAGTAATCCAATTCAGCGTTTATTGTTTGCAATATTTGTGGTTCGGCGTCTTTTTTCATTAACTCTGCGCACTCCTTAAAAAACTCCAAGACTTCCATATCCTCTTCAATATCCTTTTCAAAATTTCAAAATTCACATTTGTTTTATTAGAAAAAATCAAGATCCTCTTACCTCTTCAGTAGAAACAGCAGCAGCAGCGGCTCCCAACATTGTTGAGTTCTTTGGGTCTTCGAACCAATCCATTGGATCCATCTCACTTTCACAGTAATCTTCGCTTGCCTTCTCCTTGATATTTGCATCCTGCCGCCATCAATTAAAATAATATTCTTAAATGATTGAGTTTTTTCCAACTTACCAGTAAATCAAAAAATTTTGCCAGATGTTTCTTCATATCCTCTTTGCGAGCCTGGGAAGCTTTTTGCTCTGCCCTCAAATATTCCAACTCGTCGTCCAAACTGGCCACTATGGAACCCACCAAATTGGAATCCTTGTTCTGCTCAAACTGATTTTCTTTATCCATTTTTCAATATTTTCACTTTTCGAAATAAAATTGAACTTTTCTTCCGCTTTTTTTCTCCGCACTTGTTCCGTGAATGACTTTCACAATTGCATTGGCATTGGCTCTTATATTTGACATTAACGTCAAATTCGATGGTTGCTAGGATCTGCACAAATTTGAGTTTCGAATGAAAAGTTTTTAATTATCTTGCCACACACACACACACACACGCACACACACAAAACTTACACACAAACACCTGGCCAAAGGCAAAGAAATGGCGACTTTTAAGCACATATAATTTGGTTTGCCGCATTGTCTCAAGCACAAACAAAATGAACAGCTGTTTAACTGTACTTCTTGTTACAATGAGGCAAAAGTTGTTATTTTTAAAAATCAGGGTTGCAAATTATTTTCAAAAAAAGAGAAATCGATTTATTTTTCGAAGATATAACAAACTAATAAAACAGTAGGCCAAATAAGAAATTAATTATAATCGTTATACATTTTGTGTCTGGCAACTCTGTTTAATCTCTAATTAATTTAAAAAGCTCAATTATATGTAATGGCTTATTACTTTATAATTTTTAGCCACTGTGCAGGCCAAGTTGGATTTGATGTCTCGTTTTTCTTACAAATTTCGTATGGGGGCCAAAGACAAAGTTTTGTGGAGTAAATAAAATAAAACCTCTTTTTAGAAGTTTTTATTTGACAAATCTACAAATGTTTTGCAACGTTTTATTAGCTCAGCAGAAACAGAAAAACAAGAAAAGGGAAACTTGCAGTTAATTAAAATGTTCCATAATGTAGGCTTACGAAAAGAGGCCAGAACCAGAAGGTTAGAGAGTTAGAGATCCTTTGGCTTTATTTCTAGGCAAATTGCAATGGGAATGGGAAACAACGGCCACGTTGACAAGGCCATCAAATGTGCATGAAAAATGGCCACTAAAAGTGAGCACAGACAAACAAACAAAAAAAAAAAAAAATAGGTGGCATGGGCTTCATCAACAAAGGACACACAACACAAATCATTGAAAAGTGCGGTGTTTGTTTGTCATGCCGTTTGTCAAACGTTCAGGCAGTCAATTCAAAAATTCATTCAATTCAATTGAAAAATGGCGTTGAATATTTGACGCATGACATTTTCTACTACTGCAAACTGCAGGCCATTCAAAAATCAACAACAACAACAGCAGCAGCAACAAAAACTCCGAGGCAGTCACAGTGACAGAGAGGGAAAGAGATAGATGCCATCAACTGTCACTTGCAGGGCGTTTTTAGATGGCTTGACTAGCAAAGCGTTAAAAATGACTGTCATAAATTAATGAGCGACTCTGTGTTTGTTGAATTGTAAATGGCAGGGGGTCGTCTCATTTCTTCCCATTCTCTCTCTCCTACTCTCTCTCTCATTCTCATTCGATAGCCTGACACAATCACAATTGTGAAAATGAAATTGAATTTCGCTGAATTGCATTCATTATTCATTTTACACAGATGCTTTCAGTTAACTTGCTGCTTTCCTCAATCAAAAAACAAAAAACAAAAAAAACACCTTGCTTAGAGCCATAGGAAAAAGACAATAGAACTTACCAATTTTCAATCCTGATCACTTTAATTGCCTCAGTTGCCGGTAAAAAACAAAAACAAAAATTGAAATGCCAAGCAATGTCAGCAAAAAGCAAGATTGTTTCTAAAAAAAACAAAAAGAAAAAAAAAACTTGCATCTTTATAATAACTAAGAAATACTCTTTAATATTTGCATTTATTTGTCTTTAACATTTTTCTTCAATTTGATTCAAATCAAAAAAATTTAATTTTTCTTGAAATTAACATTCAAGGACGAACAGGACACTGCTTAGATTTAAAACAGAATTTGTATATTTTGAAATTTAATTTTTTACACATATTTTGAGAACCGCATTAGATACTGAAATGTAAAACGTATTTTCTAACTCATCTGAATTTTACCTTTCATTTGATATGCCATTTGTCTATATTGGTGCATTTTTCTCTAAATCATGAAATTTGCAATAATTTTTCAAAGTTATTTTTGGGGTACAACAGTTTTTAGCATATATTTCAAAAACCGCATCAGATATTTGTCTTTAACATTTTTCTTCAATTTGATTCAAATCAAAAAAATTTAATTTTTCTTGAAATTAACATTCAAGGACGAACAGGACACTGCTTAGATTTAAAACAGAATTTGTATATTTTGAAATTTAATTTTTTACACATATTTTGAGAACCGCATTAGATACTGAAATGTAAAACGTATTTTCTAACTCATCTGAATTTTACCTTTCATTTGATATGCCATTTGTCTATATTGGTGCATTTTTCTCTAAATCATGAAATTTGCAATAATTTTTCAAAGTTATTTTTGGGGTACAACAGTTTTTAGCATATATTTCAAAAACCGCATCAGATACTGAAAATTTTATTGCATATCCTGACTCGCCTGAAAATTCCCTTTCGTTTGATATGTCGTTTGTCCTTGTAGGTCCTTTTTTTCTAGCTAAAATGGCTAATTTTCCACTCTTTTTAGTGAACTTATTTTTCATTGTTTATCATAAGGAAAAATGGTCAGATATGGACAAAGGGCATATCAAACGAAAGGATATGTTCAGACGAGTCTGGTGATGTCAAATTCTTTCCAGTATCTCAAGCGGTTCTCAAGATATATGCTGAAAACTGTTGCACCCAAAAAAAATCCTTACAACTGACTGCAAAATTTGATGACTTGGTAAAACTGCACCAATGTGGACAAATGGCATATCAAACGAAAGAGGACGTCGAGTAGAGCCAAGAAATGTAATTTGTATTTCTTTTTCATTGCCAGTTCTTTAAATAATTGCAGAAAACCAAATTTTAGAATACCACGACTTAAACATTTAATTCGTAGAAACAATTCTATCGCAGCATACTTTTAGGTGCCGTTAAAAATTTTAAATGCTGTTCAGATACAAAACTTTAAAACGATTTTATAAAATTTGTCTAAAAAGTCACTTAACTTTTAAAATATACTAACTTTTTCTATTCTCTTGAATTTTTCACATTAAATTTGTATTTTTTAAGCTATTTAATATAAACTCATAATATTGGAACTAATTTTTTTTGTTTTTTTGAATTGAATCTGTTCTAAAATCATTTTAAATTATTTTTTGATTGATGAAAAATAGAAAATAGTTGAAATATTTTAGTGTCTGGCAGTGTCTTTGAAGCTAAAATGCCTTTCATTATTTGGCCATGAGTATAGGGTATAACAATGTGCATTGTGTCTGGGCGGTGTCACTCGTATTTGGTAACGATGGGCGAGGTTACGATTAACACGATTCGCAGCATAAACGTGACAATAATATAAATCAGTAGATTGCCCGATTTCTGAGTTTTAGATGCTGCATGGGAATGGAGATGTTGTTGTTGTTGGCCTGAAAGATGATGTTCTAATGCCATTTAGCTTAATGCCACGATTTCAGTAAAGGATTAGAAAGGTGGCTGAAAAATTGGAAAGATTGCAGAATGCTTCAAAACGTGTAAACCATGGCTTTTAATTGGCCTAAAAAATTAATCAGAAATAAAGATAGTAAAATGTTTTCTTTTTTGTTTTTGTTGCTTAGTGTTAGACCATTTGAGGATTTGGTTGATTGTCTTTAAGATGTTTGCCAAACTGTGGCGCTCGTAAGTCCCACAAACACCCAAGGCAATCTCATTAACACCTTTGTAGTAGGGCACAAACAAACATATATGACTGTTTGTGTGTCGACCACATCTGGTTGCCTGGCACCTGTTTGAGTAATTAAATTGGTGCTACAAATCCCGCATCGCCTTGGTTGGGGGCATTTCACCAAATGAACAGAATTGCATTGGTTTTGTGGTTGTCAGGAGATAGACAGAGAGAGAGAATTAAATTGTTTGCCACTAATGTCATTGCATTAAATTTGCAACAATACAAAAATATTACAAGTAAAAGTAAAAAGTTTAATTTTTTATAGACCACAAAAGCTGAAAAGCTGAAATTCACAGTGTGGGGGAAAAAAAAAACAATACATTATCCAAAGACTGCACAGATCCCACTACTTTGGTTGTATGTGTGTGTGTGTGTGTGTGGAACAAACACACGTACTCCGGAAAATGTGTTCATTTCCGGTGTCAGTGTCATCGCAACGCCATTGAGCCAACAATGGGGCAACGTGAGTTTCGCGCTTGCTCTTCTTGCTCCTCATAGTTGTAGTTCCAGTTTGGTTTGGGAGAAGCCTCTGCTTTTCAGTCCGTGACTTTGATGAAAAATCGCGACATTGCAACGGGTCGTATGTGCAATGCACTTCATTTACACACACACACACACACAAACATTCCCACTACACTCTCTTTCATGTAAGCAAACAGAACGAACGAACAGAAGACAACATAATAATAATGTGATGTGCACATGATGGTCACAACATGTGAAAAACAAAACAAACATTTCGATCAACCAACAAGCAATCAGTAACAAATTCCCAGCAACATGAAAATAAAATAACCAACCAAAAAGAAATGCCAAAAAAATATTATTTTTTTATCAACAAAAAAAAATGGAGCACCTACAAACTTTGTTGAACATTTTTTTTAATTTCCTGTTTTACAATATTGCAAAACGTTGCCACCAAAAAAAGTAACCCAAAAAATAAATATGAGTGATATAAAAATGATGCAGCTTTTCAATATTTCTTCTTTTTTTTTTTGCCAGCCGCAAAAGTATTGAAAGCTGTTTGGAATCATCATATGTAATTAAAAGGCTGAAATAAACATATAACAGTTCAGAAGGAATTAAAAAAAATATATGAATTGTAATACAAAAGATTAAAAATGGAATTCTAAAGTTAATAAATATTGAGTAATAAAAATATGAACAAAAATAAAAATTTATTAAGTTTCTCTTTTATTTGTTTGTTAAGCATTTTCTAGAATTTTTTTATTTGATGAAAAGAAAACTAAACAAATCAATTAAGCTGAATTATGAATTATGAAATTAAGCTAGGAATTTTTTAAATCTTTATTGTCCTAAAATGGCACTTAAAAAAATCTTTCTTTATTTGTAAACGTTTGACAAATTGTTGCAACTTGGCCAAGTCGTTTTTTTTTTTGTCCTGACTAGTTTAGAATTGGTTATAATGGAGTGGCCATCAACTTGCCTGACAATTTGCCTTCCCTCTGCCGCCTCCGACTCCTTGCATTGTCAGTTTGTTGCAATTTCGATTGCTGTCTCCAGCTTTTTTTTTTTGGGTTCACCACCAGCAAACTGTGTATATGAACATGGCCATGTATGTATGTGTGTAAGGATGTATTTGTATGGACGCATGCAAGCATGTAAAGTAATTTATAGAGGAAACTCCCCTGGCTGGCAATATGGCTGATTTATGGCTGTTATTGAAAAATTCGTAGTGCAGCCTTTAATTATGAGCGGAGGTGCAATGCTGGTGCCGACATCATAACAACAACAACAACAACAACAACTACAACAACAACAATTGCATAACATTTAACTTAACTAAAGGACGGTGAGAAATTGAGGAACAAAAAAAAATGGCGTTGACTAGCCGTGTAACAAAACAGCAAATAATTGAAGTTAAAAATAATGTCACACCAGGGAATTTTTCACCCTCCACAAAAAAAATACAAAAAAAATGGGAAATAAAATAAAAAATATAAAAACAAAGAAAAAAAATCCTGCACGTTGCTTTTGCCACTGTTATAAATTAGTGAAAAGTAGACAGACTGGGCCAAGTTGCATGCGTTTTAATTTACCGGAAATGAAGAGCCGAAATCGAAATCTTATAAAAAAAATAAACACAACAAAATTTGTTTACTCTTTTTAGATTAATGAATAATTTTGACATTTAATTGGATTTTGCAAATGAGTTTTATTTATTTTACTTCTTATGTCCGAAAAATAAAACAGCTGAATTAATTTCAATTAAATTATTCTTTACGTAAGTTGCTCAGTAAAAAAAAAAATAGTTTTATAGCTAATTTATAATTAAGTTAGTTTATAAATTAAGTTGCTTTTTATCTTTTATTTATAAGTCCACAATTTATATTTAAATTTAAAAATTAAAATAGATTTTGTAGCTGAATTTTAATTAAATTAAACCTAATTTTTATATTTTATTTTATTTGTAAATTCATAAAACAAAGAGCTAAAACGATCAATTAGTTATTAAGTTTTTAAAATATTTCTTTTATATTTTAAGTTGCTAAATAAGAAAATAAAAAATTATTTAAAAAATTCTAGAATCTTTCTTTAAGTCGGTAGGTATTATTATTATTTTTTTAAAGTAGATGCTTTTCATTTTCAAAAATATATTTTAAAATAACTAAACATTTTGCGGAATATTTTATAAATTCATGAAACAAAGAGCTGAAACAGTCAATTAGTTATTAAGTTTTTAAAATAAATATTTCATTTATATTTTAAGTTGCTTAATAAAAAATTATTTAAAAAATTCTAGAATCTTTCTTTAAGTCGGAAGGTATTTTTATTATTATTTTTTTTAAGTAGATGCTTTTTATTTTCAAAAATATATTTTAAAATAAATAAGCATTTTGCGGAATATTTTTAAATATGCATTCATTGTTTGTTTCATAGCTTTGTTTTTTTTTTATTTGTTATTTTATTTAAAAGAACTTTAGGCCTTTTTCAGTTATAAACATTTTTTTTTAGAAAAAACAGCTCATTGTCCCATTAATTGTTGATTGAATCGTTGACAAAAAAGTTCAGATGTTAATACTTTTTGAAAAAGGGTGCAGAAATACCAAAAAACAAAGAAAAAAACATACATATATGTATGTATGTGTATAAGAAGGGCAAGAAAAACGAGTTACATGGAAAAACACGCGCGATTGCACAGCTCGGAGGGGCAAAGGTGACACGGTGGGCAGTAGTCGTAGTCGTAGTCGGAGTCGGAGGCGTGACATGGATGGCGCAAGTGTTTTAACACAATTTAATATGGCCCGATGACGACGATGATGTTGCCTTGCCTTGCCTTGGCAGGAGCTGGGGGGTGGTGGGTGGGGAGCAGGAGCATCACTTCTGTCTGAGTGTCTTGTGCGATGACATGCGGCAGATAATATGAAAGTTGCGACCGATTCCCCCCAGAACCCCAATGGCCCCTGATGACGACAGAGCAGAGCAGAGCGGAGCAGAGCACAGCACGGCGCGTTGTTGATAATATAGCCAGCCCAGACACACACACATTGAAATATACACATGGGTAGATATGGCAACGTTATTAAATTATAAAGCGCAAGCAGCTGGTTCCCCATGAGCGTCAGAAGGGGCTCAGATTGGCGTTTTCACTGAGTTTGCCTGGCGGAGGAATAACAAAAAAAAACAACAAATGTCGTTTGCATTTGTAGCTGCAGTTGTGGACTATAAAACGTGAGTAGTTCATCCCAGTGAATTGAGAGAGACAGGAAACGGAAGAGCAGAGAGATTTATCGGATTTTAGAATTAAAAAAGATCTCACCTCATCTGATCTGATCTAATTCTTTTTTAGCCCTTCAGTCTCCTAGTTTATATCATTCTATTTCATTCGCTGTCTTTCTCTGTGTGTAAGATTTATATGCCAATTTGTCGAGTTTTATTGCAAAAGTAATAAATTGTCACTGCCAACGTGAATTGTGTGTGTGTGTGTGTGAGTGTATATGTGCCACGCCCACCCATTTGCATTTGCCACGGCACACTCGCACAATTATTATCCGTCCGACGTCCGTGGCCGCGCTTCCTGCCCCTTTTCGACCGACCAACCAAGCAAAGCGCCGTGGCACAACTTTTAAATAAACTTTCATAATTTTGCATACTTGAGATAACAAATTGCATGTTGCAAGTCGTTTCCTTTGCCGCCGACTCGACACAGACGACGACGACGCTGCTGCTTCTTCTTCTTCTACTCTGTACATTTGTTAGAACTCGTAACTCGTAAACTTTAAATTAGATTGTTTTCTCTGGCCATGGTTTGTTTTTTTTTTTATAAATCCCCAACCATAAATATTCTGCCAATTGGTTGCTAATCCATAGAGCTCAAGAAATAGATATATTTATTTCCAATTTACAAACGTTCAATAATTTTTTTCTTGCATCGACGACGCTGATAGACCAGTAAAACCTCCGGTGGACTGGCCAATATCGAATCGACCTTATTTATCCATTCCTTTATAATGGGCAAATTAACTCTCAGCTCCAACATGGGACTGAAATCCAAGGTCCCATCGAGCATCAAAATTCCCTTGTTCCTCAAATAGGTCTCATCGTGGAAGTTATAGCCCAAACCGTATTCTAACTGTAATTAATTAATTAATTAATAAATATTGTATTGTATTGTAATCAATTGAAATTACCATAAAGGCTTGTACTTTGGGACGTAGAGTTAACAATTTGCTGGTCAAGGGCAGCAAATCCTTTAGGAGTTCATGCGGCTCCAGGATGCTTTGGCGATCGAGCCTGTCGCAGTGCTTGATCAGGAAGCGAGCATAGTCATCCAGCGAGGTGAGCAAACTGTTCAGGAAATAGCGATCATGGGGCTTGGGCTTTCCATATTTGGCCATTTTTATGGCCAGTTCTGTGGACAGGAATAAACATGATTTATTTAAATTTAAATTGGCCACAAATTACAATTGTTAAAGTGCTAAGGATTTAAAGCAAAATACTTGACAAAACTTATTTACACCTTGCTTGACTTGTTTGCCCAATGTTACAAATTAAATATTTTGTTGACAATTATTGTCCACAAAATCTTTGTTAATTGCCTTTTGTCCGTCCGTCCAAACACTGGCAAGGAAAATTAAACACTAACAGCAGCAAGCACGTGTATGCTTCTTCTTCTTCTTCTACTACTTCTCATTCTTTTATGCCCTCTCTCTTTGTCTCTGTCTTGCCTTAGCTTTTGCTGCTTGGTGGTCAGTCATTCACATGTGTACGTAATAAATACATTGTGTGTGTACAGTTTGCAACCAAACATTGTAGTTTTTGTGCCCTAATTGTTTTCCTAATTCTCCTTGTGTGTCCGTTGCCTTGTCTGTGTAATTGGTATTTAAATTGTAATTTCAAAAATTTATTTACATAAATTAACCAGAATATTTTAAAACTTGAAGATTGAATTTCTGCCACAGCTGATTGTTATCGATAACAGACTTTTAGGCTGGCCATCATTTTGGAAATAATTTGCAAACATTTTCAAGTTGAGTCTATTTTAAAACAATTACTTTATATTTCAGCCCTTTCTGTGAATTGCACTGCTTTCGGGCCCAAAAAGTCAGCTTGCATATGTCTTAATTTTTGACCAAAGTTTTCAAAGATGCAAGCAGAGAGTGCTTAGTTTTCCCAGACGCTATCGTTGTTCTTGTTCTTGTTGTTGTTGTTTGAAATAAACTTTAATGAGTTTTGTGCTTTTCAGCCACAAAAACCACTTAACCGGCACATATATATATATATACACGACTATATCTGCCTGCCTGCTCCAAAAAAGGCTGGCAACTTCGCTGACTGCTAAACTTTTGGCTAGCAACAAATTTTGGCTTACACACACACACACACACATACATTTTTTTGTATATGGTTGTCTGTATTTGTAGGAGTTGAGAGGAGCGGCGAGGTGGGCGCAAAAGACATAGAAAAATTGTAGCTTCAAATTTGAGAGCATGTAAATTTGAAGCGACCAGGCCGAAGGACCTTTCCTTTCCCTTCTCTCCCAACCCATGCAACATTTATAGTTGGCAAATTTTTCGTTTAGTGCTAACCAATCAAGTGTGCCCAGCAATGCCTCATAGTCATAGTTGATTTGGTTCAGGCTCAGGCTCAGGCCTTCTCGTTGCTCTGAAATATTAATCAAGTCGAGGTGGCTGCTGCTCTGTGGATCATACGTACTTTTGGTTAAGGCAACACAAATTTAATTTCACTACCAGAATTTCTAGCTGCTTTTTGGCCACATGTCGTTGCCGTAAGCCACACACACACACATACACACATAGATATTCAAATGTTTGCCACGACATTGTCAAAGTTTTATGGTCAGCCGGATGCGCATCTTCTGTCCAAACGTATACGCTTAATTACATTGCTGACCGACCTTCTGTCTACTTTGTTATGATTTTTTTTTGTTCTTTCTTTCTTTTTCTATTTTGCTATTTTTCTAGCTTTTATTTTTTTTTTGTTTTGGGCCAGCTGGCTGGTCAGACTCTCTGACATGCGGCTGCAATTACTTTGGCGGCCCATGGCGGCCGTTGATATTCAAAAGCTCGCGCGAGCGTCCAAAAACTAAGCTCGTTGGTTGGTTGGGCGCGCACAGCTGCAGTTAACATAAAGTAATCAAAAAAGTTTTTTGCTTTATTGTGGCAAAAGTCATCAGAGCCCATAGTGTCAGAAGTCCTGGGGGTGTCGAATGATAGAGATGATTTTGGTGGTGGCTGTGGTGGTGGTCCTGGTTTGGGGAAAGTCCTTGGCCAACATACTAAAAAATAAAAACTGCAAATGAAGTGCTATGAATGCGTATAGAGAACATGTTATACATGTTATATGTTATACAGTTATCAGAATCCTCTGAATCATGGATCATATATGGTTCAATGATTTCAAGGCATTTATTCTCATTTTTGTATATTTTTCTGGTCCAAATTTGAAGCTGTTTTATTGTTTATAACAATTCAAAAAATAAAATAATATCATAGCAAGTCTTTAATCTTTTTTAAATTAATATTTGAGCTTATCAGCTCTCATTTCTTTTTCTAACATTTTTCCATTTTTTTTCGTCTATTTTTCTGGTCCAAATTTGAAGCTATTTTTGTTTATAATATCGTAGCAAGTCTTTAATCTTTTTAAAGTTAATATTTGAGCTTACAGAATTCTTTTTAAAGAATGAATCTCTCATTTCTTTTTCTAACATTTTTTCTTTTTTTTTGTCTATTTTTCTGGTCCAAATTTAAAGCTATTATTGTTTATAACAATTAAAAAAGAAAAAATAATATCGTAGCAAGTCTTTACAGAATTCTTTTTAAAGAATAAAACGCTGATTATAATGAATTGTATTCAAAAATTAAAGATATTTATTTATTTTATATATTTATTTATTTATTTATAGTTTTATTCCTAGTACAACAAGCTTAGACTAGCTTTTTAATTAAAGTACTGAGATGAAAAATCTATTACAATTTTTATACATTTCTCAAAATCGTTTGAATTAGTTGGTTTTTATTTTTTTTTATTATTTCAATTATTTTATTTTGTTTGTAATTAAATGAGTATAAATTTTATTAATTTTTTAACTCTTAAAATTCAATTTGAAATGGCCTTTATATTTATTTATTTTAAAGGCCTAATTTATATTTATCTTAAAGTTATTATATATATTTTTTTTTTAGGTTTTATTGATTTTCCCAGGTGGCAAATTTAATTGGTACTTTTTGCACCTTATTTTTGATAATTCAGAAAAAGCACAAACAATAACATTTATTGTTAGTTGAAACTATCTTTGGTTGTTGTTGTCATTGTAGTCTCATTCTTAAATTCATTTGGTATTATTTGCACGTAATTCGATGAAATTTTAATAATCCAGATACGAAAGTAATAAAGAACTTTGGACATGTGGTATCAAACAGAAGCCAAGAGCTAACCAAAAAGAAGAAGAAGAAGAGGAAAAGTCGGAAAAGTTTCAGGGCGGGGGGACTAAATAAAATTCCAATATCTGTGTGTGTGTGTGTGTGTGTGTAGGTGTTTGGTGTCTGTGATTCTTTACTCAATATTTGACACCTATGAGAACATGTGTGTGTGTGTGTGTGTGTGTGTGCGTGTTGTCGACAAGAAGAAGAAGAAGAGCAACAAATGCGGCTGGGTGGCTTCTGGCGGAAGTTAGTTACGCCGTAGTTGAAATTTGGCAACCGTAACTGACAAACCTGACAAGAAGCGATACCTTCGATTTGATTGCAATTTCAATTTAGTTACTATTTCAAAATAGCTGAGTTTGTTTGTGTGTATTGGATGAAAATTAATTAAAATTACTTGAGCTGTAAAAACGGTAAACGGCAAATGGCAAAGCGCCAGTCAATTGTTTAACAATCATTCATTCATTCATTCATTTATTTGTTTGTTTGCTTTTGATTTTTTTCATTTGAATTTGTTTAAATTTTAATGCCATTTGGCTTTGTGTTTTTCCCTTACTACACACACAAATAAAATTAAAAGCTAACAATTTAATTAAAATTGTTGAATGGCAAAAATCACACACACACACACACACACACAATCAGCACAGTAATGTCTTTAAAAATGGCAAACAGGTCCAATGTGTTTGGCTTGTTACCAAAAAACGAGGACGAGTGCAAAGCAAACATATGACTCATATATATTTGATGGCCAGAACGTCGGAAAACAAAAAACAAAAAAAAAGAAATGAAACACAAACCCAAAAAGCCAAAAAAGCTAGCCAAATTTAATTTGGCAAAATGGCCACTAAATTGCACAACTTCAAAATGGTCAAACGGCAGGGGAAGGGGAATTTTGTGGTCTCTGCTTGTGTGTGTGTGTGTGTGTGTGTTGTCTGATGGCATCCAGTTGACCAGTTTGCCCATCTCATCATCATCAGAAGAAGAAGACTCAAAAGTGGCATTTGAAGTTGCAAAATTCCAAGTTATTATTATTGTTTTTGTCCAAATCAAAGGCAAATCAAACACAAATTCCATTATTTAAGTAATTAAAATTGATATCGACTCTGGAATTTCATACTCGAAAATACTTGCACAATTTTCAAAGTTTTCCTTTTGTAATCATTTAAAATATATTTCACGTATTATTTCAATACTTGAAAGCTTATTAAAATTTATTTCATTTTATACTTAATATCGAAAAAAAAGTCTTCTGAGGATAGAAGAAAGAACTTAATAAAATCAAAGCGTATTTATTTATTTTATTTTTATTTAGATTTATTTTTTAGATTTTTTTTATTTTATTTTTGCAGAGCTCCAAAAAACGGAACCATTGAAATTTTTGGCATATTTTAATATTCAAAATATTTGAAAGCTTATTAAAATTTATTTCATTTTATACTTATTTAATTTTTACAGGTTTTTATTTGAAAAAAAATCTTCTGAGGATAGAAAGCAAAACTTAATAAAATCAAAGCTTATTTATTTATTATTTATTTATTTCTTTTAGATCTTTATTTATTTTTTAGATTTTTTTTATTTTATTTTTGCAGAGCTCCAAAAAACGCAACCATTGAAATTTTTGGCATATTTTAATATTCAAAATAATAATAATAAAAATATCTACAAATAGAATATGCAAATAGTTTTTTTTCTTATCTAACCATTATACTTTCAATTTGATTTCATTTTATGAATTGTTAATAAACACACATTTGAACATTAATTCAATTGTCCAACCATAAAGTGCAACCAAACAATTGCGCCCAATGAATATATGCATATTAATTTAACATAACTACATAAATGAACATTCAACATTACAAATAGTTGCATATTAAATTGTCCATGTGTGTGTATGTGTGTGTAAAATTCCTTTATACCCGGAGGAATACAAAAATGTGCTCAACTTATTGAAGTGGCCAGTAAATTTGACTTTGTAATGCAGAAAAGTTTCTCTCTGCCAGTTAAGCTGCCGGCAGCAAAGCAAAGTGCTGCAATATGTTACTCCCCCCCCCCCGGCCCCTCTATAGTTACCACTCGGATTCGACACGTGCGTTTTATATTCCCATAGACTGGAAAGTCAAGCAGAATGTAAACAAAGCGCCGGCAAATTGTAATTCACCACATGGTGAAGAGAGTAACTGTTTCAGTTGTGGTGAATTGGAAAAATCGTAGACGGACGGGGGTGGGAGACGGAGATGAAGATGATAGGATTCCGTTGGCAATTGTGGCCACAAAATGGTAGCATAAGGCGCAGGCGCCACTGGCAAATTGCAAAAGTGCCACAAGCCATAACAACAACACCAACAACAACAGTCGAACTCCGGAAAAGTAAAATACGGTGTATAAATAAAACTCCCCAACCAAACTAGCCGAATCAAATGCGAATGCAAACCGATGGCCAAAGGACTCAGTTCGGCTCATAGAGACGACACAACCAATGGGACGAGACGACCAGCACGAACGACCAGCCGATGACAGGCACGAGGATGTTCCCTACTGCCGTACGTAATGCCGTTACCGTTATCCTGGCTGGCCGTGCTGCCGGTCCAAGTCCAAGCAACAGTTTTGTTTGAAACGTCAACACGTGCGGTCGCCGTACTCGGCAAAACTCTCTGGCAAATATTTTATCAAATTTTTGCCACAAATTCGGTTAACGCGTTGGGTGTTTGAGACTCCAAAAAAAAAAAAAAAAAGTTCGAAAAATTCAAAAAAATTATGCAGTAAACAAAAATAAATAATTAAAATATAACCATAGTTAATATTCAATATTTATCGATCAGTTGTCTGATCTTTAATATATTTGTTGTTCAATTTTTTTTTCAAGTGTTTAAAAAACAAAAAAAATAAACTCTTATGAAATAAAAGTGTAAAATCAAAAAAAAAAAAAAAATAACTTTACATATAAATTAATCAAATTAAAAGGTAAAAACATATAGAATTTCTTTCTTTTTTTTTGTGGGGGGGAAATTAGAAGGCGTGCTAGAAATTAATGAGCAGTCGGCGAGTGTTCTTATTGAAATAAAAGAACTTTGAAATCTACCAAAGAAACAAAAAAAAAAAATATAAGGGAAATAATCGCATATGTTTGTCCCAACAATTGTATTTATATTAATGGTAATGATTATTTAGAAATGGTAATGAAATGGCGCCAGAGTCTCTAGATACAAAAAAACAAAAATAAAAAAAAGTCAGCGCCAAAATGAAAGTAAAATCAAAAGCCCCAAATCAAAGTAATTTGTCGTCATTATAATCAACAACAAAAAAATATAATAATAAACAGGCAAATGGAAAACTCACACACACACACACACACACACACATCTACCCATTTAATCCCAAAAAATTGTACAAGGAAAGAAGAAAGAAAAACAACAACAAACAAACAAACAAACAAAACAAGTAACTTGGCAATGTCATGACGCCGTGTAATTTTCATTATGTGCTCGTTTGTAATGTTATTATTGTAAATACGTAATTGCCAAAGTTGCCCTCATTGTTCCATCAACAAAAAAAAAAAACAAAAAAATGCTTTGTGGTTGTTGCTGTGGCTGTTAAATTTAATCAGCCAAAAGTCATAGAAGCTGAAAACAAAATTCAAAGTAGGGAAAACAAATTGTTTGACTAATCGTTTCTCGATTGCCTTTAAAATGAAATGCACACACACACACACAAAAAAAATAAAAAAAAAAGTCCCATCAAGTGACGGAAAAGCAAATGCAACCAAATGTCGGAAATCCTCTACGCCCTCCGTTTAAAATTTCTTCCGTTGTCCGATGGCTAAAAAATACGAAAAAAATAAAAAACGATTTCGTATTTTTTTTTTTTTAAATGTCTTTCATTTTTGGTGTTAGATTTTTCTATTCATTTTATTCGTTTTGTTTTTGACTAACATTCAGCAATTATTTTAATGGAAACATTTTTACTCGAAAAATGAAATGAAAGAAAAACCAAAAAACATTTTGATGGCACCAAAAAATGTCAATCGCTTTTTTTTTATTTTGTTTGTTTTTTTACCCGAACAGGCAAAAAGTATTAAAATTTTATGGTAGAAAACAAAATATTTGAAATAAAATGCATTTCAAATACGATTTAAGGCTTTAGATTTTTTTTAGATTGGACAAAGTTGAAATTCAAAATATAATCGCCACGGATTATTTATGGATATTATGATTTTTATTGTTGGTATATCAAGGCAAATTAAATGAAATCTTCAATTTAAAAGACTTTAAAAATCTCCATCATCTTAATTAATTAATTGAAGAATATCTATATTTAATTTTAATTTCTCATTTTTATTTTTATTAATATTATAATTTTATTTTTTATGTGCTTAAAACTGAGTGAGTGAATGGAATTTTATAAACATTAAAAAAATGCAACTGCAAATGCACATTCGTTTGTGAAAATAAAAATATGTACAAATAAGCTCATAAAATCCCAGCTTAAAATTTCATTATTAAATTTTATAATATTTTCTCTCACAATCAGTGAAAAAAATTGGAATTAAAATATATACCTGTTTGCTGTTCAATATTTAAAAAAAAACATACAACATTATTTAAATTATTTGAGGCTGTCAACAAGTTTTTAAATTAATTAAATCAGATTTAAGTTAAAAAACAAAAAATAGTGAATAGGTCAAGGTAAAAATGAATAAAGTAATGATGCCCATTCATTTGATCCATTGTGTGATATTTAATGCTGATGGCAGATTTCAAATAAATTGGAAAAACGCATAACTGCTTCAAATTCGTGTGTTTTTTTTTATATTTGTTTTTGTCAGTGTCAGGGACAATTAAAAAATCACATTTAATTCAATTCACATATGTGCGAATTCGTTAAATGGATATGTTTTTTTTTTATTTTTTGTTGTTGTTGTCAACCATTTTCAACGTGGTCTGTCGGTCTGAGCTGCTTAGTTGGTTTAAACTCTTACTATTTGTATTTTTAGTGTTGGTATTTTGTTGTTCATGTTGTTGTTGTTGTTGGTGCTTTGTTGCGTGTTCATGACGCAACATTTGTGGTTGTTTATGTTTTTGAGGTCTCATATCGTGGTATTTTGTTTAATTGCACACTGGCACACAAAAACATGCGTACAAATACACACACACACACACAGAGACAAAGATTTGTATTTATAGAAATGTGGTGACATTTTGTGGAAAGAGTCTCGACGGGTCGTCCTCGTCCTCTCTTCCTCTCGTCCTTGTTGTCGTCATTTGCTCGTTGTACGAGTGGATCGTTGGTAGGTGTTAATATTTCAATTAGCAGCAGTTTATGTTTTGTTATTTTCATTGTCGCACACAAAAATTTGTCGTGTAATGGTCCACGCAACTGTTGCCAACCACCAATCCACAAAACTTGAATACCTACACGTATATGAGTTGTGCTTATGTGTGTGTGAGTGGATTTTGTGATTTTGTTATCCTTATTAAAATGCTTCAAGGGACTATTTAAAAATTGAAATGGATCGCAGTTTAAGCATCTTTAATCTTACCAAAAAACCTGAAAAGTACTCAACAAGATTTTTTAAAGAATTTCTAGAATTTTTCAATGATAACTTTTTTTTTCGAAATTTCTTTGTTTGGTGTAAAAACTTTGATTTTTGATAGTTTTAATACTTTTAGTGGATTAATGGGAGTTTTCTTCAATAAACTAGACTTAATGGATCTTGAGAGATATCCAATATATTTCTCAAAATTCTTTTAGCTTTACAACAAAGTTGTGTGTGTGTGTGTGAGTGGATTTTGTAATCCTTATTAAAATACTTCAAGGACTATTTAAAAATTGAAATGGATCGCAGTTTAAGCATCTTTAATCCTACCAAAAACCTGAAAAGCACTCAAAAGAATTTTTAAAGAATTTCTACAATTTTTCAATGATAATTTTTTTTTTTTCGAAATTTCTTAAATCTGTTTTTTTATACTCACAATTATTAAATGGTATAAAAACTTTGATTTTTGATAAATGGGAGGAGATTAATTATCGGCTAGGTCAGGTGGGAGTATTCTTCAATAAACTAGACTTAATAGATCTGAGAGATATCCAATATATTTCTCAAAATTGAAATAATTTCTTTAAAGACAATTTTATTTTTCTGGAATGCTTTACTATTTCTTATCAAATACAAATGGACCTTAATTTAATTGACTAAAGAAAATAATTGCTTGGAATTATGCTAACCAAATGCTGTCATTGAAAATTTCAAGATCCATATGAAATTTCTTAAAAAAAAATCCCAGTTCTTCCTTCAAATAATTGTCGGGGCAGTGCAATGGTCGTCGCCGCAACTAAATGACATTTATTGTTAGTTTGGCTCAGCACGGCGCAGTTGTTGGACAGAAATCCGTTGAACTGGTTGGCCTACGGAGTTGCCATTGACGCTACTGGTCCAAAAAATGTCTTTTCATATTTTTCATGCACAATTTCAGGCGGTGTACAAAATTGGACGAATACTACAATATAAATGGAGGAGGAGGAATGGAAATGGACGTGGACTATGGTCGATCGGACATTGTTTCGGTTTGGCTGACTGGTTGACTGTCCGGGTGACCATTTTATATTTCGTAGTTGTGTGTGTGTGTGCGTATTTATTTATTTACGTCCACTCCACTGGACGATGACTCTCGACATGCCCCCAAAGGTCCTCCACAACGGCAACAGTTTCGAATGCATGGCAAACCATTGCCGTCAATGTCGACGGCGACGGCGTCTGTCCTGCCATTTGGTTATCCTTCGTCCCCCCCTTCCCCTGCCCATCCGCCCACATTCGCTCGTCCTTCCTGGTGTGTGACCGCTTGTAAAGAATATTGCAATGGCTGACAAATTTATTTCGTTGCCGTTGGCTGTTGTTGTTGTTATTGTTGTTCTTTTTGTATATTTTTATTTTTTCCTTTTTTTATTTTAATGTGTCGATTCTGCCATGCATATTAAAATGTTTAAAAAATATTTGCCCGCCCACACAACTGACCATTTAAATGCGTAGATATTTACTTTTGTATACATTGTATCCATTATTGAATACTTTTGTCATCTACCCAAAACTTAAATGAATTAATAAAAAAAAAAACAATGAGTAATATTTGAAAATAAGGAAAAGGCATCTAGAAATAAAATTAAAATCAATTAAAGTCAATTAAAAATCATTTTAAAATAAATATTGTATTTCTTTTGTAAGCCGATTTTGTTAAAAGTTTTGACCCAATTTAATCCAATGCATATTTAAAAACAAAAAAGATTAAAGATAAACTTTTAAGTAAGCTGGATGCACTTATAAAAAAATAAAAAAAAATAAAGGATTTAAAAATGTTAAACAAATTCCAAGATCAAGAAAAATAATTTCTTTTTTTTTTTTGGGGGACTTTTCACTTGAATTGCACTTGACCCAGTTGGGCCCAAAAAAAAAATGGAAATAAAAATTCATTTATGCAATCAAATGTATTATTTATTCAAGAACAACTTGAATTTCAATTTAATCTCCCCTCGTTTCGTTTTGTTCTTGACAGCGAATAGAGCAATTTTCAATTGTTGCAGTTTTGCCATTGTTTAGACATACTCACCTAATATATATATATATATACTTATTTGTCTACTTTAAGTTATTTGTATTCAAAATATTGCGCATACGTCCATTTGGCTCAAAGGCCGTTGCGACAATTTGTAAACTAAAGCTGAATAAAACATGAAGTGGAAACACTTTGGCATGGACAGCATGCCAAAAGCTCCGCGTGCTGCAGCAACAAAAGACACATTCCAAAATAGGCAAAAGTCTGTCGTCGACCAAGTCCGAGTTGGAATGGGATTGGAATCTAGCAGTCAGCTTGTATGTGTGTGTTTTGACAACTGCACGGTTACATAAACAGGATAATAAGGCACTTAACATGCACTCGCCACTGCCAACGTCCATCGTCAGTTGTCACACACACACAGACAGAGACAGAGAGACATAGTCCTGTATACAAAAACACAATGAGCTTGGCCAACCAACAGGAAATGGCTTTGTAGGCGTAACAACAACAACAGAAAAAGCGCAAAAGTCGCTGCCACTTATGTCAGAGCAAATCAACCGTTACACTCCAATGTTAGCAGAAATTGATGTTGTTGTTGCTCGTAGAAGTAAGAAAGGTGAGGCGGAATGAGGAGGACTTTGCTTGGCGGTGGTGATTTCCTCTGACTTTTCGACTTGTGCGACGACTCTTTGCCTTAATTTACATTTTATGTCATGTCATGAGGCGTAATTGAAAATTTCCAGGGTCTGTCCGAAAAATCTACATATGTTTGTATGTAATTTGCTTATTTATGTATATATCATAACATGTTATTTCTAGTTCTTTCTCTCTTCCACTCTGATGGTTTATTTATCCTGGTTGCCATAAACATACACATATATACTTCAATTTGCATTGTTAAGATTTTTCGCATGCTGTGTGCATGTTTAAAAAGCTGCCTGCTGTGAAACTCTCATTAGCTTTAAGAAATGAGTTGAGTTAATTGTTAGACATTGTTGATGTGGGCACAGAATATATTTGTAATTAATCAAGAATATTTTTAAGGGAGAACTTTAAATCTTTTCCAACAATTGGAAAGAGAAATAAAATTTATTTTAAGCGGAAAGTATTTTTTTACAAAGCCTCATACAATTTTGAAAATTCAGATATTAATGACTATATTAAAAATTAAATTTCCAATTTCCCCCTATTTATTTTCTATTATTATTTTGTAAGTTTTGTTTCTTTAGTTTTATGTTAGATATTGTTGAAATAATTGTAGATTAATTTCTAATTATTTTCTAATTTCTATTTATTTTCTATTATTATTTTGCTAGTTTTGTTTCTTTAGTTTTATGTTTGATATTGTTGAAATAATTGTAGTAACAATTTCTATTAATTTTTCTTATCTAAAAAATGAAGAAAAAAGTATTTATTTTCATTCAAATTTATTGCCAAAATTTAAATGAGGCTTTGTCAAATAAAACAAGTTCTTTTAAATGTCAGAATGAAAACTGTATTATTTGAGCTTTTTTTTTTCATTTTTCCAGCTTTAAATTTGACTGAGAGAAACTTGAAAACATTTGTAGTTTCGTTCCTTGAATCTCGGTTAGGTAAAACAAGAAAGAAGAACAATCTAATGCAGACTACTTTGGCTAAATAATTTTATTAAATAACAAAAGAGAGAAAAAACTCCAACTACCTTGGACTTTGAAGAATTTGCAAGTGCGTGTAGTTCTTTTTTTGCCTAGTCAAATATGCGGGCCAGTCAGTCTGTGGCAATTTGCCAACACAGCCAACCAAGCACCTAGCAAAAGCAAATGCAACTCCTTAGTCCTTTCGCACCAAACCTCTTTAGCCCACTTATCAACCATGTATACTTCTAGTTTCGCTCTCTCTCTCTCTCTCTGTCTATATATATAGATTTTTTTTTTCCTGTCTGATGCAGTAGCAGAAGGAGCAGCAGTGGGCAGCACTTTAGTGCAAGCTAATTACAAAAGTGAAAACACAATTCATTTTCCCCCAGTGTGGTTTATGCCTTTTTTTTTCTCTCTGACTCTGACTCATTCCCAAGAATTTCTACAAACGACAAGCCACGTCTTGCAGCGTTATAAAAATGTTTATGGCTGACGTTTGTTACCATAAACTTTGGAGCTTCCATTGCTGCTGCTTCGGCTTCTTCTTACTTACTTACTTCCACAGTAGTTGCCAGTTGCCTTGTGGCAATTGCATTTGGTTGGAGGAGCACAGGACGAAGAAGGTCACTGGTGGTCGTCCCGCGATATTTATGGCATTTGTGTTGGTTAATAACATTTCACATTTCACAACATTGCACTTAAACAACCGACCCCCTGCTGATGTAAGATTTTACCAATATATATGTGTATATATATATATCGCAAATCAACTAATTGTTTTAATTAATTTGCCCTGTACTTACTTCTGCTTCTTCTTCTTGTTGATTTCTTTTAGCAATTACGCATAAGCCATGGCCAGCTGAGCGTGTAGCTCTCTCCGCACTTTCTCAGCGGGTCCGGGTCCGAGTGCGAGTCCGGAGCTCTGACATTATCCAGCGCCAAGTTGCATAACTCAAAGCTGATGAAATATGGAGCTGCTGCAGGCGTTTTTTTGCACATTTCTGTTGCTTTTGGCCAGAATGCAAGGTGAGTGAAATTCATGGAGGCGTAACGGTAACAGAGATGTGAAAAATAAACCTTAAAAATTTGTTGAAATTAAAAAAAAAAAAGAAAAGAAAAACTAAGCGCTGACTTTGATTTAGTGCGGAATTGTGTAAAGTTCAAATTGGAATTACCAGCGACAAAAAAAAAAGGGTCTGCTTTGGGGTCAGTGTCGGTGAACCATTGGTGTCAAGTGCCAAAGGAAGAACAAAAAAAGGCTTCTTCTTCTTCTTATATGCAAATCCACTTGCCTCCCTTCAAGACATGACACGCGTATGCATAACTTACAACATGTGTCCTTAAAGCCTTGCCTAGCTCAGGTCAAAATGATTCAAACTTAATTGCCACACAAAGTTAAAGTTCATAAATTTTACAATAATTATAGCAAAAAAAACTAAATAAATAAATAAATAAAAATAAAATAGAAAACAGCGAACAGAGAGAATGAAATAATATGAAAAAAAAGTATAAGAAAAGAATTGCTAAGCCAGCAGCTGCAACATTTAAGTGACCAAAAAAACTTTTGCCCATTATTCGAGGCCAATTTACGCGTTTTTCTGCATCTTTAGGCAACAAACCAAAAAGAAAAGAAAAGAAAACTTCACAAAAAAAAAAAACCCAAACAGGAAGAACTAGGAAAGAAAATATAAAAAAAAAATCCAAGACAGTTAGTTAAAAAGTCCATATAAATAGATTTTTTTTTCTGGTTTTGTTTTATTTTTTTGTTAGTGGCATGAAAGGTGCATTAAGTCGGTAAATGTCAGAGATAAAGAATAAAAAAAATACAAACATTTTTTTCAGGCAAAGAAAGGTTGCATTTTTAAAAGATAATTATAATTATTCAGCAGCGCATTTAAATTGACAAAAAAAAAAAAAAATGTGAAACAAGGAAAATAAAATATTCAGTAGTTAAAAATATCTTGCTACTAAATTGATATTTTAAAAATAATACAATTATAAATAAAATAATAAAAAATTCTATAACAAAAAATAAAATAAAGGGAATGATTTAAAATTGAAATAAAAAACATTTACATTTTTTGAATTTGTTTTCAATATCCAAATAGTTTTTTTAAGTATTTATTTAGTTAGATTTAATTGTCTTTTATTTAGGAAATTGGATATTTAATAAAAAATCCTAGAAGCCTAATTTTTTTTTTAAATAAATTTTTATTACTTTCCTCAAGTCAACTTTTTCAATTCAGGTATTTTTTTTTTTATTTTTTTTCGAATATTTTCACCAAGCTTTTAACATTTATTCAAAACGTCATTTGCCCCGCAAACTATGCAATGGACATATTCAAACCCAAACTGCAAGCAGCCAGGCTGGCTGACTTGGCCTGTTCTGCCAGCATAAAAGCATAAAAAAAAAGAAAAATAAAAAACTGGAGAGTGGAAAAAAATGCAAAGAAATTTTGTGCAATAAATTCACGTTGAAATTTTGCAATAGTTGCGTTTGCGTTTTGCGTCTGGCCAAGAAAGGGAAACCATCAAGGAAAATAGTAAAAAAAAAATAAAAAAAAAGACTTTGGTAGATTGTAGACGGTTACTTTTGGAGGCTTTGGAGTTTGCTTTCAAATGTTGCTGCTTAATTTTGCAATGCCGCTAAGTAAACTTTGGTTACTTTTTTTTTTTTATTTAAAGCCGATAAAACCGTACAAAAAAGGAGTAGGAAGGAGAAGTTTGCTTGCTGCTTGAGTTGCATTTCTTTGTATTTCTAGCGTCTATTTTTTTTTTATTTTCACTATATCTGTTTCTTTGTTGGTATCTGGTGCTGTCTGTGCTTTGTTTGTGTGCTTTTAGATTAAACTAAACATAAATTTTATGGACGATAAATCAGCCGTAAGCGTCGACTTGCAACCGAGACGACTACGAAGAATAAACACACACACACACACACACTGATGATGTTGTTGTTGGGGCAGGTAGCAGCCGCTGGGGCAGTTGCATCCATGGCACATGTGGGAAATCAAAAGAGTGTGTGTGTGCATTGGCCGACCACTCAAGGACTCGAGTCCAGGAACCTTCAGTTTAGTTTGTCCCTTTTCAATAAAAACTAAAAATACAAAAAAAAAAAAAAAAAAAAATTAATATTGGCCTGAAGCAAAAGAGAGAAATTGTTGGTTATGCATTTAATGCAGAGAATTTTTCATTTACGCTAGAAATTGATCCAAGGTCCAATCAAAAAACAACAACTACAACAACAACAACAGTTTCAAAATGCCAAAAATATTAAAACTCATGCAAAAATGTTTTCCTCCATTTGTATTTCTTGCTTTTTTGGGGGGGGGATTTTTTTTTCAAAAATTCATCGAAATTCAACGAACCAAACTTAGTTTCCCTCTTTCTTCCTTTTGGCTTCATAGAGTTCATTTCTGGCATCAAATTGAAATGAAATTGAAGAAAAATTTTAGCAATGATTTGCTTTAGTGTTGTTGTTGTTGTTGTTGCTTTTCTACCATTCCTTTTATTCCTGGCATTTTACTGCTGCTGCCGTACGAAACGAACCAAATGTACAACAGCTTAAGCTTCAGGTTAGAACAGTTTCGTAATGTGGCACGTAGCTTCAAGCCAAACAGGCTGCAGGAGACTAGTAACAATGACTTTCTCCCCACTCCTCTCCCGAAACATGGTTGATTTAAATCTTATAGAATGGCGAAGAGTACAGTGTATAAAGTGCGTGTAAGTGAATTAAGAGAGAGAGAGAGAAAGAATCATTGCACAGTGAGCAAATATATAATATATATTCTTGATCAGTCTTTTATAAATAAAGAAAACAAACTAAAGCAGCTTCTTGGCTGTTGAAACGAACCATAAAAATGTTAATTTCCCAAACTCCTGGCCCTATTTTTTTTTTATATTCATTAGAAGTTATAGAAAGACAAAAGAGATTACCTAATTCTGAACACTTAGAAGATATTCCAGCTTTTACATGGAATGGACTCATTTGGCTGAGAAAGGCTCTAGGGAAATATTCATTTTTATGGCGTTTCATTTTTAAAAATATAAAATGCTCACAAAAACATAACTTGTAAAAATAACCAAGTCTCGCACAACAGTTTTTCATGTAATAGCAAGTCGGTTAGTTTATTAATTTAAATAAATAGATGGACTTGGCCATTTTATAATTTTTCCTCGGCTTATTCTCTAAATACAATTTAGATTCCAAATTTGAAGTGTCTATGTCTTCTAGAAGTGCTGATTACCAATAAGTGAGTGAGTGACAAAATTACGAAAGTTTGACTAGTTATAATTTTGAAACCACTTTTTCAATTTTAATGAAATTTGAAATATACGATCTTTACATTATGCCTGCTTGGTAACCTAAATTTCAAGCTTCTAGTTTTATGCTAAGCGAAAATATAGGGGGGTCGAAAATGGCCTGAATTGCTTCCAGAATTTATTATACCTAATTTAAAATAAAAAGGGTTAATTGGTTTTTTCAAAAGCAAATCGTTTAATTCCAGATCAAAATACAATTGTTATTTGTTTTTAATATTTTTGGGATTTTTCTGCTGCTCTTAAAATACTGATAATAAACGTATAATTTGAATTGGTTGAAGTTTAATATTTATTTATTAAATTTTTGTCTATTAATTATAAAATAAACTCAATTCAATTTCTTATCAATTACTTCAAAGCTTTCGACTTATCGGAAAGCTATACAAATAAAGAAATAGATTAATAAATACAACTCTAGTCAAATATTTAATATTTTTGGGATTTTTCTGCTGCTCTTAAAATACTGATAGTAAACTTATAATTTGAATTGGTTGATTCCCTGTATATTTCTTTCCAAGTATTGATATTTATTTATTAAATTATCGTTTATTAATTATAAAATAAACTCGCTTCGAAGCTTTTGACTTATCAGAAAGCTATACAAATAAAGAAATAGATTAATAAATTCAACTCTGTTCAAATATTTAATATTTTTGGGATATTTCTCAAGAACCCATTAAGTTAACCACTGTACATTCTGGCCATAGTTTATGGGATCTGTAAAAAAGAGCACGATCAACTTAATCTTGTTTTATTTTGTTTGTGTTTGTTTGTTTGGTTGCTATCGACAGGAAGGGCGAGTAACCAAGTTGGTTTAAGTATTGCACAATGCTAATGCCAAATTAAGTTGCAGATGTTGTTGTCATCACCGTCCAGTCTTATCGATTTTCGCTTTTAGGTTTTTCTCTGGGCATATTTGACTTTGGACGACTGTGAAGGATGAAGAAGTGTCTGACTCTTTGTAACTGAATGTGTAAATGAAAATTCAATTTGAAATGGAAATTTTGCATATATGCATTCCCATAAACCTTCATCACCCCAAAATTCTCCATTTGCACGTCCATTAAAGTCCTCAAAAAAGGAAAACTTGCATATGGTTTGAGTTTTTTTTTTCTTGTTGCTTTATTTATTATTATTTTTTCTTGTCTTGTTTTACTTTGCTTACATTTGGAAATATTGTTGTTCCACTTGGTTATTTTTCGTATTTTACTTTGTTTAAACTTGAGTGTTTTTTTTTTGTTTTTTACTGTGTAGCATTTAAATTCAATTTGATTGTTTTAAAAATTGAAATATGATTGCTTAAGGGTAGAACACGAAAGTTTACATAGAAATGAATTTTAAAAGAATATAAAAAAAAATTGCCTTATCTAATTAAGAGTATAAATTTATTATTGTATATTAAATGTGTGAAATATAATTGGAAATAATTTATTTGAATAATGCCGAATAATTGTTGTGGCATCCTCAAAGCCGATGCATGTACATTGTACATTGGATGCTCATAAATCCCTCGCATGGAGCAGCTAGACAAGTCCGTTCATGCATGCTCAATAATCCTCAATAGAGACATAAAACAATGACGAGCATAACATAATTTCCAACACTTAGGCATGGCCAACAGTGCAGGAAAACTACATCCGTGCTGGAGGCAAACGAGGAAGGACCGAAAGGAAGGAAGGACAATTTTACTGAGAACCTTTTTTTTTGTTGTTGTTACTGACTGAGTATCTTTGTTAGTAGCCTCTCCAACCATTTGGTTGGTCATTTTTACGCTTCAATTGTTTTCAAACTGATTTCAATCTGTTTTTGCTGTTGTTTTATTTTTTTGTTTCTTTTGATTCTTTGTTGCCAAAAGTCACTCACTTTTTGTTTTCTTTCCTTAACTGGATAATAAAGTTGACCCTGATAATGATAATGATGATGATGATGATGATGACCATTGAGCAGCTTTCAATTTTTTTTTTGTGGTTAAAAGTCATTGAAAATTGGCCAAGCTTGGCAATAAAAACGTTTTCAAATGCCTTTTTCCGTGGGCTAATGAAAGAAAATGTTTGAAACTTCTTCAATCTGAACAGTTAAAGGGTCCAGGGGCATTTTGATCACAATGAAAATTAGCAGCACAAATAATCAAGTGCAGTTTTAATTTCCACAATGGTCCAAGCATTTGAAACAATAGAAAACAGAGAAAAAAAAAACCACACCAGTTTTTTTTTTTAATTTTTCTTTATAGACAAAAGGTTTGAATTGTTTTTTTCTCTCCCTTTTTTTTTGTCCATTTCCATTGCGGTTACTCAATAATTGGCCAACGGGAGCATTTGACGTTTGAATTTTATTGAATGGCTGCTGCTGCTGCAATTGGCAGTCCTTTTCCATAGATCCTTCTCTTTCTCCCTGCTCCTTTCTACACCCAAATTGAATTGTAGGCCATTTTAATTGTTGGCACGACCATAAAACATTCAAACAATGAACAGTTTTTTTTTTTTTTTTGTTTTCTTTTTATGGCCAAATGGCATAGAAAAACTTGAAAAAAACTTGCATAATTCTTTTTCACATTTGCCTTTACTCGGTTTTTTTTTTTTGCCCTTCGATGCCAAGAACTTTGCTAATAAATACCCCACTAGACATAATAATTTTCATTTCTATTTTTCCCTTCGACTGCAGTTGTTGTTGTTTTTTTTATGGAGAGCAGAGTGATGCAATTAAAAGGATTATGGAATAAAAGCAGAGATCAATTATAATCATAGACTGAAAAAGATACCTACGAAATGTTCTTCTAAAATTCTCCTTGAAATTGGCGGTCTGTAAAATCGGCTTACGGTTCGATTTATAAACGTTAACACGTCAAAAAGGGTTATTATTAATTTTTTTTAGTTATCTCTGCTGTTTATGATTTAATTGTTATGAAATTTGACAGTAAAAAAAAATTAAATCAATTTTTCTAATCTTGAAATGAGAAAATCTTCTATTTCCACTGAATTGATTTAATTGTAATTTAATTTTTATAACAATTATTAAGTTTAGTTTGGTTAGAATAAATTTTCGTCTAAAAAAACTCTAATTTAAAAATTGAATGAATTAAATTTTTTAATCTTTAAATGAGAAAATCTTTTATTTCCACTGAATTGATTTAATTGTAATTTAATTTTTATAACACTTATTAAGTTTAATTTGGATAGAATAAAGTTTCGTCTAAAAAAAACTCTAATTTAAAAATTGAATGAATTAAATTTTTTAGTCTTGAAATGAGAAAATCTATTATTTCCTCTGAATAGATTTACTTTAAAATCACTAAATTAATTGTAATTTAATTTTTATAACAATTATAAATTGGTAAGAATACATTTTTGTCTAAAAAAAACTATGATCTAAAAATTGAAAAACCTTAATTACTTGTAATTTTTAATTCTACAGTAAAAACACAGTTCAGTTACATTTTTCTTGGGCCAAAAATGCTTTCAACTTTTATATTTTGGCCTTTGGTTTTGGGAAGATCCCAAAGGCGTTAAAATTATCGAATATGCCTCAATCAGTCTCGTCCCATTTATCCTTTTGGACACATGTGTGGGCAAATTATTTACAGCTCATTTGGGGCCCAACCACCAACTTAAAGGTTAAACAGAAGATTTGTTGAGACTAATTTCTGGGTTTCTGCTTCACTTTTTTTTCGAATTTCACACTTGGTTGAGTTTTGTGTGGTAGAGAAAAAAAAAAAATGTCACCTGTTGTCTGACACATTTTTGAACTTAACTTAAAGCACTTGAGAGGCACCCAACCCAAACAATAATAATAATAATCATAATAAAAAGCACAAAATGTGCCAAGAAGTAAATTCGAAGACAGGGCGTGGCAAAGGTGGCAAGAACAGAAGAAAAAAAACAAAATAAGGAAAGTCACATTGATGGTTGTCCTTTGTGTGTGTGTTGGGGGGGGGATAGAAATCCAAAAGTGACATTGATACGTTTCATGTGTTTCGTGTGCTGCTAAAATTTTATGACCAAACATTCAACATTTGTGAATGTGCCACACAGGTGACGGCAAATTGATGCTGTTATTGTCAACCGTCAGCAAATGTATCTCAATGTATGTGTGTGTGTGTGTGTGTATGTGTGTGGGTGCCAAAATGCCAAACGCTGTCGCCTATCAGGACTTTCAGTTGCCAGCGACTGTCATGTCAGGCAGCCATAATCATTGACATTCATACATAATGGACTCATTGATATTCGCAGCGCAAGGAAGTTGAGGAGAACTGTGCCAGCAACAACAACAATGCCAAGAAAAGCCAAAGTGGCAAAAGTGGCATTGACTTTTCTGGCCAAACCCGTGACAACTGCCCAACTGCTCCTCCTCCTCCTCCTCCCGCTGAGTTTGAGTTGAGTTGAGTTGGCTTAGTCAACCGTCTAATATGCTGGCTGCCCCTTAGCCTGACCCTCAGGCCATTTATTCTGCTGCTGTTGTTGTTGCTGGGGGTCATAACAGTAATTGCCAACAAAACGAGTGATTAACCTGACAATATCCCAACACACACACACATTGCATGTGTAGAGTTGTTGAGACAACGCCCACGCCCCCCCCCAGATAGGTGAATTTCAAACTCTCCTTCCCCTCACTTATATATCCACTATATTGTATTATTCGACCTTGCCACAAACAAACAGTTGGGGCTTTTCAATATGCATTGCTGGGTTAGCCACACGGCCATAAAGGGCTTAAAGGCAAAAGTTAACCATGTATTTCAACTATTTTAGATTGTGTGGCAAGCAGGGGGAGGAGGTGGATGAGGAGGAGGTTGAGGAGGCAGGCCTTTTGGGGCACAGACAGAGTCTAGCAGATAATTGCAGTGGGACATGTGGCCCAAATAATCAATGGATAGGTAACTAATAGTTTGGTTATTTAAGACAGAAAAATAAATAAAGATATTTTCAAATTAATTATGGGATGAGCAAAAAAAACAAAAAAATAAGAATTTTTATACCCATTCAATTAACGTATATATTCTCAATAAATAAATATACAAAATTATATAAAAATAAATTTAAAAAAAATAAATAATCAAAAGAAATTGTGGAATTTTTCAAAATGTTCCTACATATTTTTTATAATTTACAAAATTAAAGAACAACAAGTAAAACAAAAATTAAAAGAATAAAAATCTAAATTTAATTTTGTTGGATTTTCTTTTCCCAAGCTTTCTGAATTTTTTGACTTATAATTTACAAAATTAAAGAACAACAAGTAAAACAAAAATTAAAAGAATAAAAATCTAAATTTAATTTTGTTGGA
>JAWNPY010000010.1:195205-223544 GCA_035078625.1 Scaptodrosophila scaptomyzoidea
TTTTCTTTTCCCAAGTTTCCTGCATTTGTTGACTAATAAATTTAATTGAAAAGAAAAAACAATTCTAAATAGTCAACTAACCAAATTTATTAAAAATTAATCAGACATTAAATATTTAAATAAATATTCGAGCTATTTTTATTTCTTTTTTTTTTTGGGTACAAATGCGTGCCCAAAATATCAAAACACGAAAGTTCAATGACAACAAAATATATAAAACCTAATTGCATTTTGCGTTGTGTGCGTGTGTGTGTTTGTGGCTAGACCAGACAATCAATTGAGTTTATCATTTGTGGAGGGTAGAAATTTCGATATGGTTGTTTATATTTTTTTTTTTTGGGGGGCGTTGACGGCAAACGTCAAATAATTTTGAACTTTAACGGCTAATTTAACTTGTGAAAATAATTGGGGAAAGTGGAAGAAAGTGTGGCATGTGAGTGTGTGCCCTGTAAACGTCAATCAACGGGGATCAACAAATGTTTTTTTGGGCCCTTTGATTTAACAACTCAGCAGAAATGATTGAAAGCATGCAACGAGTTGAACTCAAAAGGGAATCAAGTCATTTCATTATTAGTTACAATAATTTTAGGTAATTTCCCAAAGTAAATCTCTGTACAAAATAGCTAAAGAAAAATGCTAGAAGCAGTCAAGAAAAACAAAATCTAAAAAATTGGCTAATGGAGTTTTACCTAAGCTTTATAATTCTTCTAAGTTCCTGATCAATAATTTTTAAGATAAGAATTAGTTTATATATACATAAAATTAGAAATTCAAAGTCACGCAAAATTTGCCTTCGATTGTTTATACTAAGCAACTCTTAAGTGACAACCCTAAATAAATATTTTTTTCCAATTCTTTGATATTATCTAAACAAATTATGCCCGGGTCTTTTCAAGATTCGAGTAAAATTTAAGGGCATAGAATTTTTTGGAAGTTTGTACCTCGGAAATTGGCCAAAAAAGTAAATTTAATAGAGCAAAGCAAAGTGTTTTTCAGCTAAATTGGTTTCAAGTTAATTATAACATTTGATTATTATTTAAAAATAGTTTGATTAGTCTAAACATTGGAAAGTTTTTTAATTTCCTGAGAACTTTTCCTGAACCTTTGATTTTTCTCTACACTTAATTGACTTTTAATATCTTTTCTTAATGTCAGATCAGACTTTTATGAATACAAATGTGTTAAACAAGCCACTTTATTTTCGAGTTTCTAATGTGTGAAAAAAAAAAACTAAAGCCAATTGATTAATCAAAACAAAATGAGACAAATGAGAAATCCTTTTTTGGCTTTTCGAACTTTTTCTTTGCTGGTTTGCTTGTTGTTGTTGTTTATAAACTAATTTTCATGGAAATTGCGTAAAAGTCCAGAAGCAATAACAACAGCAACAACAACAACAACAACAAGAAAAACGAACATGACGTGAAGCAAATCAAATGAAAGACCACAAATGTCTGTTGTGAATTTTGCCAGCACACACAGACACACACACACACACACACACAGAGAGAGGCAGAGGAATTTTCCGAGTGTTTGTTTGTTTGTTTGTGTGCGTGTAGTGGGGGATATATATACGATATATATATGGTTATATGTAGAACGATTTTGCCTTTGGCACACGTTCAACACACAATTTCTAACGTGTTTCCTTTTGGCCAAAAAACTTTTCAGCTTTTCAACGCCTTTCCATTTTTTGTTGTTGCTGTTGTTGTTTCTGTTATTTTTGTCTTTGGCTGGAAAGAAGAAAATTTGGAAAATTAAAACTTTTGACTTTAGTTTCTGTGATGGCAGCAGCGTTTCCAAATTGCATTGCAATACAACAACAACAACAAAACATTGCAGTCAATTTGCGTGTGGCCCCAAAAAACTAAAAAAAAAAAAAAATAGGCAATACTTTTTTTTTGCGCTTTCTTTTCGACCACTTTGAGGCCATTGAAGGATGCCAAGTGAGGCAGAGAGAAAAAGATCAGGTTTACGTTTG
This sequence comes from Scaptodrosophila scaptomyzoidea, assembly GCA_035078625.1. Classification (NCBI taxonomy): domain Eukaryota; kingdom Metazoa; phylum Arthropoda; class Insecta; order Diptera; family Drosophilidae; genus Scaptodrosophila; species Scaptodrosophila scaptomyzoidea. Next base: position 197,184 of record JAWNPY010000010.1, read on the forward strand.
CCCAATAAAATTGCAAAGTACGTTTTGTAAAAATGCCAAAATTTGCTTGAGAAAATTTCTAAAACTTCCGGCAACTGTAACAACAACAACAACAGCAAATCAAATGTGTGTGTGTGTGTGTGTGTGTGCTTGTTTGAGTCTAAGTGCATGTTTGAAAAACGGTAACTAGCCAAAAAAAAAAAGAATAAAACAGTTGAGTTTTGCATGCAAAACATGTGTACAATTGGATGGGCCAAAACCCCAAAGAAACCCCAAAAAAAAAATACGGCAGGTGGCCAACCCATTTCATCCTCTGACTTGGCAAAAAAAATAAAAGGGTTCTTGTCCATGATGATGTCCAAAAACTGAGCCATGAATCTGTCTCAACGAGTGTCGTCGTCGACGTCTTCTGGCCAAAGTGGCTGATGAATTGGCCAAAAGAACTCACAACTGAAATTTGAGGGAGGCATTTGGAAATGGGTCTGGTTGACTGGACTTGGCCATTTATGCTTCGTTGGCCAAATTTAATAGCAAATGCGATTTGATTTTCAAAATTGTTGTTTGTACATGTAAATTGGATGTGTGTAGAAATCCACAGAATATTGTAAATTTCACTTTTTCATGTTATTTGTACAAAGTGAAAGAGGTAAAGAAATGAACATGGAAAATGCATTTGGCAAAACAAATCAAAGACTTTGACAACAAACCATCGCCCAATTGAACTTTCTTTGTGACCCAAAAAAATAGAAATAATTTTTGTAAATTAAAAACTTAATTGTAATTAATAAATTCAATATGTTTCAAAGTGAAATTGAATTTTATTTAGTTTTTTCTTTGAAGACGCCAAAAAGTAGGCCATTAGAAATTTGTTCAGCATGTCTATGCTTGTCTGCGTTTCAAATTCGTCTGTGTGTATGTACGTAATGATAAATGAGCCATTGGCATTTTATTTTCATTTCAGTTTGCCTGGCACAAATCGATGTTTGCTTATTTTTCAAAAAACCAAACCAAAAAGCTACTGAAAATTACATTAGATGCCTTGCCAGAGCCCTCATCAGTTCCCACTTAGAGTTCCCCCCCCCCCCCACCATGCTCCAATTGAAACACTCGACCATTGACGTAAATAGTTCATCTAAGCGCACACAGGTGGCGCTAATGCCTCGCAATATGTGTGTGTGTGTTTGTGTGTGTGTGTGTTAGATTCATTCATTCACCTTTTGAATGTTGATTTGTTGTTTGAGGCAAGGAAATTATGCCAATTTTTTGCCATTTCGTTGGGCTTGCTCGTTTTGGGATTGTATATATATTTTTTTGGGTCTATTTGGGCTCCTATCTGACCTTGTGCCTTATTCATACAGCAACAACAACAACAACAAAAATAACCATATGTGTGGGTGAGAAAAGCAAAACAAAAAATATAAAACTGATGGGGGTTAAAAATGACGGAGGTTGGATTACATACACATAAATGTTGAATTGTTGAACTAGGCCAATACAAGATTGGCAAATGACTTTAAAGTGGCAAAAAAAAAATAGAAGCTTTAACAAATACCTAGAAAAAAAATCAAGTCAATGGAATTTGATTTCATTTACAATACTGAACAATTATTTCAATTAAATACTAAACAAATTTTATTGAAATTGATGATGAGATATTTTTTTTTTTAAAATGGTTTTGACCTCTTCGTCTGGTCTGGAATAATTTCAATTAAATACTAAAAAAAATTTTATTTTTTGAAAAATGAATCCATAGAATGGTTTATCCAATTTGCTCTTAATACTTTGACCTCTTCGTCTAGTCTGGAATAAAGAAGCATAAAGTTTGAAACTTGACTGGCTACTTCCCAGGCTTTCAAAAAGAATACAGGAAAAAAAAACAGAAAATCTAAAGTTGTTTAAATACAGAAAAGTGGAAAGTGGAAATGCTTCAAAAATGCTGTTTACCGGTTCAACACCAAAACAGAAGAGGCTTAAAGAGCCCTGGGAATTGCATGAATAAATAGAATGAAAATACTAAGAGATAACCAAAGAGAAAGAGAAAGAGAGAGAGAGCAAGTGAAAGTGAAAGAAAAAAGTGCAACAATGAGCAGTATACTTAAAGTTTGTACAGCATTTCCACTTAGACTAATTAACTGCCCCGTCACTTGATGTTGGATCCTTAACACTGCACTGGACAAATCTTCACCCTACTTCCACTTCCACCTTCCACTTACCTGCTGCAGTTTGGCTGTCTGTCGAATGGAATGAAACAAAATTCCAAGTGGAGCTGAACAAGCGCCCCAAAGGGCAATTCCTGTGGCTGCTCGCTGCTCGCTGCTGGCTGGGGTAGTTGCTGTTATTGTGGTCAGCTGGTCATCCCAGCCAAGCAACATCATTAAAAGCCATCTCCGACGACAACGAGGAGGACATTACCCAAAAGTCGTCGCTCGCTGGTGCTTAACTTTTCAGTGTTTTGGCGCTTTTGGTCTAAAACTAACAGCAGCAGCAGCAACAGCAACAAGAAGAAGAGCAAGTGCCACAGAAATGCTGAAACACTAAGAAGCTGACTGGGGCATTGAGCAGTGATAGAAAATGCCAGGCATGTGGCACATTACACATACTTGCAACATGTTGTTGTTGTTCTTGTTGTTGTTGTTCCGGTTGTGCCTTTTAATGTTTTGCCACAGCAGCAACTCGAGCAACTTGAATCTCGACTGCTGCTGTGACCTGCACAAATGAGAATGCGAATGAGAATGTGTAAAACCAAGTTGACAATAATGAGTACAACAACAGCAGCAGCAGCAATTGTGGCACAAAAGTCACCACAGTGTTGCACATTTTGTAGTGTGGCAGAAAAAGTTCAAAATGGCGCAAAGAAAGAAAGTAAACCAAAGCAAAAAACTTGCAGGAAAAATCAACAAAACAAAACAAGAAAAAAAAAGAAATAAAAGGAAAGATGATCAGTAAAGTAGAAAGAATACAAGAGACAGAAAAGCACTCAAAGCAACAAGGGCAGACAAAAAAGTCTGACAAAAAGGATTGAAACCGGGAGAAAAAAAAAAGGAGACATTCAACAGTCACGGAGTCAGTCAGTCAGTCAGTCAACAGCAGGTGAAAAAGAATGTACAACAGAAACAGTTCTCTGTGGCAGCAACAAAAGGAGTTGCTGCTGCTGTTGCTGCTGTTGCTGTTGGCCCGCGGCGGCTGTGATGCCCCCGACAATGGCAACAAATCAGTGTCAGTGAAAATTTACGCTTAAACCTGACATTCTCAGTGGCTGTCACTGGCTTAAACAGTCAGCAAAACGGACGACAACAACGACACCAATTGTAGATGAAGAGTTGATGATGACGACGACGACGACGACGAAAGGATGAAAAAAACCAGATGAGGGGAGGATGAGGGGGTAAAGACAGAACTTTGCTAATATTTAAAAGCGCTTGTTTGAAGTGCCACCAAGTGACTTTTTTTTTGTTTTGTTGTACCTCTTCAAGTTGAGTATGTGGAATTTTGTTGCACATTTATATTAAAAAATGTCACTCATGAATATAAAATTTTAAATGTTTTAAATACAAAATAAAAGACTAAATTAAAAATGGTATAAAGACTCAATTGTATACCGAGAAAGATTTAAACAAAGAAATAAAATACGAAATTATCTGGCAAAATTTTTAGAAAGACTTCAGGCAGTCTAGTTAAAAAATCAATAAGTCAATAACCTCACCCCAAATCTTGGTACTTATTAGGGCCGCTAGGAGCGCTGTCCTTGGTATTTCTATTGACGCTCTTATTGGTGACAAAAATATATACCAAATTTGTAAAGAACTTTGTTTTTGACAGGTGTTTTGCGTGCTCATTTTTTATATTTACACACTCAACTAAATATTCTTGAAAAGGAAAATCTTTATGAATAGAAAAAAAAGCAGTGATTTTTTTTATGGCTAGAATATTTTTAATAAATGAAGCTAATAAAAATAAGAATTAATTTGAATTTATTAAATAAGCCAAGTTTTGAATGGCAATTCTTTTCCATAGAATATGAAATTCTTTGAGAGCTTAATTTAAAAGCCCATTTAAAAGAGTTTACAGAGTTTTTTTTCTCATTTTCTGTTTTTTTCTTTTTTTGTTTTTGTCTTATTCAAAAGCAGCGGGAAATTTCGTGTCAAAGACGAAAAACAACATCAGCGTCATCGTCGTCATCACCAAAACGCGATTTCTTTCAAAAACAAAACAAAACAAAAACGAAACAAAAAAAAAATCGCACTCAGGCAAATCTTGCCCCATTTTCCTACCTCTTTTTATTTATTTTCTTTTTGTTTCATATACTTTGCAGTTACCGTTGTTTCACCGTTGAGCTTTGTTGTGGTCCTTTGCCAAGTTTTTGTTCCCTAGTCGCGTGTATTTTCTTTGGTTAAAAAATAAAACTAAAAACACAAGACTTCAATTGATTTTTGCTTACTTGACTGTTTTTTGTTTTTTTTTTTGTTGAGGGCGCTGTAAATTTACTTCCGTCACTTGTTAACTTTAACATTCATCGACACTTTTTGCCCGGTTTCTGGCACAGAGCATAAAGCACTTTGTTATTTTGACAGCCGACAAAAAGGCGGACCAACGCCTTTTTTGCCACCTTAGCCAACGCAAATCAAAGTCAAGAAATGTCGAGTCATTAAAAAGCGTTGCTGTTGGCATTGCCCATTTGGCCCAAGAGCCTTTTTCACAACCCTTTCCACACACACACACAAATAATCCATCCAACCAGTCGTCCTGGCCCTGAAGCCAAAGTGCAATGCAAAATAAAAACTAAAAAATACAAAAAAAAAAAAAAGGCAGGCAGCCCATGAAAATGCAATGCAATTCTAAATAAATTATACACTTTACTATGAATCATAGCTCAAGTCTTTTTAAATCAAGAAACTCTTCGTTTTGAATTTTTTGAGATTTTTTTTAGGTTTTATTTTAATTTGCATAGAAATAATTTTAAATATATAAAATGTGAATAAATTCAATTTAGGGGTTTGCAGAAGCTTAAGCAAAAAATAAATGTATATTTGAAATTGTGTGTTGTCATTTAACTTATTTGGAAAGTAGACTGGTCTGTTGGTATTCCTAGCCTCCCTAGGAATACCAATCCAGTTTTGCTCCCTTTCAAAATCGATCTCTGATTGGGTCTTCTCCCGCGGCACGAATATAATTTTTTTAGGTTTTATTTCTTCCTTTTTCTCCCTGGGCTTGGGTTTAATTTTTCTAGCTTTTACTTGTCTCTTTTTCGCAGTCGTCTTTTTCATCTTCCTCATATTATTCTTTGTTTTCCTTTTGGAGCGTTTTTTGGGCTTTTTCCATTTACCCACTAAGCTCCACTTTCTTTTCCAGCCACGAATTGCAGGGCAGACCGCATATTTCACACCATCTTCATTTTTTTGAATGCGCTTTTTGGGTTTTCTTGGTTTTTTCGGCTTAGGTTGAGTATTTCTTGGATTCGATTTTCGTTTAGGTTTTTTAAGGTATTTCAAATCTTCCGTAGAATCAAATTTGAAAGACTAGAAAATATTATTTATAAAAATATATCGTGTCATCAAACGATTTAATCGATCCCTAAAAGATCCAACGAATATTTCAGAGTAATCAGTTTCTTAAGTTCCGATTAAAAATAGCAAAAAAATGCTAATATATTTTCAATTGAAAAAATATTGAGCAGCTCACTTACTTTTGGAGTCAAGTCTGTTCTAAATTTTTTTATACTCAAGAAGAGAGTTTTGCTTTCAGTTTTGCAATTCCTTGTTCCAGTTCTTTGAATTCCTTTTACTTTAATGCATATAAATCACTCGAGATTTATTAAAAAAATACAATTATTTCTCTACAAAAAAATATAATAAATGTAAGCGTTTCAACAACTTACAAGAAACTGATAGTATTTTTGACATTGACTTGACATTTAAAATGCAAAGCAAATGATGTAAATTTAATAATTAAAGTTGGCCAAATTAATGCCACCATATCATTTCAATGGCAAAGGGTATGCAAAGTGTAAGTGCATATAAGAAAAGAAAGAGTTGGAAATCAGCTTTTAGTTCTGCTTCCTTGGAAAAGGAAGAAAAGTAAAAGGCTTGGCATTCTTTTTTATTTTATTTTTTTGCCTTAACATTGCTCAGCAGCAGCAACAGCAACAACAAAAATAATAACAATAATAATAATAATGTTGCAAAGTCATGGGCAATGATTGAAATTAATGGATTTCTAAATGTTTTGCGTCACTGCCAACCAACCCACTTGGCCACCCTTTATTTTTTATATTTTTTAAACGGAAATGGTTGGTCTAATCCGACAAATTGTTGCCCTATGTGAATTATTTAATTAAAAAAATTTATTAAAGATGTAAAGTATTTTTTTTTTCAACATAGAATAAAACATTTTCAAGTTTAATTTAATTTTAATGTTATTTGTAAAAATCCATTGAAAGGTTGGTCCAACTTTGCCAGGGCTGGGCGGAATCTATGGCAGCCATTAGCGTTCTAGAATGCGCATTTTTGCTCGTTTGTTCCCCAAAAAAAGAAAAAAAAAAAACATACACATTTCTTGTGTTGTGTGTGTGTGTGTGTGTGTGTTCTGTCTGCCATTGTTGTTGACCTAACTTTGTTTCAGTCAGCTTGTTTCTTTGCTTTTTCTACCTTCTATATATTTATTTTTGTTTTGCTTTTTTTTTGGCCAAAAACTTTTAGCCGAGTGCAGTGCCATTTGAAAGTTATTAGCGGCATGCAGCTGAGCAACAAATGCGTTTTTTAGTTTTCTGTTAAATAGTTAAACTGAAATTAATGATAATGTCTTCTTGCTGTTCTTTCTTAAATAAAACAAAAGAATTAAGAGTAACTTACAAATAAATTCCAGAAAAAAGGTCAAGCCTAAAATTTTATTGGCTTCCATGTTTACTTTCCTTCTTCTTCTTCTTGAATTCGGGCTTCTCAGTAACCTCATCTATTGAGATCTCCAGGCGCAACCGATGATCAAAATTATGGGTCATTTGCTCAACATCATCGTAACGCAATTGCATATAATTAAAGTCATTGCTTAAGAAACAAGTGACATCCTGAGATTCCCTAGCGCTACGTACTTCCATTGTCTGACTGAACGAATGTTTCATAAATTTGTCATAGGCCGTTATGGTAATATAAAGTGGCTTGAGCATTGGAGGGGCCACGGCCCAAATTATCCAAAGATCGTTGATCGAAGTTCGTGTCTGATCCTTGCAATCCTTCACTGACTCCCTGGTGCCCATCAAGGAGACCCAGGAGGTGCGGCAGGCCATAAGCAGAACGGGTATATGACGGCGATATTTCCTATATCTTCCATGCAACTGAGTATTCGGATGCATCAAGGCCCTGTGGATATAGGAGGTTTTGGGGAAATTCTGACGACAGCCATAGTTGTATACGAATAGAACGATGTTTTTCTGAAATTTCATATTCATGGGCGACAGCATTTCTATTTTGTGCTGTCCCTCAAATATCTCCATTACCCACAAGCCATCGGCTGCTTCATGATTAACGAGTAGATGTTTCATAAACAGCTTGGGACAAATTTCCATACCACACGAGGGACAAGCGATGGGATCCAATGAAAGATGTGGAATTTCCTTAGGCTGGGGATCAGATTTACTAACTGCTATCTTCAGTTTGTGGAATTTTAAATGATTTCGAGCCTTTCGCTTGATATCATCGACTAGGAAATTATTAAACCACTTGTAACCAATCCATTTTTTTACGGGCCATTTGCCGTCTACGAGAACTGTGGAGGAACCAATGAAGGATTTTGATATGGCAAGCATTTTACAACTTACCAGGATGCTCAATTTTTTTTGGCTCCGTGGATGATTTTCTGGTCCTTTTTATTTTACACATAGCCGTCTTTACTGGCCTGTAGTCCTTTATGGATTTGGGTTGCAGGAATCGAACAGGTACAAAATTATTGTTGTTGTTGGTGTTATTGTTATTATCATTATCATCCTCCATTTTAAGGATACTGTATTACTAGCTTTGTGAACAAAAAATTTTGTATGTTCTCAACAAGATTATAAATTGTTTATGACATTGACAAAAAATGCTTGGTCAGAAATTAAGGTTATTTTATTTTTTGAAGGGCCTTGAAATAATTTAGAAAAAATTTTGAAAAATTTGTGCAATTTTTACTTTGCTTTCGTCAGAAGAAATTAAATTTATTATCTTGAGTTTTCCCATTCTTCGATTTGAATCATTTAGTTGCTTGTCAGTGAGTGATTATCAAGTTGGTATAAATGCAAACATGAATTATTTTATCATATCAAACTACTTGGAAAACAAAGCAAAGAAAATTGCACAAACACACAGAGTAGAAAAATAAATATAGGAAAAACAAAAGGGGTAAACAGTAAACGTTAAACAGTAAAACGGTAAATGACGACCGGCAGACGCGTGTAAAAAAACAATCAACCAAAATGGCAAACAGGAAACGCGGCGTGCGGCTCACAAAGGCGCGACTAAAAACGCACACGTCAATCCTTTTGCCCTCACTCCGCCCCTGGCTTCCCAGAATTGTTGTTGTTGTTGGTTGGTTGGTTGCCTAAACAAAAGTCAACGCCAACCTTTTTTTACCCAACCCAATGATGATGACGACGACGACGACAGCAAACAAATGACAACAACAACAACAGCAAGAAAAGTAAGAGCAACAAAATTGAGCTCAACTAAAGTGTCACCATTAATTTCCGGAACGTTGTAAACAAGTCAACGACAACAACAACAACACGAACAACAATAAGAATAACAGCAACACGAACATCATCAACAATCGAAATAAAAGCAGCCAGCAGTACGCAGTAAGGAAATCAAAATTGAAAATCATGAAAATCATTTAAAAGTGGACCAAACTTCCACTCACACCTGGCCCAGGGCCAATTTGGTAGAAGCTTAAACGTTTTATGGTCTTAACGGACGGGGCCAAACAATTAGCAACAATGTTGCCAAATAACCATAAACGGCAACAGCAACAGCAACAGAGACAACAACATTTTCTGTTATTATGTTGTCTGGGTTTTTTTTTGGCGGGGGGATGTGATTTAAAGTCCAGACAAGTTGACAACATCGTCTACAAATGGCAACAACAAATGAGGGTAAATTTAATTTGTAATTAATACAAAAGTCAAAGGCGCCACAACAAAACCAGACAGGAAGCCTGTAATCGAGACAAAATACACAACACTTAAATGGGTGTGAGTGAAAAAAGAAAGTCAAATAGGTTGGAAAACAAATAACCCAAAAAGGAAAGCCAAATATTGGCCAAAAAATGTGTTAGTTTGTTAACCAAGAAGCTGCTGCCCTTAAGCAAACCTTAAAAGTTATGAATTTCCATCATCAAAGAAATATTTGATTTCTTACAATTTTCAGAGGAAATTTTCTAGAAAAAGAATAGAGAGCAAAAGACTCACTGGAAAATTGTTTAGGTAATTTTGAACGTCCCAAAATATTGAAAATATATAAAGTTTCATAGAATATAACTTAGATTTTTTTTAACATTCTTAAAACAGAAATCATTAAACTTTCTGGCTATTTAAACATTAATTAATTTTATGGATATAGAAAAAATTTAGAACTTGTTAAATCTCTAAAAATATTGAAAATATATAAAGTTTCATAGAATATAATATAGTTTTTTATAAACTTTCTTAAAACAGAAGTTGAACAAATCATTAACTTTTCTGGCTATTGTAACATCATCAAAAAATTTAGAACTGGTTTTATTTTCCTTATTGTCCTCACAAAATATCAGCCAAATCGGCCAATTCAGCCATTCTTGAGTTTTATGTTTGGCTTATTTGTCTTTATAAAGTTGACGCGTTTTTCGAGCGATTTCTTAGCGATTTCTTATTATGATCAATTTCAATTTGATGATTACATTTGAATTTGCGCCCAAATAGATTGACAATCTGTGGCCCACCCTTTATGGTTATCTATATCCTTTTTATGCAAATGACTTGAACTAGAATGCAGGAGAATTAAGAAAGCGAAAAGTAAGACAGGAAAATGGACACTCACACACACACACACCTACAATTGACGCCGTGCCTTTAAAATGCAAACAAGTGAAAGCTTTCAATCAATGTCCACGGATCAGTAGTACAACCGTCTATGTGTGTGGCATGTGGCATGTGTTATATTGTGTGGTGTGGCCAAACCAAACCAAACTAAACTAAACTAAACCAAACCAAATCCACGCCCTGGTCTTTTCACAATTTGCTGCCAGTTTAGCCATTTGGTTTGGCTTTTAATTTCAAACGCTACGGGTATTTTTCCCCTCTCCCTCTCTTTCTTAGTTTTTGTTTTTGTTATTCTTTTATTTTTCAAGTAATCATTTTCATTTTCATTGACGATGGCCGTGGTGGCGCCACACCTCGTTCTTTGATTTTTTATGAAAGTTCGTGTACCAGGCAAAATGCCATTTGACGATATATGAAGCAAGGAGGCGAACTGAAGGGTATCCTTATGGGTTGCCATTGCCTTACGGCTTTGCCCGTTTTATGGACAAACGGCCACGCCTTTGTTTAGTTGTTGTTGCTGTTGCCACTGACTCTCTGAACAAGTCTGTTTCTGGTGTGGTCCAAATTGAACTGGCTAGCATTGCCCTCCTTCCTTCTGTCCTTCCAGCTAATGGCAAATGCCATTTCAATTACGTACACAATACTAAAATTTTATGCTGCTTGCGTTTTGCTTGTCGCTGTTTTGTTTTATTTAGTTTTTCTTGTTGTTGTGTTGAATTTTTGCAGTTTTTCTGGGCTTTCTTTTTTTTTTGTTTTTGAATTTCCATTTAAGCTTTAAGTGCATTTATTTAATGGTGAAAAGCATTCGAATTGGTCAGCAAATATTCAATAAGACTAAATTAATGCATTTCCTTACCTAAGAAAGCTTTTCTGACTTTATAAGGCATATATATTCTTGATCAGTAAACGAGCTAATCGGATTTTCAAGCTAGAGACCTTTTTCAAATCAAATCAAAACAAAAGTAATTTAAGACCTTCAGCATTTGAATTTATTCTGTTTAAAAACAAAAAGTACAGTCACAAATAGCCAATTTTAATTCACCGGAGATTTTTCAGTTTAAAATCAATTTAAAATAAATGAGGACAAGTCAATAAGGCCTTAGAAAATCTAAGTCGCATTGCAAATGGTCTGAGTTCTAAAGGAATAAGTTTCAGTCATATTCATTGATTGGTTTCGTTTTTATCGATATTTGTTTGAGAAATAAACTCATATTGAATGTTCTTAAATTTATTGTAATTCTTGTTTTTTTTCTATTTGATATTTCCCTCTCATATAAATGTTTATTAATTGTCATAAATTTAATTATTCAATTTCAGTATTACATGCAGTTAGCTGGGAGGAATGGTGGACTTATGATGGCATATCAGGTGAGTTGACAGTGTTGTTGTTGCCACACGTGCCACTCAACAAAAAAAAAGAACTAAGCTATTACTTAAGTGCTACGTGAGGCGCCTAGTTTTTTTTATCAATATATGTAAATATTTATTATTCGAGTTGTTGTGGTTTTTCTTTTGGGGAAAACTCTAAAGTTTTCGAATATTGTCAACTGTAAAAATGTTTTCCATCAAATTTTGATTTTGGTTACACGGTTCGATGCAAAAGTTTCTTTGCATTTTCCACTTTTTCCACTTGGAATTTCTTTTGTACATACTTACATTTTGCACGTTCATAAATACCCAAACAACAAAGTAAATTTTAATCAAAGCTCTGGTTTACAACAGCAACTACAACCGCAATAGAAGAGGATGCATGCAACAAGCTGGGCAAACAAAGTTGCATATAAAAAGCGTTGCATACTTTTTGGCATTAAAAAGCGTTTGCACCTGCCACATTTGCTGCAGCAGCTGTAAAGCGATTTTCTCTGCCAGTGGCGTTACACGCATGGAAACCATGGAAAAAAAGAACCACTTACTGGCGCCTTTCCCTGGCGATTTCCCTTTGTCCTTGCCAGAGAGTCGTTGCAGATTTGCAGCTGTCAAATGTAAAACAGACAAAGTATCCTGCCTGCCTGGCTTGTAGCATTGTCTACCACTGAAACGTGATAAGCACACAGACGTAGTCAAACCAGAGGTGATCTCTCGAGTTGGAGAGACATTGCGGCCATTTGGCTGGCCAAGAATGCCTGCCAAGGAGCAGACGGAATAGATAAGGACTACGCGTTGACTATAGCCATGGCGACGACTGCTGTCGACGTTCGTCTTAATCTCATTAGAGGTAAAGGAAGCTGGCTGGCTGGTGGGAATACTCCATGCTGTGCCATTTGTAAAAGACAAATGCATAAATAAGTTCAAGTGCTTTGAATTTTGAATTGGATTTTCCAGCTGCCAGACAGACAAATAACCCAGACCAGGCCAACTCAGCCCAGTCACTCTTCGATTTTCTCCATGTATTTTTTCACGGGCATGGCCATTATACACATTATACATACAGTTAAGCCAGACAGACAGACAGACAGACAGCCAGCCAGCATCTTGCCTCCAAATTTCATATTCCATGTCGTCTGGCAGCCACTCAGGTTGCTAGTATAACTGGCAACTTTTGTTATTATTATTATTGTTGTTGTTGTTGTTGTTATTCTTGTATGCATAAGCGCATTTTTCTTCTTGTTCAATTGATGAAAGTCTGAAATGGGGAATATTTTGGCATTTTTTTCGAGTAGGAGGAAAACGTGTTGTGTCAACTTTACGAAATGAAATGGTAACAAAAGTTTTTGGATTTCATTATTATTATTTTTTATAGTCAAAAAAAAATAAAATAAATAAACATTTTTATATTTTATGTCTTTGTCTTTTTGAACTCCATAAATTTATATAATATTTTAAATCAGTGAAATTAAATTATAATAATAAATAATAAATTCAAATAAAAATCCCAACTTCTTAAATTTCTATAGTTTAAAAATATATTAATTCAAATAAATTTAAACCCAACTTGGGCTTTTTAAGTGATTAACATAAATAGAAAAATAAGTCAGATTTATTAAAAAATCTCAGTGATTTTTCGACTATAAAAAATGATAAAAAATTATAATTTATTAATATTATTTATCAAATAAGTCTAATCGTTTTATGATCATCATTCTCTCATTTTATGAATTGCAAATCATAAATTTGAATTTTGTATATGAAAAATTGCATATAAAACTGATGTAATGCCAAGTGATTTTATATTTGTTTATTCTATTTGGTCTCGCTGTGGTTTGGCTAGGTTTGGTTTTGGTCTACAAAAAAAAATAAAATAAACCGAAACAGAGGATAAAGTCAGCCAATAACAGGAAACAGGGCAACAGAGCAGGGCAATATAAACTCGATAACGAAAAAAACAAAAAAAACAACAACAAGGAAATGAAAAGAGTGAAATTTCCAAGAGATGAAATGAGAAAAGGAGAGAAGGAGAAGTTTGTTAGACAACGTAACGTGCTGCTTGTTTAACGTGATTTGCACGCGCAACGATCCAAATAAAAGCGACTGAAGCGTGCAGAGAGGGAAAGGGAGAGAAAGAGCATCCTCATCTTTATCCTCTGTGTTTTTGGTTCCACTCTTGCCACTAATGTTGTTAATGGCTGCTAAAATCGTTTGGCAATTGCCTCATTGACTCAACTGAAAACCATGCCACCGCACAGATAACTACAAGTATCAAGCAGCAGTAGCAGTAGCAGCTGCTGCTGGCCAACCAAAGGACCAAAGGACAGACAGACAGACTAACTAACTCATCCAACCCAAACGAGAGTTGAATCCTCGGCACGTTTAATAGACTTGGGTTGCCTGCAGTTGCAGCAATGACTGCATCTATTGGTTTGTCTTGCCGCTTAATGTGGCGCCTTTAAAATTGTTATGGCTTCAAGCCGCGGGCTGCTTTGCTGCTGCTGCCGTCTGAGGTCAACAATCGCTTGAACGCGCGTACGTGGCATATCTATGATTGAAGCTTTTGATTGAGGATTTTGATATGATATGGTGGCTGTTTAGAGGGCTCCTTTCAATTCAAAAACCGAGTTAAGCTGAGCTAAGCGTGTGCTGATTTTCGTGGCTTACTTCTGTGTCCTGATGGCGTGCAGTTAGCAGCTACGTGGCGTATACGCAATGTTGCTTAAAAGTCATTTCTTGGTGCTTTTTTTTTTGCAAGATTTATTTCTCTGTGTCTGCTGTCAATGCGATTAGCTAAAGACTTGCTAAGAATATTTTATGAAATAGCTTTAAAATGGTAGCAATAAAAATTTCTTTTTTCTATTTGTCTGCGGTTTTGTTTTTTTTTGTGGTCATATCTCTGTCTGTCTGTCTGTCTGTCTACATTTCCCTCTTGAATAGTTTTTTATTTTATTTTTATTTTGTGTAAACCAAAACACAGAAACCACACAAATTAAAGCAGAAAACCAAGCCAAAGACTAAACGAGTGGTGAGTTGGAGTTGGAGGATATTTCTATACAATCTTTGGGTAACCACCTGCAAACACCTATGAAGAAAAATATTGTAATAGCTTCATTTGAGTGCAAAAACTTGCCAACTTTTCCGGGCAGAAATCTTTGCCCCTTTAAAATGAGAAGATGAATTCTGTGGTATTTCGACCGCAACTTTTTCTTCTTTTTGTTGTTGTTGTTAGTGATATGATATTTAAGGAGTATGAGTTTGGTTTAAAACTTTGTACATAGTTTATAATGTGTCATGGTTGAATTTGTTCATAAATCTTTTAAAGTGAAGGCAAATATTATAAATTAAGAGCATAATGGCCAATTATCAAAATTAGAAATATTAAATATTATCAAAGTTCTAATAGATTTTCTTAAGAGAATATATTTTTTTGGTGTCAATTTTAATCAAATGTTGTTTCAAATTGTGATTCGATTTCGATTAATTACATATCGTTTGAAAGATTTGATTTTCTCCAAAAAATAAATATTAAATATTATCAAAGTTCTAATAGATTTTCTTAAGGGACTTGAATGATATTTTTTTTTGGTGTCAATTTTAATTAAATGTTGTTTCAAGTTGTGATTCGATTTCGAAAGGTTTGATTTTCTCCTAAAAAGCATTTTTTGATGGGTTCAGTTTTTTACTGTTGTACTCAATCATATCTATAATCTATACTAAGTTTTGTATCGGGTGTATAGCCCAGGGGAATAGGGGAAATTGCTTGACATTCTACTTGATTTCCCCCCTTGGTATTTTTGGCCTTAATTACATTCATCTCCTTTTTTTAAAGGTCCTGCCTTCTGGGGCCTGATCAATCCGGAGTGGTCGCTATGCAACAAGGGACGACGTCAATCACCGGTGAATTTAGAACCACAGCGTTTACTCTTTGATCCAAATTTAAGACCCATGCACATTGACAAGCATCGGGTAAGTGTAATTCCCAAAAGTAATTCCCATAACATCAACTCAATTCCAGCTATCAATTCAATTCTAATTTCAGATAAGCGGTCTGATTAGTAATACGGGTCATAGTGTTATTTTCACGGCCGGGAATGATACGGTGGCCAACTATGATGGCATGCAAACGCCAGTGAATATATCGGGGGGACCATTGTCCTATCGGTATCGTTTTCATGAAATACATATGCATTATGGCCTCAATGATCAATTTGGCTCTGAGCATAGCGTCGAGGGTTATGCCTTTCCCGCCGAGGTAAGTGAAAATTCCCGTACACTGTCAATTTCAATTTAAATGTTGTTGATATTTTTATTTTTTATTTGTCTCTATTTTTGGATAGACAATTTTTAACCTTTTTAATGGAATGGGTGAAACTTCTTTCATTGTCCTTTTCTTTTTTATACCATTCCGTTTATTTTTTGCTTTGTCCTCCCCATTTATCTATCTGTCTGTCTGACTGTCACTTGGTGAGTCATTGTTGCCACTTGTCGCACAATTTCTGGTAAAAAATAAAAAAAAACTTTTTGCTCCTACAACACACACACACACACACATCCATAGAATATTTGTGAATATTTGCTCTCAGCTTCTTTTAACATTTGTCATCACCTTTGACTTTATGTTTTGTGCCGTTTTGCTTTATTTTATTTTATTTTGTTTCATTTCTCGAGTTAATGTTGTACTTGTTGTAAACTTGTTAGCTCGTCTGTTAAAATATTTACACAGATAAACGAGCGGAAGTGTATTTGATCAGCATTTAACATAACAACTAACTTGGTTTGTATTCTCTGCTGCTGCCATTGAATCAGTCAACACTTCAATAAAGTTCACTTTTGCTTCTCTTTTTTTTCTCTAGACAGACAGAAAGACAGGCAGTTAAAGAGTATAGGAAATTAAGGACAATATTTGTTTGATTTAAAGCAACCCTCTGGGTTATATTTCCATTAGCTTTTACAATTAACCTGAAGTTTGCCATCTGTTTTGGTTTCCTATTTCAGTCATTATTCGATTTCTCATTCACTTGGGAAAAACTAAGGGGAATTTGCCATAGAATTGGATCAATTTAAAATCAATTTAAAGTAGAATATTATTAAAAAGGAAATATAAGAATATTTATAGACTACAATTTTAATAAAGGAATTATATTTATTAACATAAAATACAGTTTAGATTGGATCGATGAATTTCTAGAATTTTTTAATTTATACATAATTTTTACAAGTATTATTTCTTGCTTCACTTGGAGCTCTTAACTATTAATCAACTGTGTATTCATTTTCAGAAAGATTGAATAAAATAAAATAGGCAAAAATTTGATTTTTTCCAATCTAGAAAATAGCTAAAAAATGCTTTCAAAAATATTGTAAAGTTCCTTTAAAATGATTTCTTTAATTTCTAATTGTCTGATTTTTTCCAGCTTAAAAAATGTCTTGAAAAAGTTGAAATATTTTTATATATTTTATTTTTTTAATTGTCTGATTTTTTCCAGCTTAAAAAATGTCTTAAAAATGCTGAAATATTTTTATGTATTTAATTTTTATAAAAATTTGGTTTCTTTAATTTCCAATTGTCTTATTTTTACCAGCTTCAAAAAAATGTCTTAAAAATGGTGAAATATTTGTATGTATTTTATTTTTATAAAAATTTGATTTCTTTAATTTCTAATTGTCTTATTTTTTCCAGCTTAAAAAAAGCCTTACAAATGCTGAAATATTTTTAGGTATTTTATTTTATCAAAAATTGATTTCTTTAACTTTTAATTGTCTGATTTTTTCCAGCTTAAAAAAAGCCTTAAAAATGCTGAAATATTTCTATGTATTTTATTTTTATAAAAAATTGATGTCTTTAACTTTTAATTGTCTTATTTTTTCCAGCTTAAAAAAAGCCTAAAAAATGCTGAAATATTTTTAGGTATTTTATTTTATCAAAAATTGATTTCTTTAACTTTTAATTGTCTTTTTTTTCTAGCTCAAAAAATGTCTTAAAAATGCAGAATTATTTTTAGTTATTTTATTTGATCAAAAATTGATTTCTTTAACTTTTAATTGTCTGATTTTTTCCAGTTTAAAAAAAGCCTTAAAAATGCTGAAATATTTTTAGTTATTTTATTTTATCAAAAATTGATTTCTTTAACTTTTAATTGTCTTATTTGTTTTCCCTAAATTTATATATTTCCTTTCCAGCTTGTGTTTCTTTCCTGTTTTTATTTTTGGGGGAGAAATGAATGATTTTGCAACTGTTGTTCCGTCTGTTTGGCTAGAAATTGTCATGACATACAAAAATTTATTGTATTACTTTTACATTGTTTTAGCATCAAGCAGATTTTTGTGTCATATTGCAGGCACTTTCACTTGTAGACAGACAGACAGACAATTTGGTTGAATGCCTTCTTGCCTTTTTTTTCATCTGCTTTATTTAGCATGGAAGTGTACACATGCGAGCTTCCTGTATTCTAAACTGCTGCCTGCTCACAGCTCACAGCTCACAGACTGTGTGTTATCCGTTTGTCTTTCTTTCTTTCTATCCCCGTTGAAAACCTCAAACTGCTGCTGCTCCTTCTTCAATTGTCCTGGCGGCGGCCCCTTTCTGCCATTCTATTCTTGGCTCTTTGCTTGCTGCCCTTGCATATTTTCAAGTATGTTGCCTTATATGTTGCTGGGTAAATATGATTTTGCTCTTTTTGATTTTGATGTCAAGTTCACACACACACACACACACACATATACATTCTCTCTTAGGAATTTTTGGCTGTTTCAATTCAGCTTGACTTGATTTGCAAGCAGTTTATTAAAATTATGTAAATATGTTGCCAACAAACACAGACAAAACAAGCAAACAAACAAATACAATAAATGAACAAACGTTTAAAGCAATTGAAATATTTAGGCCTTTTTTTTTTTTTTGAACCTTATCAAATGAGTGCCAAACACTCTGTCAACTCTGCGTCTGTCTGGGTATTTTGATTGCCTCTCCAGGGTACAAAACTTGTTGTTGTCCTTAATGATGAAAAATTGCCCATATTGAGCATACGCCGTGTGTCCAAATTCGTTTCGCAGCCTTCTCTGACTCTTATTGTTTTTTTTGTTTGTTGTTTGTTGTTTGGTTTGTTGGTGTTGTGTTTAATGACCTCTGACAGAATATCATTGATTTTATTGGCTCGTTTAATTTTTGTGTGCATGATGATCATCATCATCATTATTAAGTTGTGACATGTCAATTAATGGCAGCACATTTCTCACATTCCCGTCCAGTTGGTTGGTCAGTCAAGTATTTTTTTCTGGCCATAATGTGCAGCTGCCACTAATTTGTGGCACACAATTTGTAGCCATATTTTGTAGCCATATTTTCTAGTGCACTTTCACCAACACTGCGTCTAATTAGTAAATGTCAATGTTAATTAACTCATATTTTGGCCAAATGTTTAAATGGTTTTTGCTATCCTTTTCAACTCATTCCATTTGCTTTTGTTTTTGTCTGCCAAAAAGAAAGGAAATTTACAAAGAAAAATCTTTTATCTGCTTACATTAAAGTTGCCTAGAAAATTGTCTTTAATTTATACAGAAAACTAGAACTAAAATTAATATAGATTTTACCTTGAGTGGTCGAAAAATTTGAGCTGCTTTAATGAATTCTTAATTGGCAATTTTAATTAATCCTTCATGAAATCCGCACAAGATTGCAATTTAAGCGAGTTTGCCTCTTCTCGTGTTTCTATTACAAAACAAAAAAAATGTTTGTTGCTCCTTAGTTTTAGGATATGGCCAAGGTTCTTTGGAAATATACAATAGAAAAACGTTCGTTTGCGGTTGTTTTTGTTCTGTTTGTTTGTCTGTAGATATTTCTATTTCTATATATACATTTGTGCCTGGTAATTTAGTACTTGTCTTATGGCTAAAATTTAATCACTAAGTTTGCTTGTTGTTGTTGTTGTCGTTGCTGTTGCTTAATGGTTTCAGTCTGGGCTGGCGCACCCCTTTCATTGTCGCCTAGCCCAAACCAAAGTGAAGCAAAGCAATTCACGTTTCCATTTCTAAATTCAATCCCAACATCATCCATCTCTTTCGCAACCTGCCGCGTGTGGCACAACCACCAAGCGTCGAGCTTAACCATTAATTTGCACCCTAACCATCAAATCTATTTTGTATATCTGTGCAGTGCACTCTATATACATAGATATACCTATACATATATATGTTAGTCCAAAATATTTCCTGCTAATGAGGTCGTCTAGTAATTTTCGGTTTGATTTTGTGGGTTCACAACATTTTTTTTGGTGGCTTTAAATTAAAGAGTTTGATATTTATTTGTTTGATAAAAATTTGTAGTAGTTAAACCAAAAATTCTTTTGGTTATTTACAGTAGAAAATGGCAGTCAAAATATTTCAAAAATGACTTTAAATCAACATTGAAAACTTGAATTTCTATTGAATATCTATTATTGAATATCTATTATTCTATAAATTCAATATTGAATTTAATTTATACATTTTACATATCAATTAATTTTAATTTGTAAATTTACATGAATTTCTCTTTAAAGCAATTTGCAAGTGAAATCTTTGAACCATTTTATTTTATTACTTGAATTTTATTTTATCAATTTCAATTGTGAAATTTATTTAATTTTGAATTTTATTTTAGTTTATAGTTGTTGTTGTAGTGAAGCTTCTTTTTTTTTTGGGGCTTATGTAGACAGTAATTAGCAGAAAGTGCTACAAGTTCATAAACATACAGAGACTCTCTGTGTTTGTGTGTGTGTGTATGTCTCTGTTTGGTTGACAATGTCCCTGGTGCGTTGTTAAGCTAATTTGCTTCATTTGTCTAGAAAACTGACAGACAAACCATCCACAAACATATACACATAAGAGTCGAGTTAGTTGGGGCAGCAGCAGCCAAAGTGTTGACATGAGGCCGTGTTTTTGTACAGGATACTGAAAGAGAGAGAGAGGGAGAAGGATATTTTGTGGAGGCTACGCAAATCGGTTAGTACATGAAAGCCAAGTCAGCCAGCCATGTAGCCTTAAATAGTCCATTCCATGGACAAAACGAGACTGAAGAAGGATGGGGCGGAAATGGTTATAAAAGACATGGATAGACAAACTAGCAGTCGATGTTGTTTTTGTTGCTGCTGAGCCTGCTAAGCCTGAAAGCTTTGGACAAGCAAAGCCAAAGTTTGCAGCTGCCGCGGACTTGGCTAAACTGGGCCTACTTCAGGGCTGGGCCTGTGTCCTGTCCTGGTCTATTCTGGCCTGGAATCTATGCAGTGAAAACATGTGTAATTGATCTGATTAAGTTGCCTTTGCCGTGTGTCTGTGTGTGAATGCTGGCAAGAAATATGCTCTGGACAGAAAAGGACAGACTGGTTTGGGTCTCAACTGGTCACACACAGAGCAACCAACAAACAAATAAACAAATAGAGAGAGGGAAAGAGAAAGATGACACTGAACTAAACAAACAGCGATTTCAGTTGACTTCAATGGTTGCCAAGTGGCGTCCTCGGATTCGGTTTGGTTTGGTTCTATGGCTGCCAGGATATTTTGTTAGTGTTGTTGTTGGTGTTTATTTGTTGCCGCACGCTTTGCTGTTTAATGAAATGGAAGTATAACATTTTAGTTTGTGGTAAATATTGCATAATTTTTTACGCATACAATTTCCATCCCCCCCCCGCATTCTCCTCTCCTTTATTATATTCCACTTGAACATTTATCTGCACATTTCTTTCATTTTGTTTTTGTATTCTCTCTGCCTATGATGGGTCGATTTATTTATTTTTCATATTTTTTTCTTTTTCCACTTTAGTTGGCTTTTGGCATTTGATGTTTTAATCGTTGATTCTCTTGTGCATTTTATGAATGAACACAGATTTTCAAGTGGCCTGCTAATTAGTTCTTTTTTTTTTTGTTTGCCCCCATTTACAATTTCCACTTGCATTTGCTATTTTTATCTAGTTGAAATATTCAAGTTGCAAGTTTGGAAAAAATCCACAGAATAATTTTAATATTTTTTTTAAATTTGAATTTTATTTCTTTAAATATTTAGTTGATTTTTCTTTTAATATTCAAAAGTCTTTTTCGTTTTTTTATTTTTTGGTGGAATTTTAAAATTTACTTTGCACTCTCGGACAAAGCTTCACATGCAAAGACCGATTAAATATAAAATTCGTATAAATACAAACACACATGCATATTTGCCAAAGAGAGTGAAGGAGACAGAGAATGTGTGTGTGTGTGTGTGTGTGGAGTACCCCAACTATTATTATTATTATTATTTGCACTATTGTCTGCAGAATTTCCTTCCGTTTTGTGGACCTGCCTGCCTGCCTGCCTGGCTGCTTGCTTACTTGCTTGCCTGCTTCGTGCTTTTTCATTGCCCAGGGCCTGGTCAACCAATGAATGTTGCACTCACACACACACACACTTGTAGTTATTCAACAGCCATACATTCACGCATCCCAAAATCCTGCAAATCCATGTAAACACAGCACAGAAGGCGCTTCTGAGCACAGTCATTTGCAGCTATGTTGTATGCCGAGGGGGCGGGCGGAGGTTGCAAAAAAGAGTAGGTAAAATTGTTTTTTTTGTTTTGGTAAATTTGCTGGGTTTTCTTGGACCAATTTTCATTTCTCTCGTTCGTTTTGGCCAATGTTATAGGCGTTGTTCGTGAAACAAAAGTGCAAATGCATATTTATTATGTGTGTGTGTGTGTGTGTGGGTGAAAGTGTCTCCCTTTTTCCTAGAGAAACATTTTATATTCGACACACTGATATCAGAAACCAAATAAATTTTAATCAATTTAAGCAATTTTAATTGCATATTTGATTAGGCAGATTTTTGAAAAAACATACAAAGGGAAATTGAAGTAAAAAAACATATACGAAAAATTATTTTTATTGATTTCTCAGTTTTTTTTTTTTTTTTTTTGAATAAAAATAAATAGTTTTATATTTAACATTAATTTTGTCATTGGAATTGTAATTCAAATTTATGCACAAAAATCTTTTTTATTTGGGTATTATTATTTTTCTTTTTAAAATTTTTATTGATTTCTCAGTTTTTTTTTTTTGAACAAAAATAAATAGTTTCATATTTAAAATTAATTTTGTCATTGAAATTGTAATTCAAATTTATTCAGAAAAATCTTTTTTATTTGGGTATTATTATTTTTATATTTATATTTAAAATTAATTTTGTCATTGAAATTGTAATTCAATTTTATTCAGAAAAATCTTTTTTATTTGGGTATTATTATTTTTATATTTATATTTAAAATAAATTTTGTCATTGAAATTGTAATTCAAATTTATTCAGAAAAATCTTTTTTATTTGGGTATTATTATTTTTCTTTTTAAAATTTATTAAAATATTAAAAATATTTTCCGAAGATTTTGACACAATTAAATATCAATGAAAATTCCCAATTATATTCCAAAGGGGCTTTTTTTCTTATCTTTTTAAAATTTGGGAATCGTTTGCTAAATAAAGCCAATTTAATAAAAGATATTTCCTTGAAAATTGTTTTATGAATTATGGTTATTGATTTTTCGCCCCTCCCCCCACAAAAAACTTGTAGTTCAATTTTTGAAAATGTAGAACCAATGTGCATATATTTTACCTCTGATTCTCTATGTTTTTACTCAACGAAATGGGAACTGATTCCTCCCCAATTTTGCCACTAAAAAATATATATATGTTGGTTTATTTTGTTCTTGTTGTTGTTGTTGATGCTTGATCTCGCCAACCAACTTGTATATATATATATATGTACATTTGTATGTATGTTTATATTGGGTGTGTAGTTTTGGTCATGTTGTTTATTCTGTGTGTTCTCTGTTTGCCTACGTGTATTTGTCTGCATTTTGTTGATAGTTGGGATTATTTTGTGGCAATTTATGCGAAACAAGGCAGGAACCTTTATATGCCCAGACATGCGACTGGAGCTCGGTCCAAGGCATTCATATGTATGTATGGTTTTTGGCTTAAATTGAGCAACAATAAAGTTGGCCAAAAAGCAAATGTGCCCAAACAGCTGTGGATGCAAAGACAAATCACAGCAAATTGTGTGGCTGACCTGACCCACACCTGACATGAATAAACTGTACCTACTCGTATCATCTGGATCTGTATTTGTATCTCATTATATTCATTGCAGATACAAATTTTTGGCTACAACTCACAGTTGTATGTAAATTTCTCCGATGCTCTTAATCGTGCCCAGGGAATTGTCGGTGTTTCGGTCTTATTACAGGTGAGTTTCATATAAATGCCATTGCTATGCAATTTCTTTAAATTGATTGCATTTCAGTTGGGGGATTTATCGAATCCGGAACTTCGTATGCTCACCGATCAATTGGAACGCATTCGATATGGCGGAGATGAGGCGTTCGTTAAGCGTTTATCGATTAGGGGATTATTGCCCGATACTGATCATTATATGACCTATGATGGTTCGACAACGGCACCAGCCTGTCACGAAACAGTCACCTGGGTGGTGTTAAACAAGCCCATTTATATAACCAAGCAACAGGTGAGGAAAAAGGAACCAATCTTGATATATATATTTTTTTTATTTGCTTCTTGTTTCCTATAATGATTATTAATTAGGTTCGTAGTACTCGGGTTATATTAGCTAATTTCATTTAAGTTTTAAATTAAGTTCCACTAACAACAACAACAACAGCAACAGCAATTGAGTGAGTTGAATGCCGTCTACAACAAAGTGGCAGTGGCCATAACTTATCTGATGGCCGGAGTGGACTGGACCGTACCGGACCCGTAACATTTTGCAACTTTACGTTTCGTTTAGCTGGCCAAAGTATGGCAAAAAAAAAAAAAAAATGAAAAGAAATGGAATGAAAGAGGCAAAGAGAAAGTAAACACACAAAGAGCAAAAAAGAAAAAAATTTAACGCAAATGTTTATTAAGTGCAGCGCTGTAATAAAGACGCCAACAAGCAGGGGGGAAGGGAAAGGGGCTTGGGATGATTGCTATGTTAGTTGAGGGGGGGGTGAGTTGAATGGTTGTTGGCGTTAAAATGTAGCCAAAGAAAGGTTGCTGTTGCTTTTGCTGTTGCTGTTGCTGCCTCCGGCTGCATACGTGTAAACAATGTAAACATACACACACACACACACACACACATGCACATTGCACAGGAGGACTCTGCATGCTGGCAGACTCATAAAAACTTCAACAAGCTCAATGGCACCCATGGGCACATGATTACAACTTGTGGCCACCCAACCAGCAACCCAGACTCAAACCAGGCGCCGTTGCTTCCCAGCCAGACAAGCGACGTTGCCGTAATTTAGTGCTGCTGCTGCTTCGGCAACGGCAACGGCAACGGCAACTGCACCTTGTTGCAAAACATAATTTACCAAATTAAAGTAACGCTCGGGCCACAGTCCCGAGTCCCATAGCCAAAGACCAAGCGCGCGACATGGAGAAATTGCAATTAAAATGGCAATGGCACAAAAAAAAAATATATATGTATATATATAAAAAAAATATCCAGCCAGCATGGACATTGCCATTGGCATTGCCATTTGGATAGGCGGATAGGCGGACAACAAGTAATGTTATTAAAAGTAAATGTAAAGCTACCATTATAATGCTTTCATATTACATACATTCATATGTATGTCTATATATATGCAGGTGTGGACTACAAGTGAGTGTATGGGATTTCCTTGACTCTATCAAATTGCCTGCCTACTTAAGAGTACGGTAATTAGTTTTTTTTTTCATTTTTATTGGATGATTTCAAATTGACTTCAAGTAGAAGTTTTCAACAAGTTTTGACTTGTTTGAATGTTGTACAAAATGTATTGCCTACTTTCAAGGGCAAATATCGAAACTTGTTTTGTTATTTTAAAATTCTTTAAAGTTTGCTTTATTTTGTTCAAATATTTTTTTTTCCAATTTTCTGATATTATTTAAGCAATTCATTTCTAGGTTCTTTTAAGATTTGGGCAAAATAAATTTCCTTGGGGTAGAATTACTTAAAATAGCTAATAAGTTTATTATTTTTGGAACTTCATATTTTTTAAAATTCCGTCCCATCCAACAAACTCCAAAGTTTGGCATCTTTCGTTAAAATTTGCCTTATTTTTTCCAATTTTCTGATATTATTTAAGCAATTCATTTCTAGGTTCTTTTAAGATTTGGCCAATATAAATTTCCATGGGGGAGAATTACTTCATATTCAATTAGAAATATGGTATTTTTTATTATAAATTAAAATGGTCACATTGATCGGAGAATCGTCTGTTTGTTAATTGTTATAATTTTCCCAGCTTTTGGAAATATTTTTGATATATACTCAAAGTCAAGATCGGATGTCCTTACAGATCTATCCATCTCATTTTTGGAACTCAGATCGGAAACTTGTATTTTTAGATCTTTAGATTTCGATTTTCTTTGTATTTTGTATGGTATTTTTTTGCCTTCAGCTCTTTCGTATTTATTTATTGGTTATTTTTTTTGTTGCCTGGCTCTCGACTTAATTTCCACTTCAGTGGAGGTGAGCCACTTGGAAGCAGCAAGTATGTAAGTTGTATGTATGAAGGGGATGGATAGATAGATCACAGTTTGTGTATATTTCATGGCACGTCATGAAAAGCGCTTTTGACGGAAGTCAATTGATAAACAGATTGAGTAGATTAAGTGTTATTGACTCATCGTTGTTGTTGTTGTTGCCACATGTTGTTCCGGTTTGCAGGGCCTGTTGACTGTCGTCAGACGGTGTGTGTGTGTGTGTGTATGTTTTGGTTTGTTTGCCTTGGCTTGCAGTTAGTTTATTTTTATTAGATTTTCCCTCAATGTATTTTTAGGATTAACAATTTTACCAAGCGTGATTTTTTAAGTGTTTCGATGAGACGACAACGTCGTCGTTGTTGTTGTTGACTGTCTGCAAGGATATAAGTAAAAGTTTATAATTACTCGCATTAAACGAGTTGAGTTGAGTGGAGTTGCCGTTAGTG
>JAWNPY010000010.1:223644-322439 GCA_035078625.1 Scaptodrosophila scaptomyzoidea
CTGTCTGCAAGGATATAAGTAAAAGTTTATAATTACTCGCATTAAACGAGTTGAGTTGAGTGGAGTTGCCGTTAGTGTAGCGCTTATCTTCATCTAAAATGCAAAAGAGATTTTCCTAGCTTTAATCTCTGTTGTTGTTAATTTATTTGGGTCGTAACATGAGGCAAGGCCAAAGCAGCATGAATCTTGAGATATTCAACTTGGTTTCTATTTACAGTTGCACGCCCTGCGCCGTCTCATGCAGGGCAGCCCGGATCATCCCAAGGCGCCGCTGGGTAACAATTACCGACCCCCCCAGCCACTGCTGCATCGCCCCATACGCACAAACATTGACTTCAAGTCAACGAAAACGAACGGTAAAGCCGCCTGTCCCACCATGTACCGCGAGGTCTACTACAAAGGTGAGTTAAGATAAACCAGATAATGAATTTTTAGTTTTGTTATCAATAGTTTTATCAAATCAAAATTTAGTTTTATGTTCAGGTTTATTATTTGTTTATGATTGTTTTTTCGAATTTTGAACAGAAATTAGTCAACTTGGATTTATTTTTTTCTTTTTTAACAGCTACAAGTTGGAAACAAAATTAAATTGCGGTGGCATTGATAATAATTTTGCCACGGGGACGGGGGGCAATGAAAACATGCGACGTGCAACAGGAGCTTCCACTAAACATATATAAATATATATATATGAATAAAATCATAACTAAATATATACAAAAAAACATATGAATAAATGAATATTAAAAAAGAATTAGCAGTAAAGCAAAATGGATGGACAAATGAATGGTAATTTGATTATAGAAATAAAATAAAATAAAACAAAAAAAAAATATTCTAATAATTAGCAATAAGAGAAACAATTTTTTTTGTATAATCAAAATAAATATTTTTAATTATTATTTCACAAATATTTCAAATACATATAATGTCAACATATTCACTAATTAAACAGAAAAATGCAACACTAACATAAACTTCATTTGTATTGGGATAAACCACAAAAAGTTGTTATATTTATTTTTATTTTTTAATTAATCACAGCTAAAATCAAACTTGAGTCAATGCATCATAATCAATTTCAGTGTTGAAAAATGTGTGTAAAAAATAAACAGTA
Source organism: Scaptodrosophila scaptomyzoidea (assembly GCA_035078625.1). Classification (NCBI taxonomy): domain Eukaryota; kingdom Metazoa; phylum Arthropoda; class Insecta; order Diptera; family Drosophilidae; genus Scaptodrosophila; species Scaptodrosophila scaptomyzoidea. The sequence continues at coordinate 224,762 of JAWNPY010000010.1, forward strand.
AATTTGCATAATGCAAACCCACCCATAATTCTATTTATATAAGAAAAATAGCAAACATCTAAAATATACAAATTGTATTAAATCAAATATAACATTTATAATCGAAATTTAAATCAGTTTTGTATGTCAAACAGCCAAGACAGAATATATAATTATATAATTAGCTTTTATATGGGCAATTACAGACACGCAAAGTGATTTTTTGAGATCTTGAATAATTTTCACCAATATTCCCAATTTTGGAAAATGGCTTGGAAATGGTTGTGAAACGCACACATTACGCATTTTAAAATGCATTTGACCACAGCAACTCTATACAAACATATGTCAGGTATCTACAATAGTTTAACATATGTCCATGTATCTAGATACATTTATGTATGTTTGTACAGTCTATGGGGTAGTGTAAACATAAATGTCTGTTTACGGGCGTCACATTGGTCACATTGGTAATGGGTGGCTACTCTGGATCAGACCATCTTTCTCTCTCTCTCTCTCCTTCCTATAAACTCTGATTCTGGTTATGGTTTTACTCGCTTATCGAAAATGAAATGCAACATGGAACCACAAAATCTGTTGCGGTTATTTAAAATCACGTTTAAATAGTAACAACAACAAAAGTAGAATGAGGGAAATGATTTCGCCTGGGACCAACAAAAAAAAAAAAAAAACAGAGATACAAAATTTTTTATATAAATATTTGCATTATTATTATTATTTTTTTTATATTATTTTAATTTTCATTCCATTTAATTTTTTAAGTGCCATGCAATGCACTAGGGAATTTTTGCACTGTCCATAAAAATGATGACTTAAATTAATAGATTTGAAATGTTGTTTATTTATTTGCTGTATAAGCTTATTGTATTAATTTTAGTGAAATGAAATTGTATTTTATGGAATTCAAATGATATAATCCAAGAGAGCCACGTCTGGCAATTACATTTGTTTTTTTTATTTTTTTTTTGTATTTGTTTCAATTCCGTTCGACTTTCAATCAATCAAATGGGTCAATGCGAGGTTGTTGCGGGCAAAGTGCAATTGAGATTGGTTGGGGGCTGAGGGGAGAACGGGTCAATTCATACTGATTTGCGGTGAGTTTCGCACGAGCCGCACCAGAACCAAAATAACCTGACATATTGTCGGGGTCAGCAGCAACAGCTGCATCAGCCTGGCCAGAGGAATTGCATATTAACCCTTTGGAGGAATTTCCTGGTTGCCTTTTAAATTACTTGTTATTTATTTGTATGTTTGTTTGTTGGTTTGTTTATTGGGCTGGCTGATTGCCTGCCTCCTGGTAACTGAAGTCTCTGACATTTGTAGACTTTGCAATTTGTTGTACAAACCATTAAAAATTGAGGCTCTCTTTTGTTTTTTCTGTTTTTATTTTATAGCTATGCATTGGTCATTTTTTGCTTATCAGCGTTTGCTATTGACACAGATAACAGGCCACACCATCGATCAGACCGGGTGGGTGTTTTTCAACTTGACAAATTCACGCTCATTTATTACAATAAACTGTTTTGAGTATGGCCGTCCATTTTATCTCTGTATGTCATCTGCCAAACCTTTGGGCCATTGTTTATTGTCTGTTCTGACGAGTTGAATTGAGTTGAGTTGAGTATTTATATTTATAGTTGGCAAATGTTGTACAGTTATGCAGCCTATCAAATATTTCATTTTATGCAATTTTCTAGTCAGTAAGCTAAACACTCTTTTAGCTTATATTATCCATACACGTGTCTCGTAATCTCATCTAACCAGAAATGAATAACTAGAAAATTATATAATATTAGAGATTTTTCCATAATCATCAACCGGTTGAATTTGTTATCAGTGTGAAAATGATGCAATTAAAAGACAAAGATTCCAACAATTAAATTAAATAAATTCAAATCGATGCAAACACTTAGAAATAAATTCATAAATATTTAGAATTGGAACTCTTGACAATTGGATAAGTTTTCAAACATTGTTTTACGGAGTTCCCAAAACAACTGGAATAATGAATAAAATGTACTCAAATATTCCATTAAAGGAATTTTAGTGAATTTAGAATTTTCTCCCCTTTATTTACAAAGATTTTTTGGTAAGGCTTACAAATCGATCAACTATTCAATTATTATTGTTTTATTACATGAAGATTAATTTTTATTATCAGGTAAAACAACACAAAAAAAAAAATAACATTAATACCTATAAATAATCCACAATATTGTTGTCCACACCTATAGAATATTAATATATTTTTTTTGTTCTGCTTTTGTATTTATTTTACCCACAATTGCACGGCCATAATTTTAAAGCCAATGTGACCACAGTTATGAAATCTCTTTCTGATATTGAAAATTCCGTTGTTCATTGTCTGGCAATGGCAAATGCGCAAACACTAATTAAATTATGTAAATTGAATTGAATTAAGCATATTTTGTATGGTTCATAAATTTTCCGACTAAAATGTCAAAATGTATTTTCGTGTTTATGGCAGACAGACGGACAGACAGATGGAAAGAGTTGGCCGGGTTTACCAGAAGTGGACGACCTCTTTCGCGGTTGTTGTGTAAATCATATTACAATAAAATGCTTAGCGCAGCGAACGAACACTTAATTATGACATCATTAATTTTTAATAATGACAATTTTGCGACAATAAATCAGTTAACTAACACACACACACACACACACACACACACGCACTTTTGAACCACTCAAACTTCATATATATATAACAATGTCACAGACAGAAGGACACGCTGCTGAGAGAGAGAGAGAGAGAGAGCGTATAATGTTAACCAATTTCAGTTGGGGTGTCCTGAACCCAAGGACTCTCACGTGGTCAGGTCAGTTGGACGTGCAGTTAAGCGCGAAATGCAAAACATTAACATATGAAATTAGTAAACTTCAACATTACATAAAAGCAGTGAAGCATTATTCGATTTTAAAAGAGATGAGTAAAATTAAAAAAAAAAAAGAAAGGAATTTAACAAAATTTGATTGATTTTTATTTCAATTTTCCAAGCCCAATTTCCAAAACTTATTTTAACAAATGGGAAATCTTAAAGTTTTTAATCCGAACTGGCTGTATTTATATTTTAATTGACATCTAAAACTTATTTATCAATTTTTCAAGAATTTCATCTATAGTTAATCACGTTTATTGTCACGATTTCTATGGTCACGAGATCATCTCTAAAATAGAAATAGACTGACTGACTAACTGACTGACTGGATGGTTGGCTGACTGGCTGGCTGACTGGCTGACTGGGCATCTGATGCATAACATAAACAAATAAACAGATTGACTGTCCTGGCATTGAGTGATGGCCGGGAAGAGTGCATAAATATGTACATACATCTCTATGTATGTATGTATGTATGTGTATATATTGGTGTGTCGGCGAATGGATGAATTTAATTAATCTCGCTACCGTCAGTTGCACACAATTGCAATTAACTTGCAACACTCGCATAATTACAGGCGACCTCATGTTTTGCTACTTACCAGCATCAACATTGACCACCGACAACAGCAACAACAAGAACATCATTCTAGTGACAGGATGAGGGCTCAACTTGAATGGGTGGCTGGGCATTTGTGTGTGTGTGTGTGTGTAGTGGTTGGCTCATTGGTCATTTGGCTGCTCGGTCGGTCAGTGGTTGGTTGACTCTCGGTTGCTGTGTCTGGCGTTATCCATTTGTCCAGGGCTACCGCTGATTGCAAATGCATCCGTTCTCTACATAGAATAATTTTGTTACTATTACCCACTCTTTGCCTCGTCTAAATTGGTCTAGTGTAGCCAGCCAGCGACACCTGCCACTGCAGCGGCAGCATGGCCTGAAAATTAACATTTTGTTACGCGCACTCGGTGGCAACTCACACTTTCTCTGTGTGTGTGTGTGGCACCGTCATTCCAATGATTGCCAAATCAAATATTTGCTGCAATTGGCTTCAAATTCACTGATGGAAATGCATAGCTATCAGTGCCTGCCTAAATAAATATAAACAAATCAGCAAATAAATGAATACCCTCAATTGCATTCGAAAACCAACAATTTCTAACAAATAAATAGTTTCAATTTTAATTTAAAAAACAAAAAAATTTCAAGTCACTTTGCCTCATATAAAATATATAAAATCTAAATAGAATTTTTTTTTTTTATAAAATAAGACAATTAAAATTAATCATACAAAAATAAGTAGGTAATTTTCCATGAAAACAAGCTTGCTCTATTTTATTGTTTTTTTTTTTTTAATGTATTGTATTATAAAATAAATTAGACTTTAAAAACAGGTCAAATTACGAATAAAATAAAATCATAAAATTGTATAAAATATATTAGATTTATATAAACAAATTAGCAATTTATAGAAAGCAAAAATAAAAACCAAAATTTAGCGAGTTAAAAATTATTAAACAAAAGAAAACAATTAAATATAATTAATGTATTATAAGAGGCTTGTAGAGCAACGGCAATTATAGAAAAGAAAATAATATTAAAATAAAATATATTTAATAGAAATTGAAAAATGCTTTGTATGTTCATAAATTATATTATTAAAAGTAAAAAAAAAAATGTGTGTTTTTGGCAAGCAAAAAAATATATATAATATTAGAGCAACTTGAATTGAAGGTGACTGGGAAAATTGTAGTTGTATTATAAATGTAAAACTTATACGAGCATAATGGCATAAATGTTTTATAGGGTAATAATCCAAAATGATTTAAGTTCTCACTATTGTGTAATTAGAATTAGCGCATTAAGTTATGTGCTTTTAATTATGTTGTGTTATCAAATTACTTAGTGCAATGCAGAAATGTGTAAAAAGAAATTAAAGAAAGAAAAAACCAAAAACAGAAACAAACTTAAAAAAAAAAAGAACAAGCAAGCAAATATATAAAATATATTAAAAAAAAATAAAAATCAGTGTGTGTGTGTGCATTTTTTTTTGAAACACAAATTCTAGGTAAGTAAAAGTGAAAGATTAATCCCTTTCCTGTCCAAGGAAATTACCTGTAACGGCATAACAATTACTCATTTCCGAAAGCTTTTAAATACGCCAACAAACAAACACACAAAAGACAATTTTAATGACAAAAAATAAAAAAAAAAAAAAAACTAATTTCCGCCTTGGGAGGTCCTTGCTGGTTGGCGACAATGAAGCATCATAAAAGGCCTAACAAAAAAACCAAATTAGAAATAAAAAACACTATGGAAGGTAGACAATTTTTATTTGACAATGAAGTTTCTATACTCTTTCTGAATTAACTAATTCGAATTATCGAAACTGAACAATTCAACAATTTACATAAATTTTTAGACGCCCTTATTTGAATACTTTCATTACTGATATACATTTTTAAGTAGGTATTACTTGCAACACTTTTAATAGAGTATAGAATAAGACAAAATGACCAAAGTCCTTGCAGGATTGCGTGCGTGTTGCTCTTTGGCCGCTTGGCGAAAATAAATAAATATAATAAGATGATAAAATGGATTTTGTTGTCCAAGAAGGGACACGGAAGCTGCTGCAAGGCGATAAAAATCTTTTTCATTTCCCATTTGAATTTGCTGCCGTATGTTGCCGTAACAGTTTAGTGCCCGGCTTCTTATCTAATGCCACAAACAACGTGTATTAAAATATGCCAAGAGGACAACAGCCTAGCGTGAATAAAAAAATGAGGGGGCAATGAAATAAATGCCGGATATCCGTTGTCGCTGCCGTATTCCCATGGCCTTGGGGCTCGGACGAGCACCGTCAGTGTCTCCCTTAATAGGTGACAACAATAACAATTGTTTATTTTAATACAATGAAGTCGAAAATACTTTCTATTTTATTCTTTGAAAGAGATCTTCAAATATATAAGATTGTAGTTCCGGAGTTATATTATTTTTTCGATTACAGTTTACGGTTAAAATTGAAAAATTCTATCGTTGGCAGAATTTTAATTCTTAATTTCATTTTCTCAAAAAGAATTTTAGCAAAACGGCAAAAATCGAACCAAAATCATGGGTATATAAATTTTTAGCTAGTTTGCAGCTTTGCTAAAAAGAGTATTCATTTTCGTCAAGTAAAATGAGCCACAAAAGCGGTTCTAATAGATTTTTGCCTGCTTATTTGTTAGTTGGCATCGAAACTTTCCTCTTTAGTTTCCGATTAAGGACAAAGCCAAGTTTGTTAGCCAAAAATTGTAGTTCAATGGCCGACTTTGTTGGTGCTTATTGATTTTGAAGGGTTCTGTGTGGGCAGAGAGAGATGAGAGTGTTGGTTGAAGAGCTTCTAATTTGTGGCCAGTTGGCCGTTTTCAATTTCATGGGCAAACACAGGAAAAAACGAAGAAAAACCAAACCAACCAAACAACGAAAAACCAATGTGGTTCAAACATTTTTGCATTGAAAACGCGACGTGTGGTTCGAGATTTTCACTTTTCAACGAACTTTTGAATGTTTTGTTAAGCTAAAATTGTCTTGTTGTTCTTTTTTCTTATATATATTTTTTTGTTTTTAATCTCAAATCGGATTACATACGCTGCGCCGTACGGAATGGAGTTGAGTTTAGGTGTCTATCAGAGTCAAAAATGGCATGTGGAGAGTACAGAGTATTTTCAATTTCGATGCAACAATCGAATTCAGTAACAACAACAAAAAACCTAGCCGTGTTGAAGGTGTTGTGGTAAGCCATGGTATATGGAAGACTGTCAGCCCTGGTCGGTCGGTCAAAAGCCATGGAAGCAAATTGGATATATGAAAACTGCAAGCGAATCAACAAACTGATCGGATGGACAACCATGCGACAAGGTGGATAGTGGTTAGTTTTTGGTCCTAGGAGGTCAAATTGGGTTTGAGATTTAGCAGGTGTTTTTTTTTCCATACCCATTTGCCTGGTCACTTAGTGCAATGGCACTTGGCCATCGATGCCACCAGAAGTTCATCCTCAAATGATGGGAATGTGTTTTCGTAGTAGTCAGAGTCAGCGTCATCGTCGGAAGCCGGATGTTAACGGCAGCCTGCAGGATGCAGCTGGGTCCATGGTCACAAAAGAGGAAATTAAAATATGCAGACACAAAACCGCGCGTTTTGAATTTTGGCGCGATTTTTGGTTACGGTTTTGCATAAATTTTTCCACGCCCATTTCCCCATTCCGTAATCCCCTCTTTTCGATTCTGTTTCTATCTGCTTCTGCTTCCCATCATCTTTTTCGTTTCGTTTCGTTTCGTTTGTGGTAAGCAATGTATCATCAAAATATGCAAATTTCGCACCCTTGTTTTTGTTTTTGTGTGTGTTTTTGCCATCCCTGAGCCGTTTCAGTCTATGAAATTAGTAGCAGTAGTAAATAAGGCCAACAGCCGCCCGCGGCTCTACAGAAAAACACACATCAAGGCAAAAGTCATTGGTTTGGTTTTAGTTGCTCTGCTGAAATTTATACTTATCGCATCATATCGCATAGACTCCGGACTATAACCCATCTCCGGCCCATCTCGAACTCTGGAACGTACCTAGTAACACTCGCCCTCCTTTAGTTTAGTTTACTGTCTATTGGAAGCTTTTCGCTTGCGGTGCATGTGGCCAAACGATTTATGCGCTACCAGATAGAAATCGATTGAACTCTGCCATGGCATGGCAACTCTACTGCCACTGCTACTGCATCCGTTAACCCTTCCCTTTGAAACATTTACATTTACCTAGCCTTCCACAGTCGATTCCCATTGCCATTTCTGGTCTCGACTGTTCCGCTCAGGCGGTGAGTGTTTAGATTGAATGTAAACTGCACTTATGACAATGAACAAGTGACCCTATGCATACCCGTAACCCCTTCACCATAGTCGTGTATGTTAGCCCACCTCAATGCGTACAGGTGAGTGCCGAGTGGCTTGCCATATCCACCAGTACAGTGGGTACGTGGTATGAACAAAACTTTAAATATCATGGCCATTTGAAAGGCTTTGAAGGCTTTCTTAATTTTAAGGCTTTATTAATTTTAAGGCTTTATTGCTATCCACATGAAATTGCATTTCAGGAATTTAAACTTTTATTTATATAAATATTATTTATAATCATAATTTTGGATTGTACAAATGGGATGATAATTTTAATTTTTCTTTCATTCCGGAGTCTATAATTTTCATTAGAATTTGATGAAATTTTATAGGTATTTATATAAAGAATTTACACAATCAAAATATAATATAATAAATTTTACTAAATATAAATAAAAATTGTATTTAGTAGACAAAAAAAAAACCTAGCCTGAAACCTTTCGTTGCTCTGGCTATTTTTGTATCTCAAAATTTATAAATGCAAAAATAAATGCCAAAGAATATCGAGTAAGTTGGTATCGGTTAACGCTAAAAAAGCATCGATATTGTATCTCAAAATTAATTTCAAGGCGGGTACAATTAATAACATAAATAAATAAATATGAGCCATGACGCTAGTGCTCTTTTTTCTTTTGTAATTAGTTTTAAAATTATTATTCATTTGTAATGTTTTAAAATTAATAATTAAAAATAATAAAAAAAAAAATAAATATGTAAGTAATATATTTCTCTTGTATGAATATGGAATTTTGGACTTAGAAATAATTCAATTTATACATAAACTAAAAATTATAATTTTTAAATTTCTAATATTTTGTTTGCTTCTCATCAAACCACTGTGAGTGAGTCAGGAATCGCGCAGCTGTTTAGTGCCAAGTTGTGCTACCGTTTCCAGCTCATCCTGAAGCAGGTAAAAACAACGCTCCTCAGTTTGTTGCTGCTCGGTTTGGGTGTTGTCTGTGTTGGTTACTCCATTGCTATTTCTATTTCTATTTGCCGTGTTTGGCTGCCTGCCTCTCTGCTGCTCCGTGTTGGCAGTGTGGTTGTAGCTATTTCTATTTCTTTTTATGATTTATGGCGCTGAAATATTAGTTTTGCTTATTTCATATAGACGACGTCAGTGGCGCAAACTCTTCTTCTCTGGCGCTTTACTCTGAACTGGTACAAGGCCTTGGGGGCAGAAACTATTCTGAAGCAACCGAGCGATCCGAGCGAACTGTGGGGCACGTCTAAGTTGCATAGCTCATTTTATGTGCTATGCGAACGTTTATAATAATCATAAAATATAAAAAAGAAAAGAAAGAGGGAAATAACATCAAAGCAGCCAAAGGCAGAAAGAATCAGGGAACGGGGATGAAACTATTGGATATTTTGAGCTTGGCAGGTGTGTCTGCCACAGAGTCTACACATACACACATAGATGATGAAATGGATACAAAGGGAAAGGAAAAGTATTGGAACGGATACGGGTACGGGTACAAGTATTTCCATCGTTTAGTTGGCAGATAAAATTGTTTCGCAATTGATGCACAAATCGTGTGCGCTGTGTTAATAAATTGCCGCTTGCAGCTATTTTAGCTATTTTCAGTCTACCAAATTGGCTTTTATGCAATTGCCAATACGCCAAAAAGTATGCAAAACAAAATCAAGACGAAGTAGAAATAATAAAAACAAAATCAAAACCATCCAACAGTCATTGGTTTTGTGTATATTATGAATTGGTTATGGATATGGATATGAAATTGGAATGCCATACAATTGGCTTAAGTGTTTGCCATAAAATTTGATTATGGCCGCCACTCGGCACTCTCGGCAACTAGTAAAACTGCTAACTGGCAACTGGCAACTGGAGTGGAAATTGACAGTGACAATGAATAAATGAATAGTCAGTCATGTTGAGAGAAAGTTGCAAAGGTGTTGCTGATGAAAAGTTAAGGGAAAATGGTGAAAACACACACACACAGAGACACGTCCATGTTGCATGACAATTGTCATTTTTCACATTTTTCACGCTGTTTTGGCTTGCGGCTCATTAAAACATCACCAAAGCAAAGGCAACGGCAAAAAGTCCTAAAAAACAAAAAAACAAAAAACAAGTGGAAAGCAATTCTACTCTAAATAAACCAAAAAATATAATACTCTTTATGAAAAAGTGAAATTTGGAATAAATTCTCCGGAACTAAAACTGATCAAAGAAAGCTAGAAAGAAAACAGATATAAAATGAATCTAAACTTTTTAGCTCTTAAAAATTAAGATAAATTAAGTCTCTTGATTTATTTTTTTTTTACAAAAGATTAGATCAGATCAAGACTTAAAGATCCAAAGTATAGTAAGAATTTTGGCTTAGATCAGATTACCTGTAAAATGTATTTCAAAAATCCAGTGAATGAGAGTGAATTTTTCGGTGGCATTGGTGTGTAAAGTGCCAAAGGTGTTTAACACGCAACTGAAGCATTTGAAGTGAAATGAATAAAATGAAAGGGGAAGGGGAAGGAGGAGAGGAATATGAATACCCAAAATAAGTCAACTCCGGGAGCCATCAATAAGCGGTTGGGGGTAAAACTCTGAGGCTGACGGGTTTTTGGCATTTTACATATTAATTTTGTTGCTTAAATGCCACACGTATGCTGCACATTGTCACACCTCAAAATATGAACAAGAAATGGTAAACAAACGATTCCACACCCATTCACAACATTTTCTCTTCACGCATCGTCAAAGGTGAAGTTGTCGTTGAATTCGTTGTCATGTCTCTGTCTCTGTCTCTCTCACTCTCTCCACATTTGGCCCTTGGCAGTTGGCAGTTGCCAGTTGCCTCTCTGGATGCGTGTCAATCGCTTGATGTGTTTATTTGCCAAAAGCATCAGAGACAACGCCAATGCCAATGGCAATGGCAATGGCAATAACAACAGCCCCCAAAAGTCGTAGTCATCAACTGCTCCAATAATCAATGTGTGTGTCTGTGTGACAATTAAAGGTGTGCGTGTGTATGTGTGTGTTGGTGTAAAGGTGCCAAGCTGCTGAAATGGGCCTCGCTTGACTTGGCCTGGTGTGAGGTTAACAATGGGCCATAAGCTACTTGAATGTTAAATTGGCTAAGTTGGATTATCACCTGACTGGAGGGCAAACCCAACCAAGCCAGGCAAGCAAGTAAACAACCAGTCAAAGTCAAGCCGAGTCAGTCCTACACCTGAGGCCTAAATGGCAGTTAGTTGCTTAAGATATGCCATCAAATAATAAGCTTAATAGATGCTGATCAGGAATATATATATAAATATGAAAACCTATTTTATAGGATCGAAAATGCTTTCTTCTGTTTATTTTCAAAGGCTTTAAAAAATATTTAGCAATGGTTCATGGATTTTTGAAAGGAAATTGTAGCAAATCAGTTCAATTTAAAATGATTTTTGGCTGTTTCGAAAAAGACTTGCCCCAATTTTTGTCAAATTCAAAATGTTTTCAGTTATTGATTTATTTATTTTTATTTTGTAACTAACTCAATTTAATTAGGAGAAACTGCTGCTGAAGCTTTCAAAACTCTGCTGCAATTTTTGTTTAATTTTTTTTAATAATTTTTTTTGCAAGTAAGTAAACCGATTGAAATATCGTATAGGTATCGATATCTGGCCCAATTTCTTCAATTTTCATTTTCATTTGGCTTTGCCTTTTGGCTCCTCTTCATCTTTTGGTGAAAATAAATACTCGGCGTGCTTTTTTTTTTATATATTTTTTTTTGGTGCTGAAAATGAAATTTAATTTTATGACTCATTATTTTACACACGCACACACAGACGTGTGTGTATGTAGACCATAAATATCGACGCTTTAAATGAGCTCGGTGACACTTGTGCCCTCTTGCCATTAACTTTTGGCCTGTTGGTTTGGTTGGTTGGTTGGTTGGTTGGTTGGTCTGTTGTCAACGCATTGCCATTGCCGTTGCCATTGCCCTAGAAACCATTGGCACCCCGCAGTGAGTACCTGAGGCGACTTTGCCACGGTCACCGCTCCTCCTTGCTTGCTACTGTTTATTTGGCTTATTTATTTGTAGTGACGCTGCCTCTTCCCCCCACACACACCCCACCCCCCTCATTTTATTTTATGCACACTTTTACTTTTCATACAAATGCCGTTTGCCGTTTGTCATTTGGCTTTACCCCACCAAACAACAAAAAAAAAAATAAAATAAAATAATTCTCCAACGACTTCGTCATTGCCATTGCCATTGCCAAATACACTCGTGCGGCTTTGATGTAGTCATGTGAACAGAATCGGGGAGGGTTGGTTTGTGTTTGTGTTTGTACTGCATGTCTATTTAAATTGAAGTGAAATCAATTTTGGAATTCGCGTTTTATGCACAGAGCAAACATAAAATGCTCACATGAAGTGCCACAGTGAACTTTGAAGGTTTCTTTTTCTTCTACTTCTTGTTGTTGTTTTCTTTTTTTTTCATTCTCCGTCTTGGAAAATTGTATGGAGCGTGCTCCAATGTGATAGATCCACTTGAGTAACCATGACATTAACCACTGTGCCAAGCACATGCCAGACAATTCAATTGTTATTTGAGAAAATCAAGGGCGTAGTTTTGAAAAAACAGGAATGGGAAAAGCTAAATCGCATGCGATGCATGATTGATCCAGATCAAGAATATATAGGTACATATATATCAAGCCCTTTCCGCGAATGCTAATATTAAGATAGCTCTAACCTAATTTCTCGTTAACAAAATTAATTATATCTCTTTATTCAAAATCAATCTAATAACGCTCCTGAGAACGCAATACACAAACTAAAATTTTAACATCAAATATTAGTAATTAATAATACTTATAATTTATATATAATTAAAAATTATAAATTTTAGAAAGTAAACCTATTTAAGTCAATCCAATGTTTGCATAATCATATTGTTTATTTACTTTCATATCCTAGTGACTAGTACTTTAATTAATAAGCTAGTTTAAGCTTGTTTCACTAGGAATAAAACTATAAATAAATAAATAAATAAAATAAATAAATAATAATAATAATAGTTTTTGCTGAAACAAAACCTTAAGATTGATATAATATATCAGATATTATTTATTTAGTGTTTGACTGAAATCCGTCAATCAACATTAATGTAAACTATAAAAAAAACTTTCTTGTATAAAATTTGATAAATTGATAAAATTCAATAATGCATAATGACTACCAACATATTATTTTTATAATATTATTGACAATTATTTGATATTTTTTGATAGATTTCTTAGACAATCTTGGTTCAAGTTAATAATATTTATGTAAAATGTAATTCGATTTTTCTTAATTCGATTTTAATTTTATTATTATGAATATTCCTAATGCAACAAACTTGTTCTATTTAACAATCATCCTTATTATTAAGACTTATTTATTTTAAAATTATACCATAAAGTATAAATGTATAGTGAAGACCTTTAAATTATAAGTATTTAATTATATTATTTTTGATCCCTTTGAATATGTCACACCTCTGCATAAATTTATAGCTGCATGACTCTAAGTGTGTGTGAGTGTTTTATTTTTTTTTTATTTTTTTTTTTTTTGGAACCTGTCTTTGTGTGTGTGCAAAAATAATCGCATTTCCGATTTGCGATTTGTGATTAGCGTGCGATAAACATTTTCTGCTTCATGCTTTTTTCTCTTCTCTTCTTTTTTTTATTTTGCTTTTATATTGTTTACCTTCCCGGCTCTGCCCGCCCCGGGTTTCTTTTGGGGATCTTATGTGGCATGTGGGCGCTTGGATGGTTGGGTGTCCGTTTGTCGCCTTTGTGCGTTGGAGCATAAATATTACACGTTTATTTCAAGTGAATCGGAAACTTTTATTTATTTACTTTTCGTCTTTGGCTGCCTTGTGTTATTTTTATGTGCGCGGTTATAAAAATGTTTACTTGGCAACTCCCCATTACGAGCACCAACCAAAAAGAGTCACAGATTGAATTCAATTAAAAATTTGTGTTGGCGAAATCCATTGGCAAATGCTTAGAAATACAACATTTTTCAATGGTTATTCATTCATGAATCAATATTTGGGTTCAAAAAAGAACGAAACGGAAGCTTTGGACTTTGAGCTTTCCCCCTCCCCCCCAACAATTGTCCAACAAAAATTATAATATTTTATCAGCATTCGTATGGCAGTCAACGACATTGAATGGCCTGGGGAGAATGCGGTGAGGGGCGGAAGAGGGGCGGGGGCGGCAACATTATCGCCTAGAACATTATTCATTATGGTTGGTCAAACATACACCAAACAGTGCCTAGGCTGCCCTCGAAACTTTTCACCATCATTTCAAGTTGGTGGATGACATTGCAACAGATACTTTTCAGGATGCTGCCCCAAAAGTCTGTGGGGCTGTGAGTCAATGAAGTTGCAAGGCAAGGCGGGGCAAGGCTTTGTGCCCACATGCAAGTCAAACTCTGGACAAAGTTTCTCGCCCAAATAGACAAAAAAAAATAAACACACACACACACAAAAACTAAAAAACGAAACAGGCAACAGGAAAAGGCAACGCCAATGCCGACGTTGGCAGCCGGCACAAAAACTTCCGTTTCAACTTGTGCGACGACTATGGCAATTGTTGTTGTTGTAGTGACCAGCAGTGCAGCAGGAGCATTTCAAATTTCGTATCCTGCGTGCGGACATATCGTTGGCATTACCCAGAGTCCCCCAAGAAAGATAGAAAGCAAGAGAATCGAGTACAGGGAACAGGGAACAGGGAACCGGGACAGTTGTTTTCAGTTGGCATCAGATTTTCATAGCTGGCACAGTTTGAGCCTTGAATATTTTGCATTTATGTAAAGGCGACAACGATGAGAGTTCCAAGGAGAGAGAAAACTAAATGGAGCGCAGCTTGCTCCTTGCTCTCCTTTCTTGAACCATTTCGAGTATTTTTTGAGAAAATTTCGCCCACTTTTGCAAAAGTTGGAAAGTTTTGTGTGTTGCATGCGGTTTTTCTGTGACATTTTCGTAGATTTTCCTTTTGGGCCTTTGAGACGCCCAATCTTACCAACAACATCCTCTCAGACAGCCACACTAGCCAAGTGTATACAATTTATGAAATTCTTGGAAGATGCTTTGACTTTACTTTTTATTTATTTTTTTGTTTGCCCAACAACATTTATGTTTAATGAATATTTGCAAATAAAAAGCGCATATAAAATCTTTTAATAGTTTATTTAATTTAAAAGCCACATAAAAGATTCTCTCTCTTTTTTACTTGATTCAAAGCTGAGTAGTTGATTAAACTTGTAATTAATTTTAAGCCCAGTCACGAATATTTTTTCGCTTGAGTTTTAATTTCAGAGGTGAGTGAATCTCACCAAAGGCCTCAAAAAATTTTTGTTCCGTAAACAAAACAAGAAATTAAATGTTAATTTACTAAAAACAGGTTTAATTTTTTATGCAATTTTAGCAGATGCGCCAAAGCTTGCAAGGAATAATTCGTAATACTTGCGAGGGACAATCATAAAGTTCAATTTTTATATCTGAAAAACATAAGTGAAAAGTGTACCTATTTAATAATAAATTTAAATTTTTTAAATAAATCATTTAGTATTTCAAGTTCCTGATTACTTATGGATTTTATTTTCCTCAAATCAAAGGAAAATTTCCCTGGGAAATTTCATCAATACAAAATTTACATCTTATGTTTATTTAAATAGCAAACAAGAACTGTACAAACTTTACCCCATCAATAAAAATGATGAGGCTGAATAATTGAATTAATAATTGCAAGGTAACCAAAAGATGCTTGCCAATCTGACCGGACCTGATAACTGAAAATCAGCAACAACAAATATTGTAGATTGTCGATGCAAGAGCAGCAATAAAAACAACATTAATAATATAGAAAATACAAGCAAACGTTATGCATGTATACGTAATTAATTGGATTTTTATTCCGATTTTGAGTTGACTGCCACCAACTGGACTCTGTGGGAGATTCCCACTCAATAAACCGCAAAAAAACATTGACTGATAATGAGAGTAAAAATCAAAGAGAGTAAAAATACCTATACTAAATGTTTGGGTGGGAAACCCAATAATAACATATAGTAAAAACTAGACAAATACCAAAAGACAGGTAAGAAGCACTTGGAGTTGACCAGATCTGCTCAGATCTGGGAGTACGACAATGACGTTGGCAATGACGACGACGAGAGAATAACCGCAATTTGCTCATGGCATTGGACGCTGATAGAGTCTGACTTGGAAATCAACTTAAACAGTTGATCAAAAGCATTTGTGCTAATAGAACGCACAACTTGGCTGGCTTACCTAATCTAACTTATTAAATTAAACTTGTTTTTAATTAAAATAATAGAAATAAAATGAATCTACAAATTTTTTTGATCTTTACATTTCAGTTTTTACTTTTAGCAAAGGCTCAGAGACCTCACAGTGAGTAGAAATTGAGTAAAAATTTGGAATAAAATCCACTGATTCAACAGTTTTATATCCCAGGGGCCTTTACACATTTTGGCAATTGTTTCACAACTCTCTTTGGTGAGGGACGTTGTCTGGAGAGCTGTGACACATATCCAGTTGATGCCCTAGATGATGCCACCAATCGTCAATGTCGTTCACAATTGAGACCCAATTTGGTAAGTCAAAAAAAAAAAAAAACCCTCAAAAAAAAACAGCAATTAAAAAGAACGTTTTTTTTAGGTCTGCTGTCCTCGGAATCCCGTGGCTGCAGCTGCCCGTCTGAATGGTACCAGTAGTGGCATAGTTTCAGAAGCAACTCCACTACTGTCTCAAGCGCTACCTACCAAAATTAAACGTGTTCTTGGCCCTGCCGATGAACTGCCCGTTTATCCAAATTGTGGTACATCGTTTGCCTATAAGATTATTGGTGGCGCCCAGGCAAATTTAATGGAATTCCCTTGGACCACCCTGCTGGAATACACCCTGACAAATGGCTCCAAGGAACACTTGTGTGGTGCTTCATTCATAGCCCAACGCTGGCTACTCACAGCTGCCCACTGTGTCGACGCGGTATTTGTACCCATTGGCATGAAACTCACTGGCGCCCGTTTGGGTGAATGGGATCAGTCCACAGATCCGGACTGTATTACCCTGGTCAATGGTCGACGTGAGTGTGCGCCCAGTCATATTGATGTAAAAATCAATGGAACCTTTGTACATTCATCGTTTGATCGCAGTAATTTTACCAATGATATTGCACTTTTACGCCTGGATCGGCCCATTGACTGGCGTCCGCTGAGGCATGTGGAGCCCGTTTGTCTGCCCCTGGATGAGAGATCACGTGGCAACACATTGGAGGGCACTGCCGTGGATATTTCTGGCTGGGGTCGTGAGGGTCATCTGAATGCCCTGAGCTCTGTGAAGCGAAAGGCCGTGCTGCATGTAAAACCTCAGACCGAATGTCGAACGAAATTTGCCAAAGAAGGTTATTCCATTGCCGACAGTCAGATGTGTGCCGATGGCGGTCGTGGAGTGGATTCATGTGGCGGGGACTCCGGCGGACCCCTAACTGTTGAGACAGTCAATGAGCAGCAGGAGCAATATGTTTATCAGGCTGGAGTTGTTTCCTATGGTCAGGAGAAATGCGGTCAAACTGATTTTCCTGGAGTTTATACGCGAGTCAGTAGTTTTATTGATTGGATTAAAGATACCATCCAGGAACAATCATAAACAAAAAGTGCCAAAACTTTCCGTAATTTTAAAAAATGACTATATCATTAATAAATCGCTGCTTTCCGGTCTGACATCATGCAGACGTCATAGTCACAGGGCCCAATCAGAGATACATGTTTTAAGGTCCTATCTGGTTAGATCTTTTACATGTTAAGATAGGCAATCAATGAAAATAACATTAAACAATTTAAATTATCTATTGGGGAATTTTTTCCTCCATCGAATTTTTCCCGAAGAGTTAGGCCTTTTTTGGTGCTTCTTAAATTTAATAAAACATTTTTTTTTTTTTTTCTTATACATATTTGTGTATTTAGTTTAACATTAAAAATTTAAAAATAAATTAAATAACAAAAAAATGTTTTGAATACAATTCAAATTATTTCAATGCCCCCAAGAGCATTTTGACAATAAATTAATAGGTAGGCACTTAAAAAACTATTAAAAAAAAATGGTGTGTTAATCACTAATCACTAATTGCGGCCGAATATAATGGCACGCCTACAACGATCCCGATGATCTCTCATGCGACCCTGTGGACAGGGCTTCGGCAGTCGGCGGGAGACAAGCAGCTGACTGGTAAGCACTTTTGGATGCGGATTATAGAAGATAATACGACTTGCTTCTGTAATTTCACTGCACTGCATCAACAGGAGAGCCAGAATAGTCCAGATGGCCAGAAATATCTTTTGTATTTGCATTTTTATAAGATTTATTATGTCACAGTTATTTCTTTTTATGCAAATTCGAAGTTCGTTTATAAGGTGTAAGATTGTTTTTTTTTTTTTTTTTTTTGTCCAGTTTTAGATTAAACGCGTGCCATTCGTCTGATACGTTCGCTGGTTGACTTTGCTTTTATTACTGCGACGAATGGACGCCGTGGGAACCATAGTCGTGCCGGTTTCGGTGTCGATATTGCCGATAGCTAAGACTGATTGATAAGATAACGAACGACGCGCCCGATTCCTACAGTCCAGAGTGATTTTTGGCTCGGTAATTGGTGCGGGAGCTCGGTGCTTTTACCCACAAATTCCACACATCAAATATCGATAAGATATACATGTATATTCGCCCCGGACAGGAATTTTTTTTGTTTTGTATAATACAAATTTTTTATTATTATTGCTGGCGGTGTAATCATTGCCCGTGCATTTGGCTATTTTGGTACCTTACGATCGCGACAGTTCGCCTCGTATCGGAATTGTGACGAAACTTGGCGAGAAATTCATTTAAAATTCCACGACGATGTGTCGGGCTGAAGGCGTCATCATCATACATATAGCTGGACTCATTGACCAACATCAATAACCACCCAGTCCCAGTTTTCAGAGCGGACGTAAGCTATCAGCAATGTTTTGTTGATCGGTACTTCCGCAGTTTATTATTATCATTTGCGATTTGTTGGTTGCCGGGTGCCTTTTATATCTTACCTAAATTTTAAGGGGAGGTGGCATCAAGGGGATTCTTTTCAATATTTTTGTTTGGGGTATTCTTTGGAACTCCTGAAACTATGCATTGTTTGTTGAAAATTATTTGAAAAGCTCTTGTACATTTCTTTGAGGGCTTTCCAAACTGTAAATATGAGTTTGCTTTATTTTTGGGGGCGGTTCGAGAATATACTCAGTATTTTATCAATTATTATCTTGAAGTCAATTTTGTTGAATTTATTTATACTGATTGATGTTTAAGGCATTTAATACAACAAAATTAAAGATATTTCGTAATTATTTCCATTGAATATTCAATTTTTAATTTGAAGGAATTTCGGCTATGACATCAGTCAACCTTCCATTGAATAAAATCAAATATTTATATTTGGTTTAAGGCTGAGAATAAAATTTTTATGATTGATGACGTATCGAGTCATTACCGAATGGTTCCAAAGTTCAAAAAACATGCCCCCCAAATATTAAAAGCTTGAATCACTATTGTAAAAGAATAAAATATATAAACATTTCTCCATTCGATTGTTTTATTAACAATTTTTGTTCTTGATATATCCGACATTTATTTTATAATTTTAAAAGCCTTTGGTATTTAAAACACTTGACTCTTTTGCGGAATTTGTTTTTCCCAAGTATTCAAAATAAGTTTCAAATATTATCAGTTGGTTTGGCTTATAGACACTTGAAATTTGGCTGAATTAGAATTCTAAGAAATAGCACTACAATTTTCCCAAAATAATTGATAAAATTCAAATGTCGAATGCTGGCTGGATTTATCAAGTCTTACAGATCAATGTTCAAAGTCCAATATTATTAACTACGGTTTTCTCAGAAATGCCAAAAAATACACATTTAATCATTTTTATTCAACTTTGGCCAAAGGCATAGTAAATTGTTTTCTTGGTAACAACAAAACAAAATGAGCCATCATCACTTCTATTGAATTATTCAATTACATTTCCAAAAACTGCTGTTTTTTTTTTTTGCCATTTATTTATCATTAAAAATCGCAGTCACTCAGTCGTATATATTGGGCAATCGGTAGCCTTACTGGGAAATCAAGTGAGCTTGGGGTTTCCCCATCAGCTGATAGGCATGATGGAGCGATAGGCAAATTTTCTATGGCTTAAGATAAGAGACTGGGGAATTAATTTCCAATTTGAAAGCATAAAACATTCTCAATATTTCCCACACATATATCATTTTGGGTATTTAAATTGATTTAGATTGCACACTTCTACTAAATATTTTCAGTCTATTGAAAGGATAAAATGACCTCATAAATTTCTCATTCTGTTTAATTGACTTGCCAAATTGACTCAAAAAGTCAGAGCCCAAAAATAAAAATAATAATAATAACCCATAGATTCAGTGCAATGATGCGAATAGAATTATATAAATTGCCTAAATTGAATTTCCCACAATCAATGATATTGAAAAATACTTGTATATTTTTTGTTGAAATATTTGCAAAATATTATTATTTATCAACTAATAATACAATTTATAAAAAAAAAAAATCATGGTAAAAAAAAACCAAAAAAAAAATATTAAATAAATGAATTATTGAAAAAAATAAATAGAAATAATAACGCCAATATTTGTGGTCGTCCGTTTGTGTGTGTGTGTGTGTGTGGGAGTAAGCAAATGATATACATAAATATATAAGTTTATATGTGTGTGTATGTGTCACAATTGTTAGAGATTCAGTTGCAGAACAGGAACAATATTTTCATCATCATTTATTATCAGCATTTGACGCCGTCTGTAAAAACCAAAAAAAAGGGAGGAGAAAACAAGTAATGAATTGCAAAATAATTGTTGGTGATTGGTAGATGGGCAATTTTGAAACATTTCACTCGTAACCGATTAGAAAGAAGTCTCGAGCATGCCGAATATACCGAATATACGTAATTTCAACCCACCTGCATTGAACGATAACACGCGCCGACAATTGCCCCGGTGATCTCGCATGTGACACTTTTGGCAGGGCTTCTCCTTGCTGTGCGTGGCTAAAATTTGTCCCGTAAAAATCTGCATTCGCCGTGGCCCCAAAAATATAATGCGTCGCGACTCACTGGGCGCTGGAGCACATATCACCACCAGGGCCAGCAGACACACCGTGTACAGAAAGAGATGACCAATCGAATTCAGCCTCATGCCAACTGAGTGAGAAATTGCGTATTGATGTGAAATTCTCTTTGCAAATAATCGTTCCAAAAACAATTTTCGGAGATGGAGGCAAACTTGAAACTTCTCGTAAAAACACGCTACCAAAGTGGCACGCTCAAATGCCGGCAAATAACTGATTATATACGAATCGGGTTCCGAGTTCTTAAGTAACTGTTTCAGTGCCCATTGGCATGGTCTGTTTTTTTTTTTTTTTTTTTTTTTTTTTTAGTTGACAAACCAAAACAGAGTGCCCAAAAGAATATCCCTTTCCTCACCTTGGTAGTCTAAAAATTTGGTAGATTTCCCTGTGAGGCAACACCCTGTATAATCAAATCTTATCTATTCAAAACATTAAATGTCATTTGCAATCTGTGTAATTGAGTGTTTTGCTTTGCTTTGCTTTGGTTTACCTGGTAGACAGAAAATTGACTTAGGGTTCAGATGGGAACAATGGAACAATATAACATAATTCAACCCTTTGAATTGGATAAGAATCAGTTTGAAATAAAAATCACCGATTTCCATTCAATGGTTTTATCATCGGAGCTATTTTAAGTGCTTATTTCATTATCAAAATAAAGCTAAAATTATAAAGTTTAGGGAGTTTATTATTCAATTCACAATTTTGAATCAAAATGCCCAACTCCAACGCACGTAAGTAAATAATGAATTACCATCACTTGATCATGACCCATTTGCTTTTCCGACTAAGTGCGCCTGACACGTGCGTGCAGTTGCGCACATTCATTCCCTATCAGGAAGTGTGGCCACAAACCTTACGATTTAAAATAAATATAATTACGCCTACCTTTTTGTATTTTTATACTGGAAAACAAATACTTTTTTTAGGCAAAAAAATCATGGTTTATGTATAGTTTCTCTTCAGAATTTTAATTTATTGATTTATGCATGCAGAAGTTTTTTAAAACAAATTTTAAAATTAAAAAATAAAATCCAATCATTATGAATTTTTTATATGTTATTGCTAATATCTCAAACCATACAAAAAAAATAATTGAAGTTTAATATAAGTCCCGTTAGTTTATGATTTATGTAGTCGAATTTGAAATTAAAGTTTGGGTGGCGGAGTACGCCTACAGGCTGCTGTAGTCATCCGATTGAGCTGAAATTTTCACATCAAAATTTTAAACATTTGCCGCTATTACCCGAACTAGGATCTTTTAAAAATTTTAATAATTACTATTGTTTTTTTTTAAATTCACGACAAAAAAAATTGCGAAATTTAAATTTTATTTTTTGGAAATTCCCCATTTTTTTAATTTTGCAGTTACAAAAAGTATCCTAGTTCAGGTAATAGCGGCAAGCTTCCTTAATAAAAAACAATTTGAATTTTTCAATTCGGATGACTACAGCAGCCTGTAGGCGTACCCCACCACCCATGCCTTTTTTTTTCTAAGTTTCAATTTTGATTACATGAATCAATGACTAACGGTACTCGAATTAAACCAAAGCTATTTTTTTGTATGGTTTGAGATGTTAGCTATAACATATAAAAAAATTCAAAACAATTGCATTTCATTTTCTATTTTTAAAATTTGTTTTAAAAAGCCTCTATAGATGTCGTTCTTTACATGGTACTAGTACCTTAATAAGATATATGTATTTCTGAATAGAATTATTTCTTAAGCAGCTTAAAAGTATTTTTAAAATTCAGATATATTTTCTTTCAATGGTTAATGGATTTCCAAGAACTATTTTTGTAGAAAAATGTATAAAAAAAAATCACTTTTATTTTCTTTTGATTAGAGCGCAAAAAGTTTCAGCAAACAGCTGATTTTATGGCTCATGCTTAGGGTTTCTTAGAATATTCCCCTTTAAGCACAATTCTGTGTATATTGTTTACGTACGTCCAAAGAAAACGACGTCACTTCCAGGCGTTGGTTGTCGGTTAGTTGGTTGATCATCTTATCGCTAAAGGCAAATAGTGTTGCCCCTTGGAATCGATGTTAATTTGGTGCTAGAAAATTCCCAAATTGGCGCCAATTGTGTGTTTCCAGCAATATGAACAAAAAAAAAAAAATATTAAAAATAAACCACTGACTCAGAAGTGAAGTTTTATCTCCCTGCATGTTTGAGTCGTGCAAATTCTCGGCGTGTATCCGTATCTTTAATTGTATCTGTTGCCATTGCGTTATCATCTCCCTTGTCGTTGTCTAATTGCTTTAGTGTTGTTTGGGTCATGATTTCACCATGACTGGTGGCCGTGACGAAACCTAGGACTACGGCGACTTATGAATGGAGCTCCACTGCTATGATCGATGGGTCATTCCTGGCTCGTGACTAATTTAGACTTTTGTAGACTCATAAAATAATTATTGCCAAATAAAAACACCCTGACGTCGTAATGTTTTGATGAACTTTGATTTTATTATGATAATAAATACAATTTAGGAACTACGATAGCGAAAAGTCCAATGGCAACTGGCAACACGCCACAAATTCATTCAAATCTGGTTAATGAAGTTATACTTTCTAAGTAATCTGAAACAAAACTTGGACTTGGTCAACCATTCCGACTCAATTAATATCAACTAGAACTTACCATGCGACACCGTCCATGATGATCACGCATAAAACCCGCCCTACATCGATTTCCCCGTATATCCAATAACATGCTTTTTTCCGTTTGATTCGGGGCCGTTTTCTTATCCGTATTCGCATTCATGAAAATTACCCTAGCGGCATCTGTCAGTACCAATGTTGCCATAAGAAAAACGGTAATCATAAAGATCCGTTGTCTTAATTTACCGGACATTTCGCTTATTTGGTGGCGGTTCTTGTTAGCTGACCGTTTGCATTGCTACTGATTGTGGAATTTAGTAATGTTTGGTGTTTTGTTATTCTATGCTTATCAGTTTGTTTTGTCAAAATTTTGCGTTGTTTATTAAAATCCGTCTTTATTTATTAAAGACTGTGATTAAAGCGAGATAAGGAAATTTGTATTAAAAATGTGGCAAACTTTTAGGCTGCACAAAATTTGCTTAGGGCTGCAATGCAAAGAAAAAAAACTAATTGCCAATTATCACATCAGGTTTTTTGATCCAAAAACTAAAGATTATCTTAAAATAAACTGTAAAATTATGGCAGGGAATAAAGCTCTTTAAAGTATTGTCCATTTAACTTTCTGTTTAAGAAATCAGATTTTTTGAGCTATAAATCTTAGTTTTGCTTAACTTATGTTGGCAGTTAAAAACAATCTGTAAATAATTTTAAGCAAAATATTTTAATAAAAATATTTGAAAATATGAAGAAAAACAAAAAATGTTTAGAATGATTGATTTTATACAAAAAAGCATAAATATTTTATTTTTGTAGGTCCATAATTGTTTACAAATTGTTTTTGTTTATCTGCCAACCATTAAATAAAATTTTTATAAGATAGTTCAAGTAAAACGTAGAAAACTTTTAGGTTTTCCTCATACATTTTCCACTCAATTAAACAGTTCACAGTTTCACTTTGATTTATTCTATTTCAGAGTTTTATATTTTATTTTTTTTCTGCTTTATTTTTTTTTGTATTTTATTTTATTTTACATATGGTAATGCCAAAAGAGCAGCGTGCGCCGTAAACAAAAACAATTATTTATGTACAAGAGAAAATGGTTTTTTCTTTCTAGGTTTATGCGAAGCCAAATCGCATCGAAATGGGCCGAGACAACACAGCAAAAACAACAAAAAAAAAATACAGAAATAATAATAATGATAACAAAAATAAAGAAAAAACAAGAAAAGATACAAAAATTTTCATTGGTTTGCAAGAACTACTATAAACATATATACATACATACATACATACATACACAGAGGGGACAGACAAATATTATAAACATATGTTTTGTAGGTATTTGTGTATGTATGTAAATGTAGTGTGTATCTCTGTGTATCCGCATCTGTGTTGAATTCTTGTGACATCATCGGCCGTAAATCGATGGTCTCTCAGCGAGCCGTGGCGCCCGGCGCCGCCCGATAAACGCAATTCTCCGGATCGACCGGAATGAGTTCTATATAACAAAGTCAAGAAATCAAGTTGGATAACATCTTTTCAATTGACATTTCTCACATATTTACCTTGGGCCATATCTTTACCGCAATTGCGCTGAGTACGCCTGCCACGCGGTTGCCTAAGTTCTGGGCCCTGTCCTTCCTGTTCCTCCTCTGAGGTGGAAACAAGCTGACGCTGACGCCTAACCGAACAGCCGCGTTTACGGGTCGTCGTCGTCGTCAGCTGACCCCGCTGGGCCATTTGAGATACCTGAGTTCCTGTCGTTTGCTCTGTGGCCCGCACGGAGCTGCTGGGACTTGTCCAATCGTTGAGCATATTATCAGCACTGGAAGAATGGCGGGGCCTGCGCCGGCGCTGACGCTGTCGATTAAAACTATCCTCTTGTATAACCAAAGTGCCAGCTTTGCTGCTTCTTAGATAGTAACGGGGACCGTGGTGGACTTCATGCTCCTCCACAGCATTGTATTCGGGTGAGGAGAGTCGGCCCTTGGACAGGCTGAAGCGTTCCAGGATCGAGCCAGAGCCAAAACCTCCTCCGCTGGCACTGGAAGTGGTGCCACCGCCACCACCACCACCGCCCGCAGTTCTCCCGGAGCTGTGGGAACGGCGATAGCGACGCTTCTCTCTGGGCCCCGACGAGGAGGAATTCGCTGTGGTCGTCAGCGTGGAGGTGGACGGTGGCGTGGGATAGGCAGTCAAGGGTTGCTCCTCATCCTGGAAGCGTACGCCCCTCAGCGAACTGGAACGTCGCTCGGAACGCTGCTCATAGTCGGGCAATTCGTGTGTGCTAAAATCTATGCAGCTGCCACCATAATTATTCTGTGGCGACTTGCGAGCCGGTGATCGCGAGGGCGTCGTACTGGGAGAATTGGAAGGCGTGGCCTCGGCTATTTGCAAGCCAAGGAAATCATTGTGCAACGCCTGCCTCAGACTCTGACCCAAATTGGCTGTGGCCGAGCGTTTCCTTGTGGCCTTTGGCCGCCTGCTTGGCTCTGCTGCCGCCTGGGCTGCCGGGGATCTATAGCTCTGTTCGTTCTGGCCATCGGCATCGACCAGCAGCTTACCATTGTGATCATAGAGCAGGATGCGAGGCAGGGCTATGTTGCTGCAGCTGCGCGAAGTGGTCAACTCCCAGTTCCAATGTGTGGGCTTGCGCAACTTTAGACTAAGCAAATTGGCAAATGGATCTTCACCAGCATCATCATCATCATCATCGTCATCGTCTGATATTGCCCCATTTCCATTTCCATCGCCATCTTCTTCTTCATTTACATTATTCATTTGTTCTCTGTGTGTGCGTTGCAATCGCTTTTGTTGCATGCTCATAAACAAATCTGACATTGCAGGGCCGCCAGCAAACACTAAAAATTATATATTTCGAGGTTTTCTCTTCTTCTTGGCTGTTGTTGACTCACTGATCTCATCAATATTATCATCATCATCTGTTCTGTTCACTTCCACCTGTTTAGTGGCTGTCGTTTATTGTGTGTTGTGTGTTTTGTGTGTTGTGCCTGGGAGCTGCTTGAAGATCACAGTTTGCTTATTAGCCGCTGGCCAAAGGCCAAAAAAACCAACGGCTGATCTGTTAACTCACTGAGAGAATCTCTCTTTCTCCCACACAGTCGAATTGTCTTTTCTTTTTTTTGGTTTTTTTTGTTTATTTATAGACAAAGATTCCGATTCCTTTTGCTTGACATTTAGTGCGCCACTGTGCCACTTTTCTTCACTTTAACAAAAACAGAACACACAACAAAAAAAAAAAAAAGTTTTATATGCTTTCAAATAATTTGAATTGATTTGTAGTAAATATTTTTAGCAGATCTTGCATCTTTCTCTCTCTCTCTCTCGTTATCGCTGTCTCTGTCAGTTTGATGCCAACGGACGATTACGACGACTGCTCTGTGCGTCCACCCGCCACTGTGAGCCGTTGCCAACTGTTTTTTGTTTGCTGCAGCATTCACATCTGCTGCCTGCCCCAGCAGCACATTTAATTTCATGCCCCTTGTGACTTGGCGCACATATTTCACGCTCTCACCAAAAAAACAAAAACGAAAACAAAAACAATATTCCCCACACATTCCCCCCATCCCAATGAATTTCCAATGAATTCTACAAACAAACATATTTTCCGTGAGTTATATTTATTTTTTTTTTTGTACATATTTGCGGCTAATTTGCCTTTCGCCACTGAAAAGTCTTTCAAATGTTTAGACAGAAAGAGGAATACAGAGTGAGAGAAAGAGAGAGAGAGAGAGAGAGAGACACCATGGCCAGGTGTAATAAAATTTGGCATATTTACATGGCGAGAAATGAACAAATAAATTGCATTCTGTAGATATGCAAATTTACAAGGTCAATTTTAATGCATTTTCAATAGAATTCCAAAAGTTCTTCTTTTGTGTGCGGCTAATTTGTCAAACCAAAACATTGACATTGATTTATTTAATCAAACAGCTGATTCATACCTGTGGCCGCCTAAAATTATGCCACTGACAATTGCGAAAAAAAAAACATATATAAATAAATACCGGACAAGAAACCTTTGAAGAAAAAAATCTATTTTTTAACTAAAGCCAAAAGGTTATCGATCACACAACGTCCCAACGATTATCATCAAGTCTGCAGTAAGCCGGACAGCTTCAGGCAACTCGGCTCAGTCAATACGAAATGTCAAAGCCAATCAGACGTTTCATCATAGCCATTTGCGCCCTGCTCTGTGGGCTCGAACTGTTGCAGGCGGCTCCAGTTGGCCAGTTGCCCACTCCGGATAATACCCTGTATTATAAGCGCTATGTACGTCGACGCCCCGCTGCCCAGAACAGCGACGTGGAGGTCTATGAGGTGCGGGAGGTCTACTACATCAAACGTACCACTCCCCAGCCAGTGCGGCGTATAAGTGATGAGGAAATGGAACTGCGAATGGTCTGCCACTTTGAGCCACACCGCAAGGAATGTAAGTGATGTAAATTGATGAAATTTCGAAGAAGCTTGATGAAATTTTAAATAATTTTTAAGGTGAAGGCTTGCCAGATTTGAATGCTACTACCCCAACAGCAATTGCCAGTACCACACAGCTACAAACGACTACATCCACAACTATGCCCACCACAACCCTGCCAGCAACAACCCTGCCAACAACAACCCTGCCAACAACAACCGTGCCAACAACCTTACTCACAACAATTCCGACAACAACAACAACAACCACAACTCCAATTTATTCATCGGAACTTCCCTTTTTCCCCAATTTACCAGAAGCTACAACTGAGGAAGTTCAGGAGACAACGACGACTGATGAAAATGTAAATGTTGATGTAGTATACGGCCTTCCTGATGCAGATGCTGATGCAGATGCAGATGCTGATGCTGATGCCGTCTATGTTTTGCCACTCGAAGAAGATGATGATAATGGTGGTAATGATGATGATGTTGTTGATGAAGAAGATGAAGAGGATGTAGATAAATTAGATGCTGATTATTATGCTGATTTAGATAAAGAAACGGTCGGCATTGGTCAACTAGATACGACTGGTTAAAGATTTTGGAAGCTGAAAAATCAACAACAATTTATTTACCATAATCACTTTGTACACTTTATTTAACAATGAGTTCTAAAAATACATACCTACCCACAATATTTATTTAAGTAAATCATCTAAGGTCAAAAATTGAACTAATAAAAATGTTATTTCCGGGTTAATAACAAAGAGAAAGTAAATTTTTAAAATACAAAAACAAAACTGGAATACTCTTTATAAAGGGCTTACCGGCAACAGATCAAAATTATGAAAGGTTGATAGAAATCAAAGCTTCTACATGGGCAAGGAAAAGAAAATTTTAGAAAGATATAAATTGAAAAGTTAATACAATTACCTATTATTTATATTATAAGAAAATTTAGTCATTATTAGTCGTCTTAAAAGCAGCCAACTTTGAAAGATAATTAAAAAATCGTCAGGAAAAGTTTGATATTTTTGAAAAATTCTGAAAGTCAGTTTATTATAATGGAAGAGCTCTAAATATTTTAATTTAGAAGGCATTTGCTTTTTTTTTTATTGGAAATTATTCATAACAATATTTAGTTATTAAGATTAACCGTCTAAAGAGCAGTTAACTGGGAAAGACACTTTTAAAAAATTCTGAAAGCCAGTTTATTATAATGGAAGAGCTCTAAATATTTGTTTTTGTTTATTGCAAATTCCTGGCAAACTTTCTTAAAAATGTGCCACACTCGTATTACTGTTTAGTTAGTGAATTCTAAAATGATTCAATTTAAATCACAAATAAACAACAAATGGGGGAAATTCATATTCCTATTATGGTTTAGATTAATTTCTCAGTAGTTTATGATTTTATTGCGCTTTGGATTTTCAGGAATTTTTGTTTATTTTAGCTCAAATTGAAAGGTCTTTGGATGAGCTTTCGATTGCAGGTAACTATAAACTACAAATACGTAATAATTCAATTGAAATGCTCAAATGAGAGCGGATTGGATTACATACTCATTTATGACATATTTGGGAGTGGGAATGCGAATGCGAATAAGAAGTGAATCAGTGTGGAATCAGACTGTGGCAGGTCGCCATCAATTGACACGCTTGTTATTGTTGTTATTGTGGCAGTCGTAAATTGAATTACTTATAAATAAATAAGAAAAAAAAATGCGAACAAACTGAGCAGTCAGTTGTCGTCGTCGTCTCAACAAATGATACCGAGAATGGAACTGAGACGACGACGACGACTTATCGCGTCATTGGCGTTGTCATTTTACAAAATTGAATTAAGCAACAAACAAAGCAAACAATTTTCCTTAAATAACAATTGACATTACCGTTATTATTATTATTGTTGTTGTTGTTTTTGTTGCTCTGGTTGAATTGACCTGACATAAAACGGTCGATCCTCTACGCGCCGCCACACAGTCACCAGTGAACAACCGCCCGCAAATCAGTTCAGTTTGGAAATAGTAAATCCACAGGAACTTCAAAAATGCGTTCAGCTCAAATCCCCATCCTTCTGCTGCTAGTGATGATGGCCTTTTCCTCGAGTCGCGCCGATCTCCTCGACTGCGAGGAGAAGAAGTTGCCCGCCGCCCTGGCCGAACTGGGCAGTGAGATTGGCGGCAAACTGTCGGAGGCCACGGGCGTGGATGTGGGCTCGGCCAGTGCTGAGAGCGAGGTGAGCGACTTTTTCAAGAGCGTCGGCTGCAAGATCAAGAAGGGAGCCAGCAAGGTCAGCGAGCAGGCCAAGAAGCTGGGCGTGGAGATCAAGGAGGGCGCCAAGAAGCTGAGCGAAAAGGCCAAGGACTTGGGCAGCGACATTAAAGAGCGTTTCGATGATTTCCGTGATAAGCTGTCTAAGGATTCGGTTGAGGAAATGACCAAAGATCGCGGCTTTCTGGCCAATGTGGAGATCATTAATCCCGAGATACTCAAAGGCGAGCAGCAATGCGGCCATGGACATATTTTGGATGCCTTGGGCAATTGCAGCAAGTTGCGGAAATAAGCAGAAACTTGGAGACATTTCCTGGACTTGTTTATCAATTTAAATGTTTATTATTATTATTTTTTTTTCGTGTGTGTTTTTTTTTTTTTTAATTTTTTTTATTTTGATTTTTTATGTGTGTGGCGATTTTTATTTATGTTTTTTTTTTTTTTTTTGTGTTTCTTTTTTTTATGCAAATAAAAAATGAACTGCTGAGAAATGAGAAATACAAGTTTGGAAAAAAAATGGAAATGAGTATTTGGATTCTAGTTGCTTTGATGGCCGCGGGCGCTTTGACCTGGCGGCCCATTTAGCGGGCCTGCTGGGCAGCTTTCTCAATTGCACCGCTGCGAGCATATTGAAGGCTTGGCCAGCTTGATCTGCAAACGGGTTTTCGGTTTCGGCTTTGGTTGGGGTTTGGGTTTGTTTGGGTTTCTCAGTTGCCTCTTGAGGCTCAGCCAAGACACAACGAACGGCGCATTGATCAATTTCAACAATGACTCACCGCCTTGTGGGTGTTTTGATCTTTCTAGTCTGCATTTGGCAGCTACATGCAGCAGCCATTATTTGTGGTGGTTCCGGTGGCAGCAACGATGCCAAATCCAATGATCCCAGTGTGGTCACAGAGGAGCCCATCCCAGCCAAGCCCAGCAGTGAGGTGAACCAATTTCTACACAATGTCCAATGCACTCTGGAAAAGGCCAAGCCCTGGATCGAAGATATCGAGAAGGAGGCTAAGCGTCTGGAGGAGACGGCCAAGCGGGTGGGCCTAAGGATTATAAATAGATTCGGTGATCTTATGGACACTTTACTGGGAGCAGCCAATCGGCAGACAACATCCACCACAACTGAAGGTTCAACGCTTAAGGAAAAAACCGATTGCACCGAGAAATTGGAGTCCACCGAGAAAATCGAGTCAACAGAAAAGTCAACCACATTCCGACCACAATCTGAGCTCATCGAAGATGCTGACAATGTGGCTGACAATGAGATTTCCTTTAATGCAGAAACTGCAGAGATTAAACCCAATTCATCCTAATGAAAAATTCAATTTGAGAAATGTTTCTAAATTAATTTATTTATCAATTGTAATGTATATTAGTTTGTTTTATTTAGTAGTGAATAAAGCTGAGTAGAATTGAAAGTGATCATATAATATAAAGACTAACTAGATATTATTTCTTGAACTACATTAAGTTAAGTTGCTTTCTCAAAACAAACACTGACTCATCATCAATGATTCATCTTCTCGAAGAGCTGACAAAAGTTTTCTCTTTAGTAAAAATAAAATAAAAAAAAAAACCTTTAAGGTAAAAGGCAAAAAATGATAAAAAAAAAAGAATTTTCAAAGACTTCCATTAAAGGTTTGACAAGTTGAAAAATACTTTCTGAGAATATTCTTGAGCACAGCTTATTTATACACTACAATTTTCAAAGGGGATTTTAAGAAACCCAGAAATTGGCAAGTAATTGGTTATGATTCCGCACGGATATCCATTTTTTAAGTTAATCCGAATAGAGATTTTTAGGCAGAAATCAAAATAATAAAAATAAAATATTTCTTTAGAATTAAAATTTCTCTTTCTTGAATTTTTTTCAGAGGTTTTTTTGTAGGTATGTAGAAACTTTTTTAATAGGTCCAAAATGATCAGACTAGTTCACAAATTCTATTTGAATTTAATCCGATTTTTTTTTAGAGACATCTGCGAATTTCTTAGAATTTTTGAGCTTCAAGTCTACCGAATTTCTAGATTATTTAAAAATTGATTCACTTATTATATGCAGAGTATTGTACAGTTGACCAAAATTGTTTTCAAGGCATTCTTCAGTTCTTGTTAATTTGACTGACTCAACTTGATTTTCTCCTCTTAAATTTTTCTTGTCCTGCTGCTGCCAATTCTTGTAAACTTTAATCTTTCACCAACTGCCTTGGCGTTCGGTTGTATCATCGGTCAAAATGAAATTACTGGGCCTTCAATGTTGGTTAATTATATCCCTAATAATGCTGCTATTTGTTGTCCTGGTTCAATCGATAGCATTGGGTGGACATAGCTGCAAGAAAATGGATACCAAAGGCTGCTGCCTGGGACGAAAGAATCTCAAGTGTGGCAGCAAAAGAATTGATTAATTTTTATTTATTTATTTTTTTTTTTTTCAATAAAATTAAAAAAAAAAGTGCGTTGATTGTGTTTTATTGCAAACTTCCTGCAAAGTTCATAGAATGATCTCTATAAAGAAATAGAGTGTCAGAACGTATTACTAAAACGCATTTCATTAAACTAAAGTATAAAATACTTGAAAGTGTGTGTGTGTGTTCAGAAAAAGAGCAACAGTCTGTAGGGGTGCGAGGGGTCAACTGCTCATTTGAGCGGAGACAAACCGGTTCGTTTTTAGCGTTGCTGTCGCTGCCGCTGGCGACTCAGAAGCGTCAATTCCAACAATTCCCGCTCAGTTACATCTGATTGCTTGTCCAGCGCGGTTAGTGCATTGCCTTAAGCGGTTTATCAAGAACAAAAAAATACACATAATAATAATAATACAAAATGAAGCCAATCTTTGCCTGCGCTCTGCTCGGCCTGCTCCTCCTGGCTGCCCAGACTTCTGCCAGTGACTGCGATGCTGAGAAGAATCCCGATGACAGTGATTTCAAGCATTTCTTCAAGAATCTCGGCTGCAAGGTGAAACAGGGCGCCGAGGATGTGGCCGAGGCGGCCAAACCTTATGCCAACAAGGTCAGCGAGGGAGCCACAAGCTTTGGCCAGTCGGTGGTTAAGAAATACGATGAAATCAAGCATAGCCTCACAGACGAGCCCTCATCCACCCCCGGAACGCCACATATTGATGCGCCCACCGAACGTGTCCCCTTGGCTCCCATTGCCGGTTCGGTTCCAGTTCAGGCAGCCCCAGCAGCCATCAATCCCAGTCCTACAGGTGAGAAAAACATACAAGACAATTAGTCGGTGTTTACCTTGACCAAAATCTTCATTTTCAGCTTCTTAAATTGACCGGATTTTGGTTGTTTGGAGCCAGTTTTTTCTACTCAGGCCTGGATTATAAAGGATTTAATTTTTTTTTTTTAAATAAACCCATGTATTTTTTTTTATAACAATTTAACTCTTTATTGCTCAATAAATAATTTGTTTTGATATTTTTAAAATAATAGTTTTCTAATTTAACTACATACATAAAAAGTACAAAAGACTTTGCAAAAAAATAATTTGTGCTCTATTATTAAAAAAAAAAACTTGTATATTATTGCGCCATTAAAATTATAGTAATTCGTTTACACTGAATGAATTGCAATTATTTGCTTTTAATTTGCTAGTTCCTCAGTGAATATTTGTCAAGTATTTGAATGTCAACGGCTTCTCTGAACTTCCCCTACAAAGCTATAATTTTTTTTTGTTTATTTTATTTTTTTATTTTTATTATTCAGTCTACGCGCATGCGGCCTGAGGCAATTAAGGTTTTTCATTGTTAGTTTGCTTTTTTATTTACTGATTTTAATTTAGTATTCTGTTTTAATGTTCTGTCTTTGTTATAGTTCCAAATTTAAATCGCTCGCTCAGCTAATTCCAGGAACACGTATGAAAAAACAACTTGGCAAGGTTTCAAAATACAAAAACAATTAGTCATGTTTATATAATGAATTAAAATAAACCACAGCTTGATTAATTAAGGAAATAATTGAAAAGAGTAGAAATTAGTATTAATTTATTAATTTTTAATCAAGAAGTTGGCTGTACAAAAATTAAAAGAGTCATTTTTGCCAGTTGACAGGCTTTGTTTATAAAACCCTTTAACTAAAATAGAGAGAGAAATATTTTTAAATAATTCGTACAGCAATTGTTATGTAAATTATAAATTGCTTATAATTGCTATAATCAAGGAGCCGAATGCGTCCAATTGAGGCCAGCAAATAAACAAACTATAAAAAATGAGAGCTTAACAAATTGCCAATTTACATAGCAAAAAAAAAGAGAAAACTCAACTCGACCAGAAGAAGGCAAAAAAACAAAAAAAAAAAAAAAAAGAAATACGTACAAAAATAATTAAAGCAATCAAAAGCCTAAATCACTTTTATAAACAAACCAACAGTGACAAAACAATATACAATCAACTAAAACAACAACAAATATGACAATGACGATGATGATGATGATGATGATGATGATGTGAGCGGTAGCAAATTGGTGATAATGATGATGATGATTGTGACAGAAACAAAAATATATTTATAAATCAAATTATCACATTTTAGTACGTTG
Source organism: Scaptodrosophila scaptomyzoidea (assembly GCA_035078625.1). NCBI lineage: Eukaryota > Metazoa > Arthropoda > Insecta > Diptera > Drosophilidae > Scaptodrosophila > Scaptodrosophila scaptomyzoidea. Next base: position 259,652 of record JAWNPY010000010.1, read on the forward strand.
TTTTCCAAAAATTTATTTCAAGCTACACAAACATAGACAAACATATTTGCAAAGAGTATAAATATATACATAAAATATTTTTCAATTTATTATATTTGTTTCTGTCTGTCTGTTTCTCTGTGTATTCTTATCAATTGAGACATACAAAAATTACCAAGAATTTTTAGTTGAAAAAGGTTATCAGATCAGGGATTTTGTGTGTGTGCACTTGATATGAATTTAGTTTAGTTGAATTTTAATTGAAAGAAATTATTATACAGTGGCATACTTTCGGGCGAAAGTTAAAAAATAATTAAAATATTATTGCTTTTTAAAGCTCAAATAAATAAACGAAATCCTTTCATCCTGGCAAACGAACATATGTTGGTTTGCCCATATCTTTTTCCTTAGTCTTCTGTCTGGGATTTTGAACAACAAGGACAACGACAGCTTCAAGTGGCATTTTCCTTTTGGACAATTCGCTTGCAGTTTTTGGTTAGAGTTCGAGAGCTTTGGTTTCATTTTCTTTGCCCAACTTTGCAGACCCGACTTGTCCTTGTCAGAGAGTTTAGTTGCCAGTAACAACTACAACTACAAACATACAAACATGGAAGTCTGTGACAATGGATCTGGCAATGCAAAAAGGGGCCAGTTTGGTTACTCATACGCCCAGTTGCACTGCCAATTGCATTTGGCCCTGCGAGGAGGAGGAGGAGGAGGAGGAAGGGTAAATGGGCAAATGGGTAAACCGGCAAACCGGCAACCGCCACTCATTACCGCCGCAAAAAACTTTTCCTTTAGTCCCAAGTTTTGTTTTTTTTTTTTTGGGAGTTTGGGTTGCTGTGGTTGAGGGGGAAATTTAGCAATGATGGCCGCCTGCAACGTACTTTCGAGACAGCCATCTCATGGGCATCGAATTATGACACTTTTAGTGGTTTCTGCCAACTATGCAAACGGGGGCAGCGGCAGCGGCAGGGGCAAAAAGCTGAAATGCTGTCTTTGTATTTTCACTTTGCACTTGGATTTGTTGGTGGCAACTTTACTTCGATTTCATGCCACTCTCTCTCTGTGTGTGTGTGTGTGTGTATGTTGATATTTTTCCCTTAAGTTATTTTAGTTGAAAACAATTTTTATATTTCTTTACAACTTTCTCAAGTCCGTGGCTGGCTGGGCTCCTCTTTGGTTTCAGTTTGATTTGGTTTGGTTTGGTTTGGTTTGGTTTTGTTTGCCATCCAAGGATGTCTTTGTTGTATGATATTTATTTATTTATTTTCTTTTATGTAAAGGCTTTCTTCTTATTTTTTGCTCAAAAGTTTATCAATAAAATTATGACAGAAAACTTTTTAATTTGACGCATAATAGTCGGCGGAACATTTTCAAATGCGTTTTGGGACATTTGTGGTTCTTCAATAGATAACAAAGTTTATTGAACAATAAATACAATAAGCATACACAGAAAGCAGAAGAAAAATAATGGCTACTTAGAGTCTATATAGTTTAGCCTATCACAGAGAAAAATAGCAGCAAGTTGAGTTTTAACCTGTCAAGGCTTTTAGACTTTTGATTTTATTCTTTTTCTCCACAGCCAAACTATTGGCAAATTGTTTATCTGCCTCGGCTTTGTACTCTTTCAAATTGTAGCCAGTCGCCTGTTTAAAAAAGAAACACAACAGTAAATAATCATAATTTTAGAAAAAGAGAGAATTGTAATTGACTTACATTTAAGGCCTCATGGAATTCAGTTTGAGCCAAGCGCTGCAAGCCACGGAAATTTCTACCCAAAATGCGACCCAATTCATAACGAGAAATTCGATAGGCTTCCGTGGTTGTGGTGGTCTCATCGCTATTATCTTCACCACTGAGCGACTGTACAACGAAACATGTGTGAAATACAACTCTCTTTACTCTCTCTCTCACTTACCGTTCGCTCTGTTGTAGATCGGGGACGACTGGTGGGTTTGACTGGCCCTGGATCACTAAACTGCTCATTGACTGTGTTATAAATGTCATTGAAAGTGTTTCTCGTATCGGTGTATTGCTAAGAGTACAAATCGAAAAGTAAATACGCTAAAATGGAAATATATTACTCACATCCACGATAAGATTTTTGGTGATAAACATTTTTTGAAAGAAATCCCAGAATATTCCTCGTTTATTACGCACTTTGGGCACATTGGATAAGGACTCTGATTTTGTCTGCTCAACGAGCCAAAGACACAAAATTGTTAGCAATAACAATCGCCAGAGTAATCGATGTTTTATCTCGGTCATATTGGCAGAAATCTGTAATTAAACTGAATGAGATTAATTGCATTTTAGCAGCTTTGGCCATAATGTCTATTAAATTTTGTTGTTTGCCATTTTACTAATTTGGGCATTTAATGTAGCATCTCTTCATTTAATTGTTTCAGGGCTCAACTTGTATGTTGTCTATTACAATTTATGTAAGTGGCACAACAAAAGTTACGCATTCCAACAGTGGCCTGTAAATAAATTGACCACCTGTTTGAGCCATAAAAGACAGGGAGACACCCAGGAGACTAATCAACTGGGCAGTAAACAAGCATTCAAAAATGTTGCTTCTTCTGCAATCCCTTTTTTTTTTTTTTGTTTTTTTGGTTAGTTTTATGTAATTAGCGGGCCTGGCATGTGCATCGATCAAAGCCAGACACAAATCCTGCTTCCAACATAAAACAAAACAGCCAACAATAACCCACAAAATAGAACAGTCATAGAGCAAGGACAGGGACTCCCCACTGGTTCAGAGATGGTCAGAGTTTTTGGTTATGCATAAATCATAATCAGCGACCAGAGGCGACAAATGAACGAGCAGGCGAAACCAAAAAAAAAACCATAACAGACAATAACAAACAAGGAATGAAATGATGAGCAAAAGCTAAAATACTCTTTTTTTTTTTTAAGAGTTGAGAGCCATAAGGAATAATAAAAATAACCGACGAATATTTCCTAAAATATTTTCAATATTAAATATTTTAAGAGGTCAAGAAGTTTTCATTAAACAATTCCTTAAAAAAGGCCTATTTTAATTAATTAATTAATTAATCATTCCTAAGAATTTTGATAAGGTTCTTGGGAAATTTAATAGGATTCCCGGTGACTAATAATTTTAATAATTTCATGACAATTCCAGAGAAACTTGTGCAATAGAACAGCAAGCAAAATAAAAGGCAGAAAACAAAAAAGGATATATAAAATGAGGAGGTGTATCTATTTAGTTATTTTTGTAAAAGTGGCTTACACAGCAAACAAGGCAGGAGCGAATCGAGCAACAATTTGTGTAATATTGCGTAATTAGCAAATTACAAGAGTAACTTTAATGCACTTTTATATTTTAATTGCACTTTATGCCAAACAGGACACCGCAAAAGAGAACAGAACAGAAGAGAAGAGAAGGATTTTTATTTTGTTTTGTTTTACCAATTTGGTATGAGAACATTTTTTGTTTATTAAAATGCAAATAAGTGGCTTTTGTTAATTTTATGGAATTTCGCGAAAAAAGTTTATGTTTTTAATTTGTAGTCAATAATATGAAATCTAAATGACAATTATTATAATATCAACAACATTAATTGCAATAAAAGTGCCAACTTTAAATAAATAAATTTCTATGCGTATTTAATTGTTCATGTGTATGGCAATTTAATTAAAATACATGAAACATTTCTCTGTGTGTTTGTGTTAAGCTCAGAGGAGACAAATGGACAATTGAATTGACTGCATTCGTTAGATAGTCGAACAATGGTCGATGGATGGTTTAAAATTGTTTAGAGCAGAGGAGAGAAAGTCATTTTTTTTTATATTTAATTTAGTTTATTATTGTGACTTTAACAAAGCATATTGCGTATACGCCACCGTCTGCGTTTGTCAGAAATGTTAAATACTCGCAAATTAACAAGGAATGCGAAATATGTTGGAGCAAGTAAAGTTAATAATTTTATCTTTATGCTCTTGGCATAACTAATTTTATAATTTGAGTAATTTATTGAGCAAATTGGAGGGCGAAATCAGAAATGAAAAAAATAATAGGCTAAATTGGTTCGATCTGTGGCACTCAATCAATATTTATGCCATGTTTGATATACATTGATAGACAAGCAAAAATCCATTCAAGGTAAAACGCATTTCTCTCTCAAATTTTACCAAGCCAAACCAAACTCAACTAAACTAAACCACCATTTGCCACTATCTGTTCCTGTGTGTGTGTGTGTGTGTGTGTGTGGATCCATTCAGCTATGCATTGCATGCACAATGCACAATTTCAAATCAAAACTTTTCAAAATTACGCAACGTACACTCATACAAATTTAGATAGAGATACAAGAACAGAGAAAGAGAAGTAGACTGTCGGTTGGTATACCTAGCAACCTGCACTTGTACAAATCAAACAAACAAACAAACAGTTAGACAAACAAATTCATATACATACATACATATGTTTATATCGGCACATCCATTCTGAGTGAGAGCAACCAAACACTTTGCCAAGTTATCTCATATCCATAGCCCAAATATACATTTACTCTGCCATAGATAGACAGAGTGAAGAGAGAGAGAGAGACTGCGCGCCGGGAATCCTTTAGACAATCGTTGATGCTTTAATGCTACTCAAGTGCTCAACTCTATGGCAGACGAGCTGATTCTGAAGCGGGAGCCATGGCATCACCAGTCAAAGTACCGGCAGCAATAGAATCTGTAGACCCTACAGTAACAACAAAGATAACATCAATTGCAATAGCAATGCACACTCAGCTAATACACCAAATCCAAAGGCAAACCAAGCAAACGAACTTAAAAAAAAATATATATATATATAGAAAAAAAGCAACTACTTCAAGTGAAAACTTTTCCTTTTTCCCTTATTTTTTTTTTTGTCTCAAACTGATGATGATGATGATCAACGGGATAAATGTGGTTTTGGTTTAGCCAAGCCAAAAGAAAAATCCAAGCAATAAAACACACATTATATAAAAATATATAAAAACTTTGATTTGAAATCACAAACATGGTTAAATTTCAAATCAATTTAATAGCTAAAATGAAAAAGAAAAAGAGAGTATAAAAAATAGATTTTTTAATTGAAGAAACAAAAATGAAAATGATTTTCAAGGATCAAATATAAGCAATTGTCGATCTATGAAAATAGAAACTCAAAACTAAGATTTTCTTGGCTTCTGATTCTGAGGCTTGTCAGTTTGGCCAGCCGGCTGTCTGTCAGTTGGCTTTGGCACTCCATTGAGTCCATTCAAATCCATGAACTATTCTCCCAGGCGTCCAGTTAGCAAGTTTTGTCCTACACAAAGATTCCTTTTCTTGGCTTCCTCTCTTCATTATCAACTGCTGCTGCTGTTGCAACTTCTTAGCCTCTTAGCCGGGAGACTTGAGCATTTTAATTATGCCCTAATGGCGCATAATCGGTCTGCACCCGTTTGGGGTGAGTGAGGGCCAAGCTGGCTGACTTTTCATTACCAACTTTGAACAGTAACTATCCAATCACTCCTACTCTTCCAGGTCCTTTTGACTTTCTTTGTCTTTGTTGTATTTGTCGCGCAAATGAAACTTTTGGCTATTTTTGTGTCTCTCTGTTGGTTTCTTCTGTGTTTGTCTGTCCAGGTAAATATAGCCAGGACAGCTGAATCCTTTTTCATTGCTGTGGGCATCTCAATTTTTTTGTATACCCTAAGCTTAAATTTAGTGAGTCTTTCTCTATGAATTAGAGTATCTTTTAGTCGCTAATTTCTGGACTCGAAATTTTCTTTTCTTCTTCTTTTCGTTTACTTTGATGCGGCAATTTTCGTTGCACTTTTGTGCACGCTTTGATTATTTTATTACCCATCTTTTCGGGCTTCCATTTTTGCCTCCTTTCTGGCTTTTGAAATTTACCGGCTTCACTTCTGGAAAACTTCATTTAAAATTAAAACTTTTTTTTTTTTGTTTTGTTTAAGCGGATGGGAAATGAAAATTGGAGGCAGACAATCTCATTCTTGATTATGTTTTTATTCCTCATCCTGCCTCCTCATCAACTGACCAACAAAAAAAACTTTGCAATTATATCCTTTGCCCTCATTTTGCTGTTGTTGTACCAACTAAGCTTTCACGTCATTCAAATCCAACAAAATTTGCCAAAAATCAATCAATTTTCTGGCACAAAAATAAGCAAAGAATAAATTAATTGGTTATACAAAAAAAAATAGAAATAGAAAAAATAAATTGTTTTTCTATGGCATTTCAATTAAACTTAATTGCAAATAGTCGAACAGATTGAACAAATCTAATAGAATAATAGAGAAAAATCTATAGGCCAAAAGGGAAACAATCAGTTAAGAAGCTCAGCCTTTAAAATTTGAAAATGTTTGTCACTAAAGCTGAAAAGAAACATAATTTCATATTAAAGTACTTAATATTTAGAATTTTGAATGGCAATTAAAAGCTATTCAAGTTTACTAAAGACGCTTTTGAATGACCACAAATTGACTTTATTTGGGATGTAATAGAAATCTCTAGAGATTGTTTTTTAGCGTTTTGAATCTACAGAAATTTCCTGGTTGGTTTCAAATTGCCCGATTTTTACAGGAGTTTTTTCTAGCAACTGTTTATTTTAAATCTCTCGAGTTTTCTTTATAACACATCTCCATACTAAAATCATCTCTTTATGGATTTGTATTTTACACACACACAGTTACTGTGAAAAGTCCATAGACAATTAATTTGTGGCTCTTTAATAGATTCGAAATCAATTTTAATAAACAAATCAAAGATGGGTAATATTTTATGAGAAAAATATTGCAAAATTTATATAAAATCTGATATGCGATTTTAAATAGATTTGTGGGGGAAAATCTCATCGATTTACAATCGGGGAAACTGTTGACATATTTTTGACAGTCAGTGTGAAATGTCATGTAGCATAAATTATGTGAATGTGAATGTGAATCGATGGCATCTTATCAACATTTGTCATTAAAGTTGGTATAACCACACAAACACAAATTGTGGGGGAGGTTGGGGGGAATGACAATAGAATTGGTAAATTTGTCCACCTGCATTTAAATTGCTGGCTCATTGGAGTTATTGTTGTTGTTGTTGTTGTTGCTATTCATGCAATTTGATTGCATGTCGAGCTCAATTGGCATTGCAGTTTTAGTTTTAGTTTCATTTTCAGTTTCGGTCTCGTGCACAAAATCGACTCGAGTTACATGCAATATCTGTTGATTACACACATCAGTCGTTGTTGTCTCCCCTTCCTTTCTACCATCCTTTGCTACCTTTGTGACTACCTGGCCAGCTGCCTCCTAACTAATTGACTTTGGAAATGACCAATCGACCGACTAACCAACTCAGTGGCATACTAACTTAGTCTCTCTCTATGTGTATATGAATGAGACAATCCCATTTTTATTTGTTGTTCTTGTTTTGAGTACATCAAATTTGAATAATCTTTGCTGGAAAATTGTGGAAAATTCAGTTTTATTTAGGAAAGGAATTTTTTCAAATTTTTCTTTATAGATTTTTTTGAAATGGCCAAGCAATTAAAATTCAATTAGCTTCATGTCAGACAAGAGAAATTATTCTTATTGAATTTAAAAAAAAATTATAAACAATTCTTTAAAAATCGATTCCCCTAAAAAATAAATTTAAAAGAGTTTGGAATGCTTGAAGTAGAAAAATTATTCCAATAATTCTTTAGCTTCTTAAGGAATTTTTAATAATTTTTCAAAAGCATTTCCCTTTTTTCGAAATTTTTCTTTATAGATTTTTTTGAAATGGCAAACTAATTAAAATTCAATTAGCTTCATGTCATACAATTTCTTTTAAATAAATTTAGGAGTGACAGGGAAAATAATCTTCATTGAATTTAAAACGATTCCCCTAAAAAATAAATTTTGATGAATTTGAAATGCTGGAAGTAGAAAAAGTATTCAAATAATTCTTTAGCTTCTTGTGGAATTTTTAATAATTTTTAAAAAATATTTCCCTTAATTGAACTAAATTTTTTTGTTCTTTAAAACCTTAGAATTAATTCTTTTTATTATGAATGTTAAAACAGTTTAAAAATTAATTGAACTCAATTTTTTTGTTCTTTAAAACCTTAGAATTTATTCTTTTTATTATGAATGTTAAAATAGTTTAAAAATTAAATTGATTGTACCATTAGGAATTAAAAAATTATTATTTTTATTATTATTCAAAACTAAATTCCTATTAAAAAAAACTACAAGAACCACTGAATATTTGAAGAATTTTATCTATGTATATACTTACTTCTCTATCAAAATGAATTTGAACTTTGAAAATCATAAACTTTTATCTTTAAAATGAAACTTTTTGATAGTTCAAGTTTCTAGGGGCAAGGCAATTTGTTTTAGGTGTTGAATAGACACTTTGGTTAGCTACACGAATAATTTTTGGCCCACAAAATGGTAATTAAATTAAAATCACATAAATCTCCTGCCAGCAAACATTGTACGCACTTGAAACAACAACAGCAACAAAGTAATAAACATAAACTTAGAAGTCGTAAAATGTATTTTTATTTAAATGAAAACATGGCTGAAATTCCTGGAAATTCTTCGACCCTTTTTTTATATATATATATATATATATATATATATTTTTTGCCTCAAAGGTGTTGAGGCGGAAGCGATAAAAAAAAAAAAAAACTGACCATACAGAGAGATGGTTGCATAATAAATGCTAATAAAGCTTTACGATGATGGGCAAAAATATAAAAAAAAAAATAAACGTAAAGGTGGCCAAAATACTAGCTGACCCCGTAGGACAAACTCACACACACACGTGCATATGTGAAGTTTTTAGTGCCTTGTGCTCAGTTTGTTTGTTTGTTTGTTTGTTTGTTTGTTGCGGCACGAAAAAGTTAAACAACACGAAATTCCATTAAGCGAATGGATTGCCATTCATAACTGTCGCCTACGCAACCATTTCACACTATTATAAGGAGTATCTGTGTGTGTGTGTGTGTGTGTCTGAAAACAAAGTCAAGTTATGGGTGCGGGTAAAAGATACCAAACCAGGCAAACCAACGATCCTTTAACCTTTCTCTCTCTCTCTGTTTTTTTACATATGCTTTTGTCTCTGCAAAAATGTTTGCTTTTTGGCATAAAGGTGACCAGACTCTGTGATATGTCATTTATTTTCAACGCAGGGTGCGCCCGCCATTTGTAAACTCAACCGGAAAATTGCTTTTCTCGACGCGTAGCCGCCATTGACGCTGACGCTGGCGCTGCCGTGCACTGCTTTTATTCTTTTTATTCTTATTATTGTTGTTATTTTCTTTTTGACTTATGGTCCGTGTGCGGCCATTTCTTTTTTTTTTTTTTTTATGTGTTTTACTCTAATGGCCAACAACAATAAATATCCAGTCAATTTTTAAATACTTTTTGAAGGTAATTAAATTATAAACCAGAAATCTCCAAGCACAAATTACCACACACTCTTAATTGTTAACATTACAAGTTACAGTACCAAAAAAAAAAAAATAATACAAAAATATATACACAAATGTATGTATTTTTTGAGGGTGTTCCAGGCGCTTGGCTACGTGATCAGCAACGTAGTCTCATCATTCATATTATACGTATTCGCAGCAACATACACGAAAGCAACAAATTTCAGTAAAAGAAACAGAGAAAGAGAGAGAGAGAGAGAGAGAGAAAGCAAGCAGAATACGTGCCAAACTGTCAAGAGAACGAAGCCGTCTACAATGTTTTTAGAGCAGGCAACTAAGTCAATAAATAAAATATACTTTCATATATACATTGATAAGTTTGTTTTGTTTTTAGTCTGTGTGTGTGTGTGTGTGTGTTTAATTCTTAAAGTTAGTTTAAGGTGTTAGACTACTATTTTTATATCCAATGTTCTTGATTTGTTTTCTACCATCATCTTTATTTTATATTAAAGTATTTTTTAAAAAAATTAAAGTCAAAAATTGCCGTCTTATTACTCCTAAAAGTACAGGTCCCTTTAAATATTAACCACATATTCTTTAGAGTATGGGTTTTTTAAATAAAAAATTTTAGAGCCGAAATAAAAGTGTTAAAGTTTTATTATATATTTTTGATTTGAATTTGATGCTTTTATTATATAAAACAATTAAACAAAAAATGATATCAATTTTTAATTTTTGGGTTTTTTTTCTGCTTTAGAAATAGGAAACTTAGATGCTTTTCTATTTTTATCTAGAATTAATATTATTTAAGGCTAAACTACCAAAAACTCAACAACTACGAATTGAATTGGAATTTTTGTATTATTAAAAATAAATTGCATGTTTTCTTAAAACCAATCGACTTTTATTTTAATTATTTTTAGCAAGAAAGTTTTTTTATTGGTATACGAATTCTGTTTTCAATACATTTAATTTTCCAAATCGGTAAACTACATTAAATAGCTGTCATAAATGTTGTTTTTTTGTTTTTCGAGGCTATTTGTAATTGGATTTTTATGTATTGAATTTATAATAACCAAAGCCCTCAATTTAAATGATATCAAGAAACAACATTAAAGAAAAACATTTTTAACCTTTCCGCAATTTGTTTAGTCATTGACTTTGTGCATATAAATGAAATGATTAATTTAAAAGGTAGATAAAATTTAATTTTGGTTTAATAGTGACAAACCAAAAAATAAATAAAATCATGCCGAAAATCATAAAAACAAAAGGCAATGAAATAAAAATACAAACAATCAAATTGCCCGGCCGCAAACCTCTAAATAATTTAACCTTGACTTTCATAAAAAAAACAACAAAAACTTTGGTATCTTTTTTTTTTATTCATTTTTATTTATGTTTATTAGTTTCTTGGCAACGCTGGAGGTCACAATAATTGTTAAGACCAATGGGCCAAATGTAAATTGTGTTTAGTAAATTTTGTAATTTTTTTGACTTCTTTTGCAATTGTTTTTTTCTTTGTTTAGCCAATAAAATGTAAACCGGTAAAACCTTATTGGTAATTGATATATGAGGGTCATTGATTTGCCCAGTTGCTGTTGTTGTTGTTGTTGTTGTTGATTGAGTTACAACATCATGGCCAAGCCTTCTAACTGGTTTTCTCTTTATAATCTTTGGACTGTAGGCTAAATTCTTGAGGCATGTTGCATAATCTTGTTGAGTCGAAGGCAAACCGCATCAACTCCAAACCAAAACACTCACTCAGTTCATTTGGGTCAACGCAATATTCGCAGATAATTGCGCATGTGCAAAGGCTTCCCAGCATTAAAAAACGTTGCAATTCAGGTAATTGAAAAAAAAAAACAAAAAACACAGAAAATTGGCAAAAAGCAACAGACAAAAAAATAAACAAAAAATGTGGGAAAGCCAACTGACTGAATAAACTTTATAAAAAAAAAAACTATATTAATTCCCTTCATGTTTTAAATATTTTTTTTGTTTCTTTTATTATTAACTATTTCAAGGCCTTTTAAGATTGTCTCTCTCTCTTTATTATTGCCATCTCTTTTTGTTTACACTTGAGACAAACTTCTCTTTTATATTTCACCGAGAGAGAAAAACATTTTACATAATTTGAGACCACACCCGCAATTCACTCTCATTTCATTTGAACTCATAGAAGTGTTAATATTTTACAACAATATTTAAACAACTTGCAACACTTTTCAAATAGTTTTTATTGACTTTGAAATGAAGGCATATTTTATTTATTTTATTCACTCACAATTCACGGCTGGTTAATTTATGGATTCCGCAATTCCCTTTGGCACAAATAATTTAAATTTAAGCACTTTACAAAATAAATAAAAAAAAACAAAAAAAAAAACAAAACAATTTTCTATAAATTTTGGCAAAGTGACGCGTGCTCAAAAGTCCATCGACTAGGCCGACTCGACGGTCGCGTTCAGTTTGTGAGCTCTCCAAGCAAACCAACTACAAACTGCAGCAGAAGCAGCAGCAGCAGCAGCAGCCGCAGCCGCAGTAGTAGCAAACCGTCGACCGATTAAATTGTCGGTTGCGGCTGCGCAGCTGCAGAGTTGAGGCGACGCTGCAAAACGGCACAAGCTGCAAATGCTGCGCGAGTGAGTTTTATGTTTACTGTTTAATTTCATTGTTGTTGTTGTCGCTGGTTGACTATTGCATAATCCCGGCCAGCAAATGTAATGAATATTTTCAGCTTCAACTTTAACTCAGCTCTGGACAGACCAGACCAGGGCAAGGCAGGGCAGGGGAGGGCTGGACGGAGTAGGCCAATGGTTCATCGTTGAGCTTCGACACCTTGACATTTTTTTTTTGTTTTTTGTTTTATTTTGAATTTGGAAATTATGCTCAAAAACCAAAAATTCCAGAGTATAAAACTCAAATTCAAATTCAAATTCATTTTAGTTTATTTGTATGTTAAACAACAACAACAAAAGTCAAAACATTTTCAAACTGGCAATCAATTTCAAGAGGAAATTTAAATAAATTAAAATTAAATAAAATTGAACTTGTAAGCTGATAAAAATTAAAAAAAAAAGGCTCAGACTATTTGAGACCTTGAATAAAAAATAGAAATTCTAAATAGAATAATTTAATAATTGTATTACCTAAAAAAAAACATCATATAGAAAGGTGATTTAAATTGATTATTGTACTTTAAACCTTTGTCTCTGGTCAACACAAATCAACAAAGTTAATTTTAAATATATTCATTTATTTATATGAATTGCCTCTTATTTTTTTTTGTCCAAATATAAACTCAGACCAGCAATTAAATTCATGAAAAAATAATAACAACAATTACAAAAGTCAACAGTGAAAAGTAAAAAATAGTTTAAAAAAATGATAATAAATTTAAGCAAAATAAAAATACATTTTTAATGTTTATTTTTGTTGCTGTTGTTGTTGTTTATGCAATAATCGCACTAATTGAAACGAGACGAACGAGTCGAGCTGACAGAAATTTGACCAACTCCAAACTCCCACAGACAATACGTGAATTTTTCTGCTACCTGGCCGAGTTGCCCCTCTTTACCCTTTCCTATGACTTGGCCAATTTACCCATCCATTGTTTGAGGCTGTTATTTCATGAAAGCGCGAATTTCTCGCATTTTGATTATTTATTTTTTTGCCACGAATTTAAGCCCTTTAAAAGTTATTAAATTTTAGTTGAACAACTTAAATTGCTTATCAGTTTTTATATATAAATTTATGTGTGTGCATTTGTAAGCGACGGATGTTGAAGTTGCATAGATTAAATTCAAATTTAAAATGCAAATCAAATAAAATAAAACAAAGCCAAAAAATATCACAGAAGAGAAAAAAAATGGCGAATTTAAACAAAAACTAAATAAACAAAATACCAAAAATAATGCAATGCATTTAAGGTTTATTATGAATAAATAAATGCTAAGTGTTAAATATTGCAAAGCATACACAAAAGCAGCAGCAACAACAACAAAAACTAAACTGCCTGGCAGATAAAATTGCAACTACAAATATGAATTACAAAATATTGTATCTACATATAAAATAAAGCTACGTAATTAAGTTCGTTGTGTGTAAACAATAAATTTTTATTTAATTAAAATATTGAAAATAAAAGTACAAAAAAAAAATATATAACCAAACGGGATGAACAACAAACCAAACATTTTATTCGTACAATCCTCGCCCGCTCCTTTCCCTCCCCCCCCCCATTCCTCCCACACAGACGACAGTTGCCCAGACTTATTGTCCCCCAATTCCTCCTGCCCATTCACCTTTGGCCACCGCCCACCCGCAATTCCCGTAGAGAAAAGTAAAGCGACACATTTGCAGATAAACTTTTATGGCATTAAATGCAAAAATGCCAACAGCTACCCGAAACGGAAAACAACAATAACAACTGCAGTATAGAGTATAACAACAACAACAACCACACCAACTGACCTGGGACCACATAATTAAATGGACAAAGTAAGTACTAAAAAAACGGACTGACTCCTTTATGGGATGGAAGACAATTTTTGAAGGAGAATTCCCACGATTTATATATTTATAATTGGATATAATTAAATTCCAATAAATTTAATAATAATAATTAAAATTCAAAGGAATTGAAATAAATGAAATCTCAGGATTCTAATGGATAATTCAGTTACAGTTGGATCTCGATTATTCGTGACTAGGTAGACCGGATTATTATATATAAAAGCCGTGATAATCCAAAATTTTTTTTTAATATTTACCATATTTTGAAATTAAAACGCAACTTTACCAAAGACAATTTGTCAAGGAGAATTCTCACGATTTCTATATTTATAATTGGATATAATTTAATAATAATAATTAAAATTCAAAAGAATTGAAATAAATGAAATCGCTGGATTCTAATGGATAATTCAGTACACCCGATTATTATTTATAAAAGCCTTGATTATTCAGAATTTTTTTTTAATATTTATCATATGTGAAATTAAAACGCAACTTTACCAAAATCCAGAAAAACTAAACAGCAAAATTTAAAATGAAAAATTATGAGTAAATTTAATATTTTTATATCAATTAACTGGGAAAATCGATTATATAGAATGCTTCTGGTCCTGACTATCCCGGATATTTTAGGTATTTTGACCCTTTATTTCATACTAAAATATTTAAGGTATTTTTAAATAATTCTCTACAAATTTTTTACATTTTTCTAAGTAATTAATAAAGGTCCTGAACTTGTTTTCTCTGGATCTGAACCACTCTAGAATCATGGACTTAAATTACTAAAATAAAAACCTTTAGGCTTGTCTTATTTTAAGGATTTGACTTTCTTTTTTTAGGTGCTCGTCCGATGCCGTCCATTTGTCAATTTCATATTCCTTTCATTTGGTTGCTGTAGTTTGTATTTGCATCAGGGTTTATTTGGTTGTGTGTGCGTGTGTGTGTGTTTGTCTCCATGTGCATTGTATTTTCTTTTCTTTTTTTTATATTTTGTCCCCAACCTTTTTTTGGTGTGGTTGTTTTATTTTTGTTTTGTTTGGTTTCTTTGTTGTTGTTTTTTTTTTTTTGGTTTTGTTTTGTTTTGGGGCATAAATGAAATATGCATAACGTAATATGCAGTTGGTAAAATGTCGGTTTTTGGTATTTGTTAAAGTATTTTGCATGTCCCAAGCCTTTACTATTTTTACCCATTTAAAAATATTAATTTTGAAACATTTATTTATACAAAAATAACAATAAAAAAAAATTGTGGTCTGAGCCAATTTGAGCCTGTCAGACTTTGGCTAGATTTGAATTTTATATCAGAGATATATTTTTCTTTTATTTGCCAGTTTGTAACAATTTTATTTTATTTTATTTCATTTTATTTAATTTTTTGTATTTTTATTATTATTATTATTTTTTGTGCTTCTGAAATTTATTTGAATGCATGCAAATTGCACAGCATTCGAGAGAGGCAAGTTTTCATTACAAAAATGGCCAAAAGGGGGGAGAAAAAAAAAAAAACAGAGTTTTGGTGATACACTAACAGAGTCATAAACGTAAAACTATTTTTTTTTTTTTTTATGTATTCTGAAGTATTCAAAAATATGTTTCGTCTCGTTTCGTTCGTTTAGGAGCTGCCAAAATTTGCATTTAATTGTGCCAGCAAAATAATAATAAAAAAAAAATGAAGAAAAGAAGAAAGAAAAAAATGAAGGCGGCAAGTGGAAGGAAACTGCATTTAACTTTGCCATGCAAATGCAAATTCTTTTTTCCCTGTGTTTGTGTGTGTGTATTTTTGGGGGTGTTTGGAGCTGATCGTTTGATGATTGCATGTAACAGCATTTTAATTTCCATGCAGCCGTTGACAGCAATTGCAACAAAATTTATGAAAAGAAAATGAACACAAAAAAAAAAAAAAATTTTTTATATATAAAATTTACAAGTATTTTGCATTAATTTGTACAAAGTTCGGCCCATTTCTTATTATTATTATTTTAATACACTTACTTATATTTTTCTTTTGTTTTTTTTTGCGTGTTTTGGGCAATTTGATTTAATGAATTTTAAATTTGCGTTGCATGCTTTTAGGCGCACGCGTTTTCCTATGAATCCCAAACTGCATGGCACAATTTGTGTGTGAGTGTTGCCTACTTTTAGGCGGGCCTTTAAGAGCCCATTTAATTTTATTTAAATTTTAGACATCATTTTATTTTTTACCCTTGCCTTTTCCACACTTAACTTGTTAATATTATTAATATGCGATTATAAATGTACTTTAGAAGCCTTTGACCAAAATAATTAAATTCTCGTTGCATTGTTCATATTTTTCTACAGACTTCCAGGCAACCAACTGTTGCTTCAACCCAAAAGAGAGAGAAAATTGCTCTCGCTCTTGGAAACTCAACACGGCCAGGCACAGTAGAAATTCAACACAGTCAGCCAAAGGACTCAGCCAGTCGGGGAGCCACAGTATGCTTTGGTCTGCCAAACTGATGGGTTGACCAAGCAATTTGCTAACGGCAATTTTTTCTGCCATTTAAGCCCATTTAATTTGCATTTATTCAGCCTTGCCTTGCCCCAAACACAAACTCTTTTATGTATAATCATATAACAATGAAAATATAATTTTAGTGCCCACTAAAAAGAATCCATAGCCGCAGCCACCCCAAAAATGAGCATACAAAAAAAAGGGGAAGCTCATAAAAAGATTCAAAAGAATTTTGCCATGATGACAACAACTTTGTAAGGAGGCAAAAAGTAAGGGAAAGTAAAAAAAAATAAGAAAGTTTTTTTTTTTTTTGGTTTTGGGTGCGGTGGAAAAACTATAAAACTCGATATCGATATAAGCGCAAGTAAAATTTAATTTCACGCTTTGTAAATTTGTTTCCTAAACATTTTTTCCTTGCTTACTTTAGGAGTTACTATAAAAAAAAAATAAATATCTAATAAACTTGTACAGGGAAACCAAGAACTTGTCTCTTTATCCATATTAATAATTTGCTAAATAGAAAATTTCTCAATTTTAAAATTTTTACAAGATTTTTTTTTAGCTTTTTTCGATGAAGATCTCAAAACTTTTGTGATATTTTTAAGGAATTGGAATATATAATATTTTTTTTAGGTTTTTTTTTATCACAGTCTTGAGAGACCCGAAGGAGTAAGTATAATATTTTTTCTAGCTTCAAAATGTTTAGTGATTTTGCTTCTTTTTTTTTCTTTTTGTGTGGTAAACGATTTGTTTGGTTATTTGCCATTTCACTTATGCAAGAACATGGAAAAAGGAACTTTAAATATATACTTACTTACCTAACTACATCCAACACACTTTGAGGCTGTAAAAGCAAACAAATTGTTGGTAAATTTCCAACCATGCCACAAACTCTGCTTGCCTGCGAAAGTGAAAAGAAACGCGTTTGCATTGTGAAAGTGAAACTATTTATTTTATTTTATAAATGGAGAAGAAGGTTAAACCGTCCGCTAGTTTTACCATCGGCAAGGCGCGGCCAAAAAAAAGAGTGGCCCAAGCAAACATATTATGGGAAACCAAATTACATACACATGAAGATGTTGTGTTGCCTATACACACAATATATACACAATGGTCCTTACCCCTCCCTCCGCCTCCCTCCGCCCCCCTCTCGTTGTATGTCAGCCATAAACAATGAAATTTGTTGCTCACTTTTATGAGTTCCTTCCCTTCAACACTAAGAAGGACAGGAACAGGAGCAGCAAGTTGAGTGGGGAAAGGGGTGTGTGTGTGTGGGGATAACTAGCTCTTGTTTGAGTCAGTCCTTTTAGCCAATTTTAGTGTCTTACAATTTTCCGCATTGTCTCCGTTATATTTTTTTTTCTTTTTGGCCACTTTCACGCCACTGTCATTGCTAAGCTTAAGTTGTAGTACCATTTTTGTTGTTGGTTGCTTGGTTAAAAGCATCTTAGTGCGGCAGACACACACACACACACAAAGAAAGCGACAACAAATACTCACACATGTCTAACAACTTTGAGGACACAAAAATCAAACAGTGGGCAAAAATCAAGAAAGAAAATGTATAAAAAATTAAATTTTTGCTAAAAATTAAAGATAATGGCTTAATTTAATTTAAACTAAACTTGGCTTTATTTTCACTTTTTATTTGATTCCAGTTTAGTTGGTTTTTGCCCCAATGTTTTTGATCCTTGATATTCCAGCCCTTTTTGGTCGCACAAAAGTTGCCGGTTTATGGAAACGCAGCATACGCTGTGTTATACCATTTGCCATTGCCATTCCCCATTCCATTCTCATCCATTGGCAAATTCGCTTTGCCTTTGATGCTGCTGCTGTTGTTGTTGCTGCTGTTGCTGCTGTTGGCCATAATCTGCTGCTGCTTTAGTTTATTGCTAGTCATTTGTTAGCTAAAGCGCCATTGCTGCTGTCTCTGTTGCCGTTGGCGACTTTTCTCATTCTATATATTCTCTCTTTGTTGTCCTTGTTGTTGTTGTTGTTGATGTTGTTGCTGTGTGCATATATAAAGTTTATGTTGCATTTTACTTAAAAGTTATTAACTAAATTGTACAAGAAGTGGAAATTGTAGGCGCTGCTTATACAAACATTCAACCATCTTTTGTTTAGTTTTGTGCTCTTGGCTTTGGCTAAACGGAAACTTAATCACTTTGATGGAAGTGCAAACGAGCAGGCAAAAGAGTCGTAATCGTGGTCGTCCAGCAGCAGCAGCAGCAGCAACAGAAGCAGCAGCAACAATGGTTGGTCAGCGGGGAAATGATATCTTATGGTAAATAACTATGGTAACACGGCATCCAGCAACAACAACTAAAGTAAAGTAAAAACTTGCAACACAATATTTTAGTGTCATTAAAAAAAGGGCAGCAAAAATGTCAAGAAGCGAAAATGAAGATTCTCTGCGTAATGGAAAAACAAAGTAGGCCAGGGTAAAAACTCAACCAGGTATTAAACTACTCATTGTCAGTAAACTCAGGGCTGAATTTTTAATTCTAGAATTAGAATATGTTTTTCACGAATCTGGCAAATAAACCAGCCAAATAAATTAAAAACCAATTTTCTAATTGCTTCATTTTTGTCTTCTCATTTTTTTAGAATATTATTAAATTATTTAAATATATTTAAAATAATATTTAAAAAATAATATATTAGAACTTTTCTCTAATTGCTCTTTAAGTTAAACCGATTTTGTACTGGTTTATAAACTTAAGATTATTGTCTGCATTGACTCTCCTTAGAGACTTACAAAAAATGGCTTTCCATTATCAATATTTATTTATTTATATTTCCAGTAAATTAAAGCGCTAGTCACGAAATTATTTGGTATTTTATTATATTATTTATTATTATATTTGTCTCCAGGACAAAAATAAAAGCAAGTTTTTTAAATAAACAGGAATATTATTATTAAATTTTATTGATTCTAACAATAAGCCTTTTCCCAATTGCATTTTCTTTTATATTCTTGTGATATTTGTCAAATCTGAAAATTTCTGAAATTCATTTTACAGATGACCAACAAAACGAAAACAGCAAATGGGGCCAAAAAAAAAAACAAAAACAACTTGGACTTGGTCTCAGGACTCGTTCGAGTTTTACCTTACTGACTTTCCCAGCCGGACAATGGGCTTCTTTGTAAACGGTGAGGTGGCAGTTGTCGGATGTGCGCTCTTAGTGGAAATTGCATTTTGAAAATGAGTGCTAGACGACGGGCCAGGACAACGGCAACAGCAAGGATGACGCTTAATATTTCATCTTTCATGCTCATTTGCACTTATGCTCACGGAGAGAGAGAGAAAGAGAGAGAAAGAAAGCCTTATAACAATAGAAGCTTGGCTGGCTGGGAAACCGCCACAATGCCTTCTGGCGCCCACCTGAAATGACTTCCCTTTTGAGTGAGTTGGCGGCGATGTCTTCAGGTTGGCCGCGGGGCACCAACTGCAAATTATTTACCGCCACAAGGCGGGGTAGGCGGAGGCCCCCGGGGGCTATTACACAACAACCGGAAGCATTTGAATGTGTTTATGTGCAGGCGTCTGCCGCCAGGCGTCCAGGCCAGGCCAGGCCAGCAACTAAAATGTTTCCGTTATTAAGCCAAAGAAACACTTAACTTTTGCCCAGATCCTTGCACACCTTGCACAAGTAATCCTTCGCCCAACACACAGACACCCATCATTTCTGAGTTTTGACCAGGTGAAATGGATATCCTTCCCACAATGAGTAAGGGGAGGAACTGAAAGGATAGAAGGATAAACTATTCTTGTTGCATATTCTATAAAAGTAAATGCGTTAATTTGTATAGAGTTTTATTTTTTTTGTTTGAGTGCAAAGTTTGT
Organism: Scaptodrosophila scaptomyzoidea; assembly: GCA_035078625.1. Classification (NCBI taxonomy): domain Eukaryota; kingdom Metazoa; phylum Arthropoda; class Insecta; order Diptera; family Drosophilidae; genus Scaptodrosophila; species Scaptodrosophila scaptomyzoidea. Next base: position 279,894 of record JAWNPY010000010.1, read on the forward strand.
TAATAGAATGAAATTAATTAATTAACAAATAATATTTGCTTTTGTTTTCTTTTAAGAAAAATCGAATAAACCAAAATCTTTTTTTATTTTTCTTTTTTTTTCTATATGGCTTTAGATATTAGTAATAATAAACGAAAAAATTCAAGAGAATTGCATTTCATTTTATATATTTTTAAACATTTTTGGAAAAGCACTTTTTTTTTATTATTAATTTAAAATAGATAAATCAAAAACTAATGGTTCTAAAATAGAACTAAAACTAATTTTTTATATGGTTTAAGATATTGAAAATACAATGTAAAAAAAAATCAAGACGATTGCATTTCATTTTCTAATTTTAAAATTTATTTTAAAAAGCCTTTAAAAGAACTTTAAATTTTTTTTTTAATTTGGAGGTTTCTGTATTAATATTTACATCAAGTATGTTTTTTTTTTTGCCCAGCCATTTAAACGCATTTTTTAATTATATTTTTTGTTCGAGTGTTTGTTCAAAATGTTGGCCTCAAATTGACCGTCACTTGAATAAACCTGGAGTGGATGTGAATGAGGATATGTGTGTTTGTGTGTGTGTGTTTGTGTGTGTGTTGGGCAAAATTCTAGTTTCAATTCAATTGAATTAAATTTTTTTTTTTTGTTGTTTGGCTTTGGCTTGTAAATATTTCCGTTCAATTTGGCAAGAGCCGCCAACGTCCACAATGCCCTGATGGCCAAAACTGAACCGAATTGAGGAGCATGTTGCATGCAGGGGGGAGGGGGGAGGAGTCAATATTGGGGCATACATAGAAGAAGAAAAAGTAACAGAGTCGGCCACCTGTAAAACATGACCTGTACACACACACACACACACACACACACACACACACATACAGTTTGGTGTACCAAAGAAGTCGTTGACTTGCAACAAAGTTCTCCATTATGGTGAGGTGAGGAAGGGGGAGGGGGGGGTGGTATGGTTACCATGTGGCGTATACGCAACAGCAACAGCAAAAAGCAACTGCAATTTTTACAGTTAATCGTAAAACAAAATGAAAACGAAAACAATAAACTGAACTCGACTCGACTCAACTCAACTGAACTGAACTGAAATTCAATTTTCGCATTGTAAAACATAATTTTCTACAACTTGACGTCTTCGTCCTTAGCGTCCTTCGTCGTCGTCGTCGTCAGCTTGGACTTGGACGTGCCACGTGTGCCAGGGCAAAAGTCTCTGTGTATTGTTTGTTGCTGCTAAAAGGTAGTTAATATTTTGCAGACTACATGAGATGCCCCATTGTTTTTTTGTTTTTACGGCTGTTATTTTTTTGTTGTTGTTGCTTCCTGTTTATGAAATTTATGACGCTCACCGCCGTTGACTTTGTTTTATTTCTTTTGACCGCCGGCAACAAATCCCATTGAATGCCAAGTGTTAAATTGTTTTATGTACTTGAAAATTATGAAAACAAAAAGTTTGGTTGCTAACTTGCCACACTCGTTTAAGTAGGGAAATTAATGTACCTAGAGGATTAAAAATATATTCAAAAAAAAAAATGATGATCGATTGCACAGGTCTACAAATTAAGGATGGCCATTTTAAATAGAATTCAGAATTTTAAATAAGTGTAGGTAATATAAATAAAGGTAAAAAATTAAAAAAAAAAATTTAAATAAAATAAAATTCGAAAACTCGAAATAAAGCGAAGAAAAATACAAAACAAATCGAAGAAAAAATTGCAGAAAAATTCAAAGATTTTTTGGAAAAAAAATCGAAATAAAATACAAAAAAATTAAAGGAAAATTTAAAGAAAAATTGGAAAAAATATAAATCAAAGGAAAAAAGCAAAAATGGAAAAAATTTTATAGAATAAAAATAATATAAAAAAAAAATCATATTTCATTTCTTGAGCTCTTAAAATGAAGAAAAATTGGGAAAAATACAAATCAAAGGAAAAAAAGCAAAAATGGAAAAAATTGTATATAATAAAAATAATAATAAAAAAAAATCAAATTTAATTTCTTGAGCTCTTAAAATGAAGATTAAGATTTAAATACCCTATTTTCCAAATTTGTAAACCTTCTTTGTTTTTTATTTAGTTCCATTTATATTTAACATTTTTAAACAATTCCCATCATTGCCAGAAATAATTAAAATGTATTTAAAGGTAAGAAAAATCTTAAGGTTTTTATTTTCTCATTCTCGCTTTCTTTCACACACACACACACACACTCACTTATTTATATTAATTAACATTTCAACATTTTAAACAATTACAATCTACACTTAACGAAATGAATAGCCAGGACAATTAATTATATTGTCAGGATCGACAGCGATAAGGTTGTCGTCGATTTCGCTTCCACAGGCGTCGTCTAACAATTACATTACCATTACCCTCATAGCCCCGGCCCCCCATAGAATTAGACCGACCGGAACCGGTACCCCCCACCAATCCCAAACCCATTCCCATTCCCAGTCGCTGTCGCTGGACATAAGGCTTCTGGGCCTCGGTGGTAAAGTAAAAGTTGCCCTGGCTACGCCTTTGCGAGTGTATGCCGAAGCGGGCCCGACGATTGCTGGAACATTTGCCAGCTATAAACTCCCGATAACTGCCACAATTGTAGCCCACAAAGGGGTAAAGCGGATTCATCGACTGCTTAAAGAATATAGCAGCCGACGAATGACTGCAGGCAATGGGATCTATAAGGTTTTAAATATTATACAGAGTATTTGTTATACAATATTTTATTTTTACTCACTGGTATTTTGCATATCCCTGAGATTCATAAACATCATGCAATTCCTTTGCGGCGCCTTGCCCCCGTTGGGATAAAAGTCAGCGTGTCCGCATTTCATGCTGGTGCCCAAAGTGCCACCCGAGGTGTGCAGAACCTGAACATATTGGGCATCTGTGGCATCGAGGCGATATTTGGGCGACACAGCGGCGGGCAGAGTGAACAGAGGTCCTGCCGGATCCAGGCCAATGATCTGTTCCACCTCGCTGTTCAGCACGGCTCCGGCATAGCCAGCCGCATGGGCGCCCAGACTGTAACCAGCCAGGGTGACATTGCTGCGATTAAAGTAACGGGGTCTCAGCTCCTCCAGGGCCATAATTATGCCCGCCACGGTGAGGCCCACATCGAAGATGGACATGGAGGCGGTCTTATAATCCATTTGCGATAAACTGCCCCAGTCGACCACACAAACATTGTAATCAGCATCGAATAGAGTCCAGGCTAATCAGAAAGGGATTATAATTAAGCTCATCCTATCCATCCAACTATTCAGTTTATTTCACTCACCCTGTAACAATTCCTGGACCCAATCCTTGCTGCCTTGATCATTCCAGCCATGTAGAAAAAGAGCCAATTTCTTACGCGGATCCAATCGACGAAAGCCTCTCAAATCACCCAATTGTAATTGGAAATGAACCTCATCGCCAAATTCCTCATCAGATCTGTGTGAATACAAAATATTAGCCAGAAAAAAGAGATTTACTTTCCAATCACTTACATGGTGCGACATTCAAAAACAATATCATAATTAAGATTAGCTCTCTCCAAACTATTCCTTAACATGGTTTCCTGCAGATAGCGCAAACTGTTTGACATTATTTTCCATTTGTGCAAATGAGCATTGCCAATGTCCCATAAAAGACAGAAGACCAAAATTGAGGTGAAGATTTTTAATGGATTTTTTTGTTGTTGTGATTTTTGTTTGTGATTTTTATTGTCTTTGTTCTTGTTAATGCCACGGCCTTCGCCCCGTCGCCCACTTGGGGCGCCTGGCTTGGAGGGCATACAAATTGAGAAATAAGACACTCAAATTGAAAAGAAGAAGAATCTCCACAAAGCCACAAAGAAAGGCCAAAAAACAGAAATCACCAAAAAAAAAATAAGTCACAGAAAAAAAATAGATTTTTTGCCACTACTACGCTCGATTCTTTGGACCGCTTTTGTTGCCCCGTGGCATGCTACTGAGATGAACGGACGGAGACGGCTTCAAAGATCTTGTAATGATGTTCGCCTCGGTCAGCTGCGAAGCCGACTGAGCGAAGGTCTGGTGACCCTCAAAGATCTCCACAGATTTTCATGGTCTTCTCAGTCAGCGTCGGCGTCAGCGCCAGCGCCCCCAGCTGCGTTTGCACAAGTGAAAGTAACGTCGACGTTTTTTTTTTATAACTACAAAGACAACAACTCTAATCATTATGATGATGATGATGATGATGGTGGGTCCATGGTAACGATTTAATTCGATCGGATACTCTGATCTTGACATAGAAGCTGACTGAGAAAAAACAGCTGTGGGCTATTTGAGGTTGGAATTCTTTCAAGAGAGACAGAGAGAGAGAAAGAGACAAGGAAATGAAACATTTGATCAAATAATCGAGTCAAGTGCATTCAAAAATTAATAATACAAGCAAGAATTTTTTCAATTAGCTAAAAGAAGCTTAAGAAAACATATAAACATATAAGCCAGATTATCATTTACAAAAGACTAAAAAATGAATATATTTTTTGGCAATTTAGTTAACTTTAATAAATAAATCAAATGAATTAAAGTTAATTTAAATAGTTTGGACACATAAAATTTAAATTTCCTTAGTCAAAAAGGTTTTGAGTGCAAATTTTAGAGGAACGTGAATATCTCTCATTTTTCTAGCAATAATACCCCTAATTAAAATTCAATATTTTCAATTTAAAGTTGTTTTATTTAAAATGCCTTCAATTAGATATTTTTGGCCTTGGCAATTCTCCACCAAGTCCCAGAGAATTTGTTGAATTGTGGAACTCAAATAGAAATGCTTGGAATTTGAAAATGAATTTAGTAAAACAATGAAAAGTATTGTGTGTACCGATCGTAAATAAGCTTGACCAAAATCCATAAAAAAAAAAAATAAACAAAAAGTTTATTGAGATTTGAGAACAAACAATGAATTTCTCTCTTTCTCTCAATTTCTCAGTCTTTGCTTAAAACTTTGACGAGTTTCTAACTAGCACACAAAATTAAAAGTTAAAGAAAGCAAAGCAAAAGACATAGCGTAACTTACGCTAATGATGACAATCAACAACAAACAGCAACAACAATAAAAATAACTTTAAGATACTCTCTTTTTTTTTTATAATGATTCCTCTCTATTTTATTTAAAGCTTATAGAGAATTAGGCATGACCAACATAAATTTTTAGCATAAATTTGCTTAAATTATGAAAGGTTTCTTGACCCATTTAAATCAAAGCGAATTCACTAGATATTTTTTTATTTTTTTTATGGCCATTTAAGTGTTGAGAAATTTTAATTGAATTTGAGATTTAATTGCAATATGTTGCTTCTTTATTATTTTTTTTGATCTTGTTCTTGTAATGATAAGAACAAGCGAGTGTACGTATTAATATTAAGTACAACTTAATTGCTACAAAGCCTCAGCCACAAAAGGCAGTCAAAAGAGAGGCACAGTCGTCGGCACAATTGTTCTGGGTATGCTATTAAGCATCATAATAATAATAATAATAATAATACCTACGAATGTGTAAGAGCTCAGAGGGAAACGGCAAAAATAACGCCACTTGCTAGGCTACACTTTATGCCAGCAACAACAACAACAACAATAACAACAGCTGCTCACAATAACTCTATAAGAAGCTCAAACACAACACACACACACACACACACACACACACTCATTCACTCAAACTTGGTCTTGTAATATGAATTTTAAGAGAGTGAGTGAGTGAGAGGGAAAGAGAGGGAGGGAGAGAGATTTTCACATATGTGGCGTTGGCATTCAAAGCAATTTCCACAATTTTCGTATTGTTTACTTAATTAATTCTGCAAAAAGATTTTCATTTACGAGTCTTGCGTGTTACCAAAAAGGCTGTGTGTGTCTCTGTGTGTGTGTGTGTGGTTGATTGTTGTGGCCTACACAGATGTTTTGTGGCTATAACAGTAAGCCACGGGAAAACATTTGCCAAAGAACGTAATGAGTTTATAACATTTAATGAAGGTTTCTTGGACAAAACGCGGCAATATGTAAGAACACGTTTAACCCTAAGTTAAACCATGTCATTCATCTAGTATTTGTAAGTTTCATATTTTCAAAAAAAAAAATACACAATTTTGAGGGGAAAATTAATGTCCAAGATAATTTATTTTTATGCTGCTAGCATCAACTACAACAGATTAAAAATAAAACAATTCTTTTAAGGAAAAATATATAATGTTAATTGAAACGGCCTTTTTGACCCATACTCAAAAAATCGATTGGGTTTCGAATTAAAAAAAATGCACCCCAATTTTTAGCTCTTTATCTCAAATGGTATTCGAGAAATTTAAAAAAAACACGTTTTTTCAACATTATTTTTATTTTAATATTAAAATTAATTAATTAATTATTCATGATTTTTTTCCTGATTCTTGCGTGTCCAAGACATGAAAAAATAATAAGATCATGATCCCTAAACGAAAAGCCGATTTTTAATGGAGGAAAGAAAATTAACATCGTGTTTTTTTTTTAAATATGTCACTCACCAAAAAAAGGCAATGGGTGCAAATTTCCCATATTAATCCGGCATTGCCCTTTGTAAAATTTTAAAATCATATAAATTTTCCAAGGATTTAAAACACTTTCAAATTTATTTTGTAATTACAAAAAAATGAAATTATACAATAAAAAAGCTCTGCAATTATTTAAATCAAGGACTAAAATCGAAATAGAAACCCATTTCGGTTTCAGTTCTAGATGATCCCATTAAGTACTTATACATATATATATATTCTGGATCAATATCAAGATCTCTTTTAATCTCTTATTGTCAATTTCCCTTTGGCTTTTCTTTGGCTTTAAAAGTATGCAACAAGTAGGCAAGCCTCCAACTACTGCAAATATCTGCAATGTCAATTGAATTGGAACGCCCACGATTGCCTCGGGCTTAAATTTAAATATCTACTATATATTTTCTATATATGCTAAACAAGTGGGCGGACGCGCCTATTTGTGTTTTGTTAACTTTCTGCTTCATTTGTGTTTTTCTATTTTTTACAAAGTTTTCTTTAGTATTTTCTTCAATTTTCAGTTACACCCCTTCGGGCTTAACTAACTGCTTGACTGACTGACTAACTGGGTAAAAAAAAAGAAGAAGAAGATATTGTCATTGTTGTTGTTGCTGTTGTTTAGATAGTCACTGAGCTTGACATCAGCAGTTCAGTTATGTTATCTTTCCGAATTGCGAACTATTTTACCGCTCAATTGATTTTGCAATTTATTTGCGAGCAATACACACACACATACACACACACACACATATGCCATTACCACTTGAGCATTTTCAATTCTATTTACTTCCAATAATCATCATCAATGTCAGTTTCGCTTGCACTAAAATAAAACCAGCTAAAAAAAAAAATATATATATGTATTTATATATATGAAGAAGGAAAATGGCAATTGCCATCGCAATGGGCGGTAAAAGGAAAATGTACCGAGGCGGGGGAGCAGCAAAAGTAACAACGTCAACAGGATCATTGGCAGCATTGACAACAACAAAACAAAACAAAGTCAGCCAACTTATTTTGTTGTCGCAGTTGCCAGACACTTCAAACGAGACACACACACAGACACACAGACAGACAGACAGAGAATGGAGCAGTGGAGCACCTTTTACCCATAAGAATTTTGGTATTTGGTTGGCTGGCCCCAAAACGCATTGAGAGTTGATGTTTATATCGATTGCTGGCAATTTCGTGAATTACAACAGTCAACCCACAACACACACAGTTAGACTAAAAAAAAGAAAAAAGAGACAGAAGAAGCACACTTGAGACATGCCGTCGTCAATGATGTGCATGTTGTTGCTTGTTGAGAGTCAAATGCCAAAGAGAAGAAGAAGCAAAAACAGAGAGAAAGAGAGGGAGAGAGAGAGAGTGAAGCAAAAAGATTGGCAACGAAACGTATGGTTCAATATAAAAAGAAGAGGTCATTTGATATCCAAAAGAACAGGCGACAAAAATTAATAACAAATTCATTCTGAACAAAGCCACTTTTAAGTGTGGCCATCCATTCATACTTTTATATAAATTAAATAATTGTGATTGAATTCGGAAGAGCAAATATTAAAATTGTTGACCATTTTTATTATTTTTTATTGTTAAATAAACAATTATTAAAAAACATAATACTATAACAAAGTCTTGCAAAAATCAAGTATTTTTCTTTTTTTTAAATAATTTTTATTTATAATTTTTCCTAGGAAATATTTTATTTTTTTTAACTATAAGTTAATTTATTAAAAATTGAATTAACTTCTAAGGCCTTTGATTGATTTTCTACGAATATGTAAAACTAGAAATTTATTGAAGAATTATTAAGTAGATTAAACAAAGTATCTAGAATTTTAGCTTTTAGTTTTATCAATTTAAATTAATATTAATCCTAACAAATTTATAAAAATAGAATTAAGTTGGAATTACATTAATTTTAAATTATATTAATTTATCATAATCCATCTAATAAACCAAATTATAAATCAAACCTTGTAAATTAAATTAAATTAAATGAAGTAAAACTGTTAATGTATTTACTGGTAAGAAAGTCTAAACAAACATGGAAAAAACATGCTCCTATGTGTAATAATTCGGTCCCTGTCTTTTCAGCTCGTCGATTATTCAAGATCGATGCGAATTTCGACAGTTTTTATTTTGTCGGGTGTACCAGGCATTTGCCCTTGTCTTGTCACTTAATGTACCAACACACACAGTCGCATAGGTATGTGTGGGTGAGTAAGTGGGCCACTGTCGCGATTTGTTACGCTGTTTGCTATGCTTCCTTTGGAGCCCATCAAAAGCAACAACAAGAAGAAAACTACTATGAAAAAAGTAGCACAGAATAACAACAACAACAACAACAACGACAACTAAAAATATAACTAAAACAAAAGAATTTCCGTCAAATCAGTTGATTTTTTTTTTTGGTGTTTTTCGCTGACGTAAGAAAGTATTGCATACTTTTGGGCTGTCTTTGTATTTTACTTGCTGTTTTGTATCGGTTATTTTTTTGTTGTTGTTGCTGTTTTGCCCTCTTCCCATCCACCGTTTGTTTTTATGTTTTGCTCGTTTACCATTTGCCGCTTGCTTAGTTTTTATGCTTTGCTCTTCTTCTGTTTCTTGTGTGTTTCTTGTTTTTTTTTTTTGTGTTTCACTCTCAGCTCAGCGCAGCTCAACTCAACTCAACTCGGTTCAGCTCAGCTTGATTAAAAACTTTTCAACTCTTTTGACTTTCGTTAACGATGCGACTTGGCTGCTGTTTTTGTTGTTGTTTTTGCTGTTGTTACCGTTACGTTTACTGTTATTCTTACGCTGATGCTGACGTTTATTATTCGACTTTAAATAACAACAAGTGCAGCTAAAAATTGAACGGAGGAGGAGGAGGAGGAGGAGAAGCAGCAGATTTGTTGTTGCGTCAGCTGCTTGACGACAAAAAAAACAAACACACGCAAAATAAGCATGCGTTTTTAATGCTACAAAGCGCTATGATGACAGCAACAAATCCGCTTCCACTTTTCGCCTCACACACACACCAACACACATACACACAATTCTGTCATTGCACAAATTAACCACAATAACAATTTCAAATCAACTTGCCAACTTAACAAGCCAAATTTTGAATACACTGGAATCAGTTGCAATTCCTACTAAAAAAAATTTTTAATCATTGTGAGCAATCTGGGAAAACCCAAAAAAATGAGTTTTCTAATTTTTTTCTATTCAATTTTTCATATTTCTTATACCAAATAAATTTGGAAATTGATTTTCAAAAGCTGTAATTGTAGAATTTAATTTTTAAATAATTTTATTACAATTTTACCTTCTTTTTTAACAACTTTCTAATATTTTCCAATTTTTTCTAGACTTGTTTTTGATAAATTGCAATTTTTTATTTTCTTTTTTTTTACATATTCAATTTTTAATAATTCTCATGTTTTTTATATTTATTAATTTATTTATACCTAATTAGTTTTGAAAATGTTTTAAAAAAAAAACTTTATTTTTGGAGTTTAATTTCTTAATAATTAAGAAAAAAAGTTAAGTGCTTTTTTCTAGTTTTTCAAAATTTTACTTTCTTTTTTTAACAATTTTCTAATATTTTCCAATTTTTCCTAGATTTGGTTTTTGATAAATTGCAATTTTTTATTGTTTTTTACATTTTCAATTTTTAATATTTTTAATTAATTTTGAAATTGTTTTAAAAAAAAACTTTATATTTTCAATGTTTCACTTTTCTCATATTATATTTTTTTGTATTTATTTAACTATGCCTGATTTTTGAAAGCTTTAGTTTTAGAGTTTACCAATAAAAAAAAATATTATAAATAATTTTTCAACATTTTTTGAGAATTTTCTTTAATTTTTAATTGGTTTCCAAAAATAAATTATACATTTTTGAGTGCCATAAAACTTGAAAGAATTTTTGTAATATAACCCAAATTTTTCTTGAAAGTTTATTATTATATTTATGCGTTTAGGTAAATTTCTTTGGCTCTCTCAAGCTTTGATTTCTAAAAGTTAAGAAGGACTTTGGATCAAATATTTTCAATAAATTTAATTTAATGCTTTAATGTTTCAAAACTCTTTAATTTCTTTGCAAAACTCATCTATGAAATTAGAGTATGAACTGCAATAACAACAACAACAAGAAATGGTTTGGTTTGACATTACCAAGCAACTGTAAGCAGCTCAACAAAGTGCAGCAAAATTCTAACCGCACTCTGTGCTAAGCCAACATAATTTGCACAAATACACAAACACACACGTATCAACTTATATAACACACACACACACACACACACACACACACATGTGGCATGCTTAAAAATAGATTACAATGGTATAAAGTTAACAATACGACAACATATATATATTTATATGTTATTTGTAGTCCCCCCCCAAACGCTTAGTCAACTTATATAAGCTTGGAAATAAATTCGCGACTCGCAAGTCAAAGTGCAAACATAACAAAAAAAAAAAAACATAGAAAAATATTTCGCAGCTTTTGCTAAAAAGCATAAATAGAGTTTACAATAAAGTAAAAAGGGGGAGGGGGAAAAAAAAATGAAACGCAGCCACAAAATTCACACGCAATGTCAAAACATTTTTAAAGGGCGGAAGGGGCAGTGGCAGGGCCAGGGGCTGGGGGGGGTGGTGGCTTTTGGATTGCAATGAAGATGGCTGCGTGCTAACAAACGTCATTTAAAAGTTATTTGACGTTAGTTGGTGTTTATGTAAAAGTGGCTCCCGGGCGGTCCAATTCAGTTTGTTTGCTGCTTTGGTGTTTTAAAAAGGAACTCACACACACACACACACACACACAGAACGTAACACGCTTGAGCACGCACATACAATGAACTAAATGCTACGTGCTGATTACTGCAAACGCAAGGATTTTCCGCAGGCTTTAAAGAGTGCAAAACAACAACAACTGTGGGTAGGAAGTGAAAAAGCCGCAGGAGCTAAGGATAACAAGGAAAGGACCAACCAAAAAAACCAAACAACCGACAGCAGAAATTAGTGAGGTTCTCATTGTTGGGCTTAGTTTGTTGTTTACTCAACATTTTCACGGCGGGCTTAATAATAATACTTACTCTGTGTGTGTGTGTGTGTAATACCTGGACAACCAACAACAACAACAAGAACATTTTTATTTTATGCTTATATGTGCTTATTTTTTGTACTTTGTACCTAAACACTTTTTAATCCCATTGATACGCAAATTTCTTGATATTTATAATGTCAACATTTGCCCAAAAAATAAAAGGAGCCTTTTAAATATTTAAATTAAAGTTCTGTACCAAAACTATAAACATCTGGCAACACCAAGGACAATCGATTAACAAAATTTATCGATCGTTTGCATAATTTCAATTAAATTTAATCCTTGACTACCAAAATTACAAATAAGACTCAAAAAATGAGCCTTGAAATTGTTGAAGATCAAAGAAATATTAAAGGCTTTAATTTAAAAGGAGTTTAATGATGGAAATATTTATTATTATTTTATTATAGCAAAATTACAAATAAGACTAAATAAAATTAATCTTGAAATTGTTGCAGATCAAAGAAATATTAAAGGCTTAAATTTAAAAGGAGTTTAATGATGTTTCAAGCTCAAAAATTTGTTTTATTTGAATAGAGCTTAGTTTAATAAACCTCAAGAAATGCCACAAAATTTAAATTTATACAAATTTCAAATTGACTGCATTGACTTGTTATTGTTGATGTGTCTATCTTTCAAAGGCATTCCAATGGCTTATGTGTGTGATTTTTGCCAACAAGCCAACAATTAGCTGCCATTTAGCGCTTACATTTCCCACATAGAATCAACAAACAGACACAGACATAGTCAAGTAGACATTCAGTCAGAAAGAGAGTGGGAGAAAGTGTAGACATTTGTCCTGAACACCCTTTTGATTTGGCTCCTCCAACAGCAACAACAACGAGTCACGCACGCCAAACGCAATGGAAGCAACCCATTCAGAAAATTCCACAGGCCTCCTGGTTCTGGTTGTCCTCGACTTGTGACCGAATGCATTCAACTGACAGCCATTTAAAAAGGACAGAGAATGAGAGAGAGAGAAACAATCTCTGGCATTGGCAATCAGTGGTAGTGGCTGATGGATTGATTGATTGATTGATTGACTGATTGATGGCTGCATGATTTATTGGCTATTTAGTTGGCATCGGCAAATTGGCTGAACAAACGAAACGAAACGAAACGAATACAAGTTGCCAGCTCCATTTCCATGCAATAAATACAACTATTTACTACTTGGCCTCCTCGCAATTTGGCTAAATAAGTTGCTGCCAGTTGGTTGTTGTCTGCGTATTTTCTAACTCCCCGGCGCGTATTTTGAGCCACTTAACAAGTTTTGCGGCCCAAATGATAAACTTTGATTTGGATTCCATTCCAACGATTCCCGTCCAGCAATTGCAACTCATTAAGCGTAGACGAGGCACTCGCAATCTAAAACTTTTTCCACTCCAGGTGAATATCATCCAATAACTTAGACCAAAATTCAAATACTCTTTTTTTTTTCTTTTCGACTTCATCAAACTTTCGTGTGTAATTAAACATTTAATGGATAATGAATAGTGAATCAAAAAAAAAGAATTGAACCAAAGTTGTTGTTTTCTTTAACACCGAATGACCCAGAACAAATATCCCAAAACTTTTCTACCAGCTAAAACAATAACAATAACAAAAAACATCCGTAACTCTAAAGGTTGCCTCTTAACGTTTCTTTTTTCGTTTTCCACTTTTGTTTTGTAATTTGCACCTTTCGATGTAAACTTTTAGCGCAATTTTCTAAGGTTGAGGGATAAAGATGGAAAGAGAAAAAGATCGAAATAGTGGCATAAAAGTTTTTTAATGAAAAAAATTCACAACAACCATAAAAGTTGCCCAGACGTAAATATAAATCGATTCAAGCCCTTAAAGTATAGATACATTTAAGACTATTTAATTTCAAATAATTCTACAATTAAAACTCAAGATGTAAAAGGCTAAATAAATGGATTTCCAGTTTCGGTGGCAGTTGCCAGTTGACTGACAGGCCAAGCAAAAACATCATCAGAGAGGAGACATCAAGCAGCAAAGAATCGCTTGTAAACGTGCAATACTCATACGTCATGTTGGACGCCCAAGAAGCAGGAGTAGAAGAAGAAGCAGTCGTCAGTCGTCAGCTTCAGGACACCCACAATGTAATGGCATTTTTATGTTGCATCACGTAGCGGTCATAAGTCATGTTTAGAGCACTGACTGGCCGTGGCATGCCCCATTGTTGGGCCAGCAATTCGAACTCAAATGAACTGTAGCTAAATTGGCTACTCTTGTCTGCTGTCTTCCCTCAGTTTGTCTGTCAGTTTGTCAGTCAGTCGGCACGGATATTACAAGGTGTTGACCAAACATTGACCGTACATGAGCTTAAAGCTAAATTAACTAACTAACGCCAAATAAATGGTAAAAGAACAAAAGAACAAAAAAAAAGAAAGTGCTAAAACTTTGAGAAAAAAGAGAAAGAAAAAAGGTTTATCTAAATTGATTGTGATCATGTTGAAGACATTGATTAATTTCTATTTTTTTGTAATAAACCAAGTGAATTTTTAAACAGTTTAAAATCTAAATGATAAGCTCGATTTTTGCCAAATTATTAAATATTCCCTTACAAGTTCGTCCAATCTTTAATGCAATTTCTTTCATCTTAAAGTTATTGGTATTTGTGTATATTCATTGCATTCCTCAAGTTGAGCTGCTTACAGTCACTCGGTGGGCATTGGAACGCCTCTTAAGCAGAAAACCTACGAAGTTTTGATTTATTTACGCAGCTGCCACTCAGACAATGAGCCACCGCCACAACCACCGAGGAGGATGGCAAGGCATTGAAGGGTACAAAGGGAATTTTCCCCTTGATGAGATGGGTGGCAACTCTGTCTGTTCACTCCTACGAACCGACAACTGTAAGCTTCTTTAACTGACGACGACGACGACGACGACGACGAAGAGGAGCACAATATTTTGGACCGGAGTGGTGGGCGTGGTCAGTCCAGGATGGGGGAGGATGGCAAAGACAATTGCAAAGGCCTGGGCGGGCAATCACAGCGGCGATAAATAATTTCGCATCTTCCTTGTTGTTATTATTATTTTGCTGCCTTTCATAATTCCATTGTACATTTTCGTGACCTTTGGTTTGCTTTGATCAAACGTCAAAACTAAGCCTATTGCTTTTGACCCAGCCACTCCCATTCCGTCTGCTCCTCAAATTTGTTTTTTATGATTTACGCAGACAATTTGTGCTGGCCAACTCCCCAAAAACAAAAACTCTTTGGGGCCAATTTTAGTTTCTTTTTTTTTTTTTTGGGGTAGGTGTGTTCCTTGAACGTCCTTTGTTCATCAAGAACACAAACTTTAATTTCATTTCCATCGTCTTCGTTTTATTTCCCTTTTTCCATCGACTCTCTGAATTCTGATTAATGAATTGATAAAGGACGATGGAGATGGAGAGCCAACTTCTTGGGGTCATCATATGTAAGCAAAAATCAACTCGACATGAAACACACACAACACACAGAGGACAGCTTAGTTCTCATTTACTAATTAACATGCCGGGACTGATAGCATCGCCAGGACTTCAGCCACTGAGTGTCGACAAATTCATTAGAAAATCCTTTTTGGTATGGGAATGGGCATGGAAATGATTTGTGTTTACTGATAAGCACGCCTGAAAAATTGTGAAAATTATGACCTTAGTTAATATTGGTTTAAGATTAAGGCCACGACTTTTAATTAATTAATGTAAATAAAAAAACAAAAACACCTAACCAGAGCAAAAATAAAATAAACCCATCTATCTACGAGTCCTTTGAGAGTCCTAAGAAAAAAATGCGATAGTCTGCAGAGGTCGGAACAAAAAAATAAAGTTTCCCCAGTCTTAATCATCATTTAAATTGCATGTTCAACAAAAACAAAAAACAAAAAAAAACAGAAACTATAAATGAAAATGGAAATACAACAAAAACAAGAGTAGAGCAGAAACCACAAAAAAAACCTAGTTGCCACACACACGTGAACAGGAGACAACTCCCAGGCAACTTCTTCTGATCAAGTGGCCCCCAAGGAGCCGTAAACATAGAGAGGAGCCCACAAGCACAGCAAAGACAGAAAGGACATTCCTACCATATAAAGAACACAAATACCTACATTCAAAAACCAAAAAAAACCAAAAAAAAAACATAGAATAAAACGTGAATTGTGCACGTGGCAAACTAAACGAGACACTGTGGCAATACCAACACTATCAAAAATACAGACTAAAAAACATACATCCACAAAAAAAAAAACAAATATCTACGCACTTACCCAAACATATATAAAGTACAGTAAAACATTTTGAAATGGAAAAAACATGGAAAATATAAAGTTTTTTTTTAAGTTTTTTTAAGATTTTTTACATCATTCAAAACTTTATTTTAAAGGTGAATAAAATTCGATAAAGAAAAGAAGAAGCTAGCTAAAAGCTCGAGGAAAAACAGCCAGAAAAAATAGCTAAAACACAAATAAAAAAATTTAAAGAAAAATAGCTAAAATTAAAGTTAAAAAAAGAGAGTCTAAAGAAAAGAAAGCTGAAAGGAAAAAAGCCAAAAAAATAAAATAGATTCAGAGAAAAACTGCTAAAATAAAAATTTAAAAAAGAGGCTAAAAAAGCAGGTGAATAAAATTCGATAAAGAAAAGAAGAAACTAGTCAAAAGCTCAAGGAAAAACAGCCAGAAAAAATAGCTAAAACACAAATAAAAAATTTAAAGAAAAATAGCTAAAATAAAGGTTAAAAAAAAAGAGTCTAAAGCAAAGAAAGCTGAACGGAAAAAAGCCAAAAAAAATAAAATAAATTCAGAGAAAAACTGCTAAAATAAATATTTTAAATAAAAAGAGGCTAAAGAAAAATAAAAAAAAAACACAAAATTGGACTTAGCCTTAATCAATTATTTTAAAAGTTTTCCAAGTTGAAAATTATAGGTATTAAAATTATTTATTTAAACAGCCAAAGTTAGCAACTTATTTTTGTTGCAAGTATTATTGATTTTACATAAATATTAATTAGCATTTTAAGAGAAACCCCTTTAAACATATTGTGCTATGAATTCCTAGATATAAATTTCCCCTTTCTCTAGTTGAGTTCAGAATAATTAATAGAATGTATGTATATATGCAATTTTTAAGGCTTCACTTTACATGCTCCCTTAGACAACCTCAGACAAATTCAGACATTTTTCTCTTCTATTTCCCAGACTCACTTTATGCAGTTTCCCAGGCAGCAAACTTTTTCCACGCAGCAGCATAATTTTTTAGCCAACGGTTAGTGTAAACTTGTATCCAAAAAAAAAATAAAAAACACATGTAAAATGGTAGAAAAAATACATACGCCTTCTGGTGGAAAAGGGGCGTGAAAAATTTGTAGACTGTAGATAAAAAAAAAAATATATACAAGTAAATAAACAAAAAAGTATTTTAAAACTTTATACAACAGCAAAAAGTTGAAGAAACAAAACTAATTGCACTTTAATTGAAAAATTAAATTCAAAGCTTACGCAGGTAAAAATAAATTTGAAAACAAAAATTTATCTTGCTAGAATTTTGTCATTGACTTGCAATTATTATTTGTGTGTGTGTGTGTGTGTCAAGGTTCAAAAAAGGCTTGAGAAGTAAAAATTCATTGCTGTCGATTTGTGCATTGGTTGCCACTTTTGCACGTGTCCTGGCCATAAAATTGTCGCCGTTTCAACAAAAATGTGTTTCAGTTGTCTGCCTTGCCGTGTAAATTGTTTTGGGTTCTTTTGTTTTTTTTTTTTGTGTTTTTAGGTTCTCCAAAAACCTACAATTTTTTTTCTGGCCTTTGCTGAATCAGCAGCAAAAAGGCAGACAGTTTTGGCTCAAAGCTATCAGCCAAAAGGGCCACCCAAAAGTATCCTTCGTAGACGACACAAAACGAGCATAAGAGAGTCATTTGGATTTGTAGCTAGTAGAGCAATTCTAAATACACATACATATGTATGTGTGTGTGTGAATGTAATTGTTATGAACTCATTGGGAATAGCTGAAATCATCAGGGCCAAAGAGACCGGCCAAGTCAGTGCGTGCCTGGCCTTTTGAAATGGCCCAAACTCCCTGGTATAAACTTGAATGGCAATTGCGGTGATAATTGTTAACAGTTCATGCGCACCAAATGACAAATACACGAAATGTCCACCTAGCAAACCTAAACAGAGTAGATCGGATCGGATCAACAAGGCAGATTTCCAAAAAAAACAGAAACGTTTCTTTTTTTGGGAGTGGCACTTTACACGGCAACTTGTTATTTTGTGGCTGACTAATTGCATGTGCCAACGCATCGGACTCCCAACATCATCATCATCATCATCATCAAGATCATCATGCTGTTGGCTACTTGCATTCGTTTTGGTATGACAAGAGATTTATGCTTTTGTTGCTGATATCGTTGGCAGCAGCAACAGCAGCAGCAACAACAACAACTGTTGACTGACCGCCCATCCATTGCCAAAATTCGATGCTTTTTCGTAGCCAAGAGAACTAAATCAACAGCAAACCAGCCTCAAAGCTCATATTCATCCACATGGACAAAGGGACGGAATTAAAGTTGGGTGTTGCTGGTGGTGGTGGTGGTTGGTGGTTGGTTCCGGTTCCAATATATAAGTGTGCGTATGCCAGGTCATGCAGTTGCCAACCTCTAAAAGTTGCCCTTTTCTAAAATACATACCACTTTTGAATGCTCCTCATGTCTGGCAACCAGCACGTCCTGCCCTGGCCTGTCCTGTCTTGTGCTGCTTGCTCTATGGTTTTGTGGTTGCATTTTGCAATTTTGCAAATGATAAAGTGAACAACAACCCACCCCCCAGCAGGAGAATGGCAATGAAGTCCTTGCTATTGGTAGGGGGTGTCAGCACCAATGGTTCAAGTGGTCACAGCGTGACCAGCTAACATTGCCCCGTCCCTCCCCCAGCACAAAGATGAATGAATGTTGTGCTCGGTTGCTGTTGTTGCTGTGGGTTGACTGGCGGTGGCAACTGCTTCCGGCAGCAGCACAAACACCGCACATAAAACAATCAGCCAGCGACCACAAGCTGACACAAGAGCCGGAAGAAATGAAAATGAAGTCACAGCATACCCGGGCTTTCCATTCCATGGTTGGGATCCAAGTTTACTCTAAACATTTCTTTAATTGGTACATTTTCATTTTATTTTTTTTTCATATATAATTTGAGTGCTTTTGGGGGGGAGGGGGGTAGGAATACAAAAAAAAAAAAAAGAGAGTAAAGAATATAAACAAATTACAATTTATATTTGATGGCACGCAGAATGGGATACTTTTCGCCACCAGTGCAGCTGCCACGGAAATCGTCAAAGCTCAAATCGACAATGGCCACACCGCCCAGACCCTTGGCCTTGACAAAGGTGGCCTTATTGGAGGCGGTGTCAGGATCCTCATAGGCCACCCAGACGCCATTCTCACCGCTATCGTCGGCCGAGCGGTAGGCATAGCTGCCAAAACGCTTGGTGGGATCGCCCACCTTGCGTAGAGGACCATCGGCTCCCTTCAGGTGCTGGTTGGCCGGATTGGGCAGCTTGGCACAGACCTCGGGCCAGCTAAGGAAGCCAGCTATCTGGGTCTGAAGTCCAGCAGGGGCCACGCCATCGGTGGAGACGACTGGTGGCAGGCCAGTGAGGCCAGAGTCCTTGGTCATCTTCCAGGCACGACCCCAAGTGGCCACACCCACATTCAGCTTGGAGGCAGGAGCATGATTGTTCAACCAATATTGCACCTGATAGTTGACATTGAACTCGGGATTGCGTTCGCTTAGCTCATAGATGGGGGCAGGGAAATCGGCCACTTCGGGATTACGTTCGGGCGTCTGGAAGTCATAGGCGTGCAGATTCACATAGTCCAGATTGTTGATCAAGGCAGGAACATCATAGAACACTAAACAAAACGAACCATTTATGAGCAAAAATATATATGTAGGAGTTTTTATAGACACTTACACGATGAATTCACATTGGGCAAAACACTTAGGCCCAGCAAATAGCCATCTGGACGGAAGGCATTCTTCAATTCACGCACCAAGGCAGTAAACTCATCTTTATGCTCTTCAGCCTTCTCATCCACCACATGATTGCCAGAGAAGATTTTCTTGAAACCCTTCCAGAAACTGCCAATGCTGCCATGAACCTTCTTGGCCTTGTTCTTGGGGAACTGCCAGGCCAAATCGAGACCATCAAAGCCATAGGTCTTCACCAGAGAGTGAGCACTATTAATAAAAGGTATGCGGGCATTGCTGCTCTCCAATAGAGTCAGGTATTTATTGTTATCGGCCTCAACCACATCCTTGTCACCGCCCACACTCAGGAGCACTTTTAGGGCGGGATATTTCTTCTTGAGATTGGTCACCGTGCGGAATAGGCCACTGCCCACATCCAGATCAAGTTTCTCATTGATGCTAACCAGTTTATTGGAGCTGGGATTGATCCCAGCATAGCCATAAACCAGATGTGTGCAGAATTGTAGTGCCGGCTCCAAATCGTTCAATGTCAGCTTCGAAAGACCTGAAAAATAATATCAAGTATTTGCTATTTAATTGCTCAGTCAGCCATTCATTGACTTGTTTAACGCCCAACCCAAAAAAAATATAAAACTTTGTTTGCATAATCAATTAACAGGCCAAGGGTAGGGCGATGCGTCATTTGTTGTCGCCAATTGCCACGGCTGCCAATTTCAATTAGCCAAAAGCAAAATTAACTTAACTTGTCTGGACGCCATCAGCAGCCGCCTCCACAAGCATTCCCCTTTCCCCAACCCCCCCTTAAACACTTGAATTGTTAATTGTGAATTACATTTGCAATTTGTTAGAAAGTATTGAGTGTGTTATTTTTTTTTTTTTGCGCGATCTTGTGACCCCATCAGCCCATTTCAAAATTACTTGAGTACACAAGCAAACAATTAATTGTTATGATCTGATATTTTGACATTTAGCTCATATATATATATATATATTCCTGATCAACTTCTCAGATTTTATGCCCATGAATATCAGTTTTTGAACTCAGAAACCTTCAATTAAACCGATAAGTTAGATCAGTTTTGCTTGTAGTCTTCATTTTTAGCAAGCAATTATGAAAAGTGAAAATCATCTAATTGAATTTGATGAATCGACGTTAAAGTCGCCTAGAATCATCTATGAAATAAAGATTGTTTAATTGAATTAGCAAACATTTTTTTTGCTGTGTTGATAACCTTTCGTAGACCCCCATTAAACCGAAAATAGCCATCAAAAATGAGAAGGGGGCTTTTTTTTCGAGGATCCACATCACTCGCATCTACACAGACATTTGGAATTTATTCAATCTTACCTTCACGAATAAAACTGTGGCCATCATAATAGCAAACCACATGAGAACTGCCAGCGGCTGCCTGAGTCTGGCCAATGGCCAAAGCGGCCACGAGCAATGGAACAAAAGCAAAGAGCTTCATGTTTTACTAGAAAAAAAATAAAAAATTGTAGTTTAATAAAAATAATTATAATCCACACTTTTCTTGGAGAAATAAATGTTTTATAGAAAAAATAAAATTTAATTTAAATAATTGTAATTTCTTGGAAAAATTTAATCAAAGCCACACTTTTATTTTTACTTCAATTCTTGGAAAAATTCATGGCCACAATAAAATTAAAAAAAATTAACACAATGTTTTGAAATTAAAAAAAAAAAAAAATGATAATAAATAAATAAATAAATGACCGGTCTGTGGATCGGTTTGATTGGTTGGTCAACTAACTTGTTGTGTTCGCATTAAAAGTAAAACTGAAACTGTGCGAGGCTGGCGACAGACAAAACTTTAAGTGAACTTGCTGAGAATACGAAAAGCTAAAAACTAAACTAAAGCGCAGACAGAAAAAAAAAAGCAAAAACAACAATGACAGCGATGCTGACAGAGACAACAAACAACGATAACAACACATTAGACTGACGAAAGGCAAAAGTAAAAAAATGCCAAAAAAAATATATATATATATTAAAACAGCTTCTGTGAGACAAATAAAATGAAACGCGACTTGGAAATGAAACACTCAAAGATGTGACATATGAGAACAACAAGAATTGATGGAATTAGAAATAGAGAGAATCAGAATCAGTTTATCAGCAAACAAAACGAGGTTTGTGGCGGTCAAAGTTCTCATTTTTCACACATTTACAGCTGACTTAAAAAAATAAATACATTTTATTATTGTAAAAAAAAGAACCTAAATAGAATTCCTTTCTTAAAAGACAAAATTGAGAATTATTTAAATTAATCCCATAAAAAAGAAAGAGTATTTCATTTTAGTCATTAGAAAAAGTACTTCAAGTTTAGGTAATAATTTACTGATTGTTGTAATGTGTTTTTTCCTGTGTTTTTTTTGTTTTTTTTTCGATTCACTCAGAGGCTGCTTATATTTCAGGCC
Source organism: Scaptodrosophila scaptomyzoidea (assembly GCA_035078625.1). Taxonomy (NCBI): domain Eukaryota; kingdom Metazoa; phylum Arthropoda; class Insecta; order Diptera; family Drosophilidae; genus Scaptodrosophila; species Scaptodrosophila scaptomyzoidea. The sequence goes on from JAWNPY010000010.1 coordinate 301,927, forward strand.
GACAAACTGCGATATGATGTCATTTCGAGCAGTAAGATTCCAAGAACAAATGTAAATATGTACATTTGTGTGTGTGTGATGACTGTTTTTGCATACAAATAAAGTCAAAGCTTGGCATATTTATTTCTAGATCATAATAATAATAAAATAAAAAATGAAATTAGTTGAATAATAAATAAAAATATGGGGCCCTTTTTAAAAGCCCATTTGGCAATGCAAATATTGAAAATACATATGCATATTTCGCACTGATTACAAAACTAAAGGCCAACAAAATCCCATCCACAATTCGTTGGTATTTGTATATAAAACTCATATAAATCACAATATATGAACACAAAGTAAACTAAATGCGAGGCAGCGGTGATTTTTATACTTATTTCTTTCCACGAATTTCACAGCACAAAGAGACAAAAACAAACAAACAAACAAATACTTATCAATATAGATTTTATTTTGTGTATTTGTGTTGCTCCATTTAATATTGAAAATAAGAGATGAAATTGATTTTATGAAACAAATAAAATATATCAAGTAATTGACTGATTTGTCTCTCAAGAGAATTGGAAATTGTGTTTGAAATATTCATTTTATTTCAGAAGCAAAATTATTGAGCGCATTTTGTTCATATTCTAAATGAAATCACTTTATCAATTTATGCCAGGCAAAAGGTCAATCAGACAAATTATTATTAAAAATAAAACAAAAATTGGATTTTTCTAAAATTTAAATTGAGTGTATTAATTTATTTATCAATAAAAGAAAATGACTAATAAAAATGTTTTTGGAGCAAATAAATAGTAAACATTTTTAGTGAAATTAAGTGTTAAATTTTGCCTTGGGCCAATAATTTTAACCACATATTATTATAATTACACTGATTAATTACAATAGCAAAAGGTTAAATAATTGCTAAATAACAAAAAAAAAAAATAATCATTAATAATTCCCACAAGACTTTTGTTATTTTTATGATTGAAATTTAAATCAACGATTGAGAACAATAAAACATATTTAATAAGCCATATGAAATAATAAAAATTTTATATATGAGTGAATGTTTTCTTGTTTTTTTTTTATAATTTATACATACATTAAATATATATTCCTGATACTTAATTAAAATATAATAGAAATATTTTAACAGAACTGCCTGAAAGTATGCCATGATTTTCATAGCTTATTGTTAACCATTTGTGTGATTTTATGTTGTTTTTTTTTTTTTTTATTCAACTTAATTTGTTAGCAAACAAAAATGTTGCAATTGTAATTAATGCGGCGTTAATCAACAGCAAGGTGAGAGCAGAGAGCGGTTAGCTGCGCCTGGGCAACAAATAAATAATAATTAAGTAACAAAAAAAAAATATACAAACAAAGCGCAAATAAAACTGGCAACTATTTAAATAACCAAATGGGCATAAAATGCCAATCAAGGGGCCAACGCCAGCGACTATTAAACCGACAAACCAATTGACCAACTGACAATGAGTTTAAAATGTGGCCAATATAAATGCATGTGTGTGTGTGTGTGTGCGACGGTGTGCAAATGAATTTTATTTATTTTCATTATTAAATGTGTAATCAGTAAAAAACAAACAATTAAAAATGTTTATTTCACGCGCTCAGTTATCCGTTTGCTTTCTCCTCTATTTTTTTTTTATTCCCATTAATGCAAACACACACACACACACACGCATTCATATCAATTTAATTATATTGCGTGTGTGTGTGTGTGTGAGTATTTGTAATTTAAACCAATTAAACACTTGGCAAATAAACAACAAGCATTTCAGACAACACAAACGAGAAGATAATGACGTGAATGCAACTGCAATCCAATAGTGCTGACGCTTCCACTCCTTTAATACACACACACACACACATATACACACAGCCTTGTCATACAGTTCATAATGTTAAGTATGATTTACAAACGGCAGCAGCGAGCAATGAACAACGGCCAAGGCAATTTGAATCCTGAAAAATATAATGAAAAAAAACACTGTGAAATTTCATAGCATATAATAAATAAATTTTAAACACACAGACACATTGGAATGTCAGTATGAAAAATCAATGGGAAAGTGCAACAATTAATGCCAAAAAAAATGTATATTTTTTTTAGTTAGGCCTTAACTAAAATGACAATTATAAATTAAAGTTAATTTCAACTCATTACAACTCAGGCGTATCAAATTATATATTTTTATTTAAAAAAAACCTTAAAAATAAACAACCATAAATAAATTAATTAGTTTGGAATTTTTTATTGACTCAATGGCAAAAAAAAAATATGTCAATCTAATTAAATAAACTGGCAGAAGCCAACATATTTGAATTGTCAACGCTAATCAAGAGTGAAACTTATATCCATGTAAGATTTAAATAACAAACCTTTAAAAAAAAATATGAAAATTCCCAAAAAAGAAAAAAAATGAAATTTAAATAAATTTATGAAATCTGAAAGAGAAGGAGCAAAAGCAAATAAAATAAAAACCAGTTGATATCGAATTGTAGGAGGCATCATCATAAATCCTGAACGACAAGCAAATGTTGGCGGAAGCGAAGATGCCGCGGAGGATGCGGAACAAGTTGACGTTGGCCCAAAATGAAAATAAAATTGCACAAATAAAACAAAAATGAAAGAAAGACAGAATGAAACATTTTGAATAAAATTACGTAAAACAGACGCAGTAACTGGCAAAAGTAAAAAAATACAATTTTATATCAAAGTTTTTTTTAGAAAACGATGAAAGATCAAAATAAAATTATAATCCTAGTCAAATTTGTATGTGATTTTTTTCAGGGGATCATTGTCTGGTTAAGATACAAACACATAGAGGAAATTGTATATGTATTTTCTGGTCCCCAGCATAAACTCAATGATGCACGAAAAATGCAACAGCAATCGAGGACCCCAGCAACTTTTGCTGGCCATGGATGGGAAAATGCAACAACCAACAATGTGGCATGGCATCGTGGCACAATGTTGGCATGTGCCGCATAAACGAAATGTGTCTGTGTCTGCGTCTGCCACACCGAAGTCACTTGCAATCCACACACACACACAAAGATTTGCCACCAAATTGCTTATTCGCCCGATCACACGACCATAAAAAATAAACGCACACTGAAATTTTGTACTACATACAATTCATGTATAAAATATAGTTAATGTACGCGAAATAATTGACAAAATTTAACTTGGAATAAAAATAGAGAGACTTGAATTTTTAATTCAATAATAAAAGAATATATTTCATATGTATTTATATTTAATTTTCGTGCTTTCAGCTTTAGTTTTAAGTCTGCTTATAGCCTCTCTTTAATCGTACGTCTTTTGCTGTTGCCTTCTCTTTCATCGACTGCTTGTAGTCGCTACTCGTTTGTGTCTGCTCTTCTGACGCTTGAAGCCTCTCTTCGTTCATTGCTTGTAGTCTCTACTCGTTTGTGTCTTGAAGCTTCTCTTCGTTCGTTGCTTGTCTTCTGTTTTTAGCCTCTCTTTAATCGTACTTCTTTTGCTTTTGCCTTCTCTTTCAACGACTGCTTGTAGTCTCTACTCGTTTGTGTCTTGAAGCTTCTCTTCGTTCGTTGCTTGTCTTCTGCTTTTAGCCTCTCTTTAATCGTACGTCTTTCATCGTCTGCTTTGTAGTCTCTACTCGTTTGTGGCTTCTCTTTTATGGTTTATTAATCTCTGTATAATATACACTTGTATTAATTTTATATGAATCATAATTAGAATTGAAATTGTGGTCAAATTCAATGACTTTTCAAATAAATAAAAATTATTCATTGTTTAAGGGTCTTTAAATTTTAGGGACCAAAGGTTTATTTAAACTTGTGGTTGCTGTTGTTGTTGTTGTTGGTATGGAAGAAGAAAGCATAAATACAAATTTGCCAAATATAACCACAATGGAAGCAACAAAAATAGCAATGTGTGTGTGTGTTTGTGGCAGTTGTGAAATATCAAAAGCAAACATGAAAACAAAACGAATTGAACTTTGAATGCCACAAAATTGCACCAACACGCATGTTTACAATTCCTGTGTGTGTGTGTGTGTGTGTGGAGTGTATCAGGTGTAAGTGAAGTTTTTGTTGGCCAGGCGATTTGGCAAAGCTAAAGCCATTTGACCCGATATGTTTATCACTTTATAATTGGTTTTTGTGTGTGTACGAACAACAAAACAGTCAAACATTTTACATTTACCCTCTGACTGTGTGTCTTTGTGTGTGTGTGTGAGTGGATCAAGTGGAGTTCAGTTCACAAGTTCGAGTAATGAGACAGAACTTTGAACAACAAAACAGCAGCAGCAAATAGAAGACTCATTGAACTAACAACCAAAAACAGCAACAGAAAGAAGTAGAGTTGAATTATAATTTTTTTTCTTCTTTTTCGCTTGCCCCTTAAAAGTAGGCAATGGTTTTTTGCACAACTCTTTTTTCTTTTTTTTTTGTTGTTGTTGTTTGTTTTGCTGATCCTTGAAAGCAGGCAGAAAGGCTGGCAATAGTTTTTTGGTGCCAGCTAACAACAAAAAAAAATGTATGCAGTGCGCCATTTCAAGTGTGGCAAAGGTGTGCAAACTCAGCTAGCTGCATTTTGTGGCTGTTGCCACTTGAAAACTTTTCAAGCTGTTGCATTGAACACCGCAGGATTGGGGGAGAGAAAGAGGAAGAGAAAGAGTTTAAGGAACCAAAGACGATGACGATGACGACTGGCAGTTGAGTTGTTGCGAATTTCTGGTTTCACGCTGACTGAATTTGATTGGAAATTTTCGTGCAATGGCTCTAAGCAGCAACAACAACAACAATAAAAAGGAGTAAATGAAACTGAACTGAAATGGGCAACAGCCAGGAAGCAGCCAGCAAAAACAAAAGCAAAAAGTATCAAACAACTTCCGCCTGAAAATGCGTCACACACACACAGACAAACACAGAGAGAGCAAACAAAGACAGTTAAGAAGAAAGTTCAAAGTATCAGCATCCACACTGATGACTCGATATCCGGCCATCCTCAAAATAAGTCTCCTTTCTCCTGGCAGGCAGCATCAGCAAATAACTAAGGAAATTATTTCAATATGTGTAATACTCTGGTTAAAAAATATTATTTAAGACCAATTAAAATGCAACTCTGTCCTTCAAAAACATCAAGAAAGATTGCCTGCAAAATTGACAAGTTTGGATTGCCTGGAATAACACAGAGCAATTGGAAATTATTAATTTCAATCAAAACTTTCCACGTAATCGTTGTCATTATTTTTCCTGTTATTTTTCAGTGCTTATCTCTGCAATAAGTTAAGCAATCTAAGCTAAAAAAGAAACTTTTTCGTTTATTCAGACACACTCGGCCCGCCCCATAATTCATGTTCAAGTTCATTCCAAAGACAACAACAGCAACAACAACAACAACGACAACAATGAGAGGGAGAAAATAGAAAATGTTTAGAACTTTGGACCTTTTGTTTTCTTTTTCATGGACAACATCATTTATATTGGTTCGAAATTGGCAGTTTCCCCTCCCCCCCACCTCAACTCAACTCAGTCAAGTCAGTCAAGTGTTGTTTGCTTAAAAATTTATATCATTGTGGTCTGTCATCGATCAAATTGATGTATGTCATATAAGAAAATGGGACAAGAAATGGCGAACAAAAAAACTAAGAAAATTATTTATGAAATAATAAAATACTTGAACAATAAATACTACTAATAATATAAATAAGACTAGAGTTAAAAAACTGAGTCAATTATTTAAGAAATAATAAAACACTCGAACAAAAAATACTACTAATAATATAAATAAGACTAGAGTTAAAAAACTGAGTCAATTATTTAAGAAATAATAAAATACTTGAACAATAAATACTACTAATAATATGAATAAGACTAGAGTTAAAAAACTGAGAAAATTATTTAAGAAATAATAAAATACTTAAGCAATAAACAATAAATGTTTTTCTGGCCTATGAAAAAAAAATATTAAAATGTCTTTAAATCTTTTTTTTAATTCAAAATAACTTGGACTTTGAAGCAGTTTGCATCAAAAAATAGTTTAAAAAATAATCCCTTATTAATTCTTAAGAAATGTGCCAAATTTCAATAAGATTGAATAAGAAGTTTTCGAGATTTATGCTCTCTCCTAAACCTTTGTTCCGAATGACTTGAAAATGGAGAATAATGTTTATAAAAACTCTGTAAAATATTCTGAATGACTTGAAACTTATTTAAGCAAAAATCCCACAGAATTACCGTATGTATTTATTTATACTCATTTACCCAACCATATATTCATATAATGCAATTTCTTTCTTTATTTAAGTCAATGACCATTAAGTTTGCAGCAACTTTTTGCTTGCCAAAAAGAAATAAGAATAAGAAAATGCTCCATTACTTTTGCTTTAACTTGCACTTAGTGCAACTGATATAGAAAGAAAAATCCAAAGGATGCCAAAAGGCTGAGAATTCAGTGGGCCCAAGCGCATCATTACTCTTGCTGAATGAGTTGACAACTTTTGTGTGTGTGTGAGAGAATACAAAAAAATAGAGAGAGAGAGAGAGAGAATAAAGAAAAGACAAATAACGCACATGTCATTGGCTGCAGCAAAGGTTTGAAGTGCACACACAGTCAGTCGGCAGGATATAGATGAGTAGGCGTGTCCATGACTTATTCATGTCAGCTGTCCTCCTTGACAAGATGACTGAGATGACAGCAGCAAGAACAACTGAAGCTAAACTCAGCTCAGCATCAGTTAAAAATCTCAATCAGGCTGGCACTAAAAATCACTTACCAAATGCCAACTCAGGCTTTGGCATACTAATGAACTGTCACTGTGTGTGTGTGTGTGTGTGTGTGTGTGTGTGTAACTCAAGTGCTCATATATCTTGGCAGTAGTGCGCTTAAATTACACTAAATCACAGCCCCCAAACAAATTGAATTTTAAGTTGCCAGACTCGACCGACCGACCAGAAAATCACCTGGAAAAAGCCAACACAAAAGTCTTTGCCAAAAAAACAAACAAACACACTAACCACTAACCCATTTGAGGTGTGTCTTTCATCTTCATCTTATTGTATTTTAGAAGGACTTTTTGGCATCCAACTTCTCCTCGCCCTCCCCCCGCATGGACATTAGGCTGACAAACAATGCGGTGGCCACAATTGTGGTGGTTGGCAGATTGATGTCGAAATTGCACTTAGTGTGGGCTAAAAAAAAATAAGGAGTTGCCGTTGACTAACGAACACTATCAGTTAAATCTTGAAATTGCACTTGGCAAGCGTTCAACATGCCCTTCCCTCTCCTTCCCTCCCCTTGCCTGACTCCACCATATTCGGTTGGTTGACATGCAAAAATACAGCAGCCAAACAGCAGCCATCCTGGGAGAGCATCTCCTTTCAGCCCATCCACACCATTTCAAATTGCTTCGCATTACACGGCGTTCGAGCAGGTTTCCTGGAAATTCTGCTGCTGCTACGGCTGCTCTCAACTTTTCTTTTATAAAATATACTTCTTCTTCTTGCACAATTTTCATTTCATTTTTGGTTCGTTTTTTAACTGCTCGCCGCAGATGCTATCAATATTTATCTTCTTTTTGCCACGGGCCATAACCAAAAGGTGACGGAGATGGCGACTGTATTCACCATTGTCTGTCTCAGAGGCGGAAAATGTTTTTTTTTTTTTGCAGCAACAATATTTTTCTTGAGATTTCATATCATTTATCAGGCTTGACGACAAATTTGTCATTCTGAATCTGTCAATTTCTGCTTTATTAATATTATACGAGACTGGGCCGAAACCAATTCTCACAACCACCTGCCATTTCACCACTTCTCAGCCCTTAGCAACTGGCTGAGATTTTCACTTACACAGATTTGATGAACCCCCCAAAAACCTGGCCAGACTGGTTAACCACAGTACGCCTTAGACAGGCATTTTGTAGGCGTAACTGTGGCAGTGGCTGTGGCTGTCACTCAGGCCCCCAAGGTCCCAAATTCGGCAAAACCTCAGACCTCCCATCAGGACAATGACAGTGAGTCTGTGTGTGTGTCTGTGTGTGTGGTGATTTTAGGGCAAGTGAATTTATTGCCTGTTTGTAAATGGGCGCATAATTCAGTAGTCGGAGTCTCTCTCTCTTTCTCTCTAACCCAAATCTCTGTGGCATCTTTTGTTTAGGCGACATTGTCTAATTAAAATTGACCCGCACTTCTCATACCAACTTCATATGTTTATTTCACACATTTTAAGTAGGTAAATCGGTTAAGTGATTTCTAATCAAATCAAATGATGTCAGCCAGAAATTCAAAAAAAAAAAAAATGATGTCATTAACAGGATATTTTGACATGACATTATTCACCCACAAAATGTGGAAGGAGAGAGAGAGAAAAGATCCATAAAAAATTTGAGATTTCTTTTCAAGAATTATAAAATAAAATACCCAAGATTTTTAAAGCTAGAGTCGCTGTGATTTTTTTAAAGAATACAATAATAAAGTAAAATACCTAAAAATAATCAGGTAATGGGAGCTGTAATTTTTCTTTAAAGAATTATTATTGGGAGTCACTGTGATTGGTTTTTAAAATAAAATACCCAAGATTTTTAAAATTAGAGTCACTGTAATTTCTTTTCAAGAATTATAAAATAAAATACCCAAGATTTTTAAAGCTAAAGTCACTGTGATTTTTTAAAGCATAATGAAATAAAATACCTAAAAATAATCATGTTATGGGCGCTGTAATTTTTATTTAAAGAATTATTATTGTTTTAGAGAAATTATTATTAAGAGTCACTGTGATTGGTTTTTAAAATAAAATACCTAAGATTTTTAAAATTAGAGTCACTGTATTAATTTGTAAAGCATAATAAAATAAAATACCTAAAAATATTAATGTTATAGCCACTGCAATTTTTATTTAAAGAATTATTATTGGGAGTCACTGTGATTGGTTTTTAAAATAAAATACCAAAGATTTTTAAAATTAGAGTCGCTGTGATTTCTTAACAAGAATCATAAAAATAAAATACCCAAGAATTTTAATGTTAAAAATTTATTAGCAGAATTATGATAATTATTATTCCAATGGATCACTGTGATATATTTTATTTGGCATCATCAGTGCCAACACTGAGACAGTCTCACCTGCGTTTACCTATTTTACTTGACATTATGGCAAAAAAAAAATATATATATGGCATTCCCGGCCAAGCACTGAAAAATGTAAATGTAAAGGTTTACGCCTATGAACTTTATTGATGGCATAAATAAAAAGCAAGGCAAAAGGACTCACAGATAAGAGGGAGAGACCAAGGACCCAAATTGCCATCTCTGCAAGGTTCCAAGCCAAACTTTTTCTCTGCCTTCTCTCTATCCATTTATAATACTTCGATGGGCGTCAATCATTCCAAGGAGTCCGGTAAATTTAAGAATTTCTCCTGGGACTCTTATGGCCACTCTGTTTTTTACTTGGTGATATGATCGCATAAAAGGTTTACATATATGACAGTTCGGCAGCACAAGAAAGAATCCTTGCCAAAAAATTGTTAATGGCACCTTGGATTTCCGGCATATGCCCGGCACCAAGTTGACACTCATTTAATGGCATGGAACAACGACACACACACACACACAAATAAATATACAAACATTGAGAAGGGTCCTTTGAGCCGAGTCAGTGGCTCCTGGCTTAATCTGCACACACACACACACACACATTTCGCCACCGTCTTGTGCATATGAATGTCGTGACCAAATTGTTAAACAGACATTCTCCCCTGGCTAATAATAACATTTATACAAATAAATATCCCAAAAGTGTCTTGCTGTGTGTTTTGGTCTTTATAGCAAATACAAACACATTAGGGAACTCCATGGACATGGAGACAAGGATCCATAAACCAATCAAAATAAAATTCAATGAATTTTTATTGGCAAATTATGTAAAAGTGATTTGAATGTGACACAATGTAACTGGAACTGTTACGCGTGGCTATAACATCTATTAAAATGATATATGATAATGGGTAAATCGAAAAAATAAGATTAAAACAATTTGATTTTAACAATTTGAATAAAATGTTGAAGAGAAATTATTTAATTTAATTTAAAAACAATTTAAATTTATTTTAAATAGATATACAAATGTATGGCCTAATTTATAATTTTCAATTCAATTTTTCAAATTGAGTTTAGAGTCCCAAATAAATTATCTTACCCATAAATATTCCTGGACTATCAGAAATGCTTACATTTTGTCCTTCTAAAAGGAAAAACAGATTCAGAAGATATCAGATAATTTTTATTTAAATACTCACAAGATTTTTATAAATTTTTTATTATTTAAAGTTTCTATTGAGTTTAAACGGCTTAATATTTTTCTGCCTTTAATTCTAGTTTTATTATTTGAATAACCTACAATATTAAAAAATACTAAGTACCATCTTGAAAATTTGAAATTTTCCATTTTATTATAAATAAAATATATCCTGTGAATTTCTTAGCCCAAAAACTTTTATAGCCATGCAGAAGACAGTGTAATAGTAAGAAATAAAAAAAAAAACAACAGCTAACTCAAAAATAAGCAACTTTGTTGACAGTTGGTTTTTTGGCTCTGCTTCTTTTTAAGCTGTTTGGGTTTGTTTTGAGCTTTTCTTCATTTTCTTTGTTGTTGTTTTTTACATATTTTGCCAACTTAACAAACAGCAACAAAAACAACAACAGCAACTACAATTTTCACAACGCCAATGTGCAAATTAATTTAAGAGCCGCATGCAAAACTTGCAAGTCTCAGTTCTTCTTCTTCTTTCTCTCCATCCACCCACACTTTCAACATTTCCTAGTTGTCTTGAGCACATGAATCACAAATGCACCAACTCATTTTATTTCATATGAGAAGATCCTTTCTGAATGTGTCACCATAAGAATGGAACAAATTTGTGCTAAAAGTGGAAAAAAAAAACTTACCTACTGCATTTTAATCAAAGATATTAAAAATATTGTATTAAAAAGAATTTTTCCTAGTTTTATTTTCTCTTTTAAATATTAAATCCCTTTTCCTTTTTTTTGCCTTACAGGCCCATGGTGACTTGTTAAAGGATGATGACAGTGTCCCCTTTCTATATCCCTTAAACCTTATTCCTGTGTGTGTGTGTATTCTTGGGTAAAACTTTGGCGCATATTTATTAAGAACTGTCTGAAATAAATCATATGCAGTGCACACACCTTTAGGCGCGTCATCCTCTTCAACATACTCATCGCTATTGTCAATGTTGTTCTTGTTGTTGTTGGCATGCCAGAGATATCCGCCTGGCGTTTTGGGTTGCCTTTCCTGAGTTTATTACCAAGTTATGTGGAAATGAGTGATGCCGCTAAATGGGAAAACTTTGACTTAATTAGTCCATATACATACAAAATGAGGGAAATGCAAAAGACAAGAAAATCAACTACTCAAACTCAAGTTGTATAAATATCAATGATCTAAAAAAAAATAAATAAATCAGCAAAGAAAGAAACACTTTTTTTTAGAACTTTATTTCCCAATTTGAGGTACGATTTTTTTGGTTGGCAATTAAAGCCTTTTAGTATTCACAAAAGTCCAGCAAAAAAAATAGTTTAAATTTATTCTACTAAAACTCTTTTTATTTGTTGTCCTTGATATGACTTTTCTACTTAGGTACTACAAAAAAAAAAAGAATTTAGTTTTTATCCCTTCAATTGAGTTTGTCTTGTCTCTTGACTGTTTTGAAATTGTTGTTTTTATCCTTGTTGTTGTTGTCATAGTGCATTTTCTCTTGAGGCAACTTCAAGTTCAAGATGCTAGTAAAATAAAAGGTAAGAACCAAAATCAAATAAATAAACATGAGTTCAAAAAAAAATACAATACTTGCATAGATCTTTTCAAGTAATATTATAGCTATAAGTATCACTGTTGTTGTTGTTGTTTGCCGGAAGGTTTATTTTCAAATGTTTTATAGGTGATAGAAAAATATTTTGCGAACGTGATGAGAATTTATCGTCTGGCTGCCAAAACAAAAAAAAAACAGCTTCAAATGGACTACAAAATCAACATCCATTGGGCTAAAAGAAATAACTATGGCAACAACATCTGTCAGGGCACAGAAATGGTCGATTTTTATGCCATATATATATAAATATTTATATATCCGAGACAAAACAAAATATCGCCAAAATGAACATTCTTAAATGCTGTTTTTATGTTTCCGTGAAAAAATCCAAGAATTATGTTTTATGTTTTTTTAGATTGTGATATTTCGGAAACTTAAGGAGATGCTGCAATTTTGAGTTCAAATTTGAAATCAGCGCACCAAAATCCTTTAATCTTGCCGGTCTAAGTAACTAATAATTCTAATACTTTTTAAATTTTCTTTATAACAAAATGTCTGAATGTTTTTAGCTTAAAAGATAAATAAGGAAATGTATGAAATGTTCATTCAAAGAGCTGAATTTCTCAACTACTTTTCAAGAAACAAATAAATAAATTACATTTCAAATCAAAGCCAATTGGAAGCTTGGAAACCTTTTAAATTTTTTATTTTAGTACAACAAATGATAATTTATTTTCATTTCATCATTGGCCTTGAAGTTGAATTAATATTAATTAAGAATTTCCACAAGTAAAACTAAAACAAAACTCGGCCAATGCCCACAAATTCTGTCAGTATCTCAATTAATTTCAGTTTATTTTGTTGATGCCAGTGATTTCTCCATTGGATACTTGAATGTTTTGTACTTTGCTTTTCTTTTCTTTTCTTTTGTCCCTTTTTTTTTGTTCAAGTATTTGCAGTTTAAATAAATATGCCAGGACAAACTCAAGAAAAAAGTAAACACACACACAACCAACAATCAAAGCCATAGAGTGGCAAAAGCATTTTCCTCAAACTGACACATTGAAGAACTTAACAAACCGAAAGAAATGAACATTAAACAGGATGTGGACAATGTGCCAAGTTATCTAGATACATAAGTATCTATCTGTATAACTTTGTATTGCATTTTACTGGCCCGAACCTTTTGGAAGGAGGAGTTTTTAGCAAAGGTCGCTAGCAGGTCAACAACGCCCAGGCCACTCAACGCCCTCAAATAAAAAAAGGGAAAATCTAAAAAAGAAACCAAAACTAGCAAAACAGCAATGAACCTTTACAAATTGAAACGCTGATCCTTTTGGGAAGACTAGAAGCAATGTTGAAATTTTTGACACTTGTGGACACGCAAGAAAAGGACCCACACACACACACACACACTTATGATTGTTGTGTGTGTGTGTGTCCAGTCATGTTGACTTTTTCTTATTTGTACGCTTGTTAAGTTTAAACGCTGTAAATGGCTTAGAAAATGCCAAAACCAATGTCATCCCCCTTCCCAGTGACAATGGGCTAAAATCAAGAATTCCCAAGTAAAAATAAATATGGCAATTTGGCCAGGAAAAGGGCTAAAACTGATGGCTGATTTTAGCCACTGTTCTGCTGGGTGAATTTTAAGAAAACAGCATCAAATTGGATACAAATAAAAGTGCTATTGACACAGTTTGTCAAAATGTAGGGAAACTAAGAGAAAAAGAGAAAGAGAAAATATATTGACTGCCTTTGGCTTTTGTTATGTTTTATTTGCTCCTGCATCAAAATAAGCTTGATAGAGTTGTTATTTATCTCTGTTGCTATTTGTGTTGGGTAGACAGACCCTTGGGTTATCCCCCCCCAAAAAAAAAAAACAAAAAAAAAAAGAAATGACCAACCAAAACTGGCAGACAAAGTGAAGTGTATTAAATGTTACCAAAACACTCAAATGTCATTGCCATTGTAAGTTTGTATTGAAGGCATCTCTCTCTCTCTCTCTCACTCTCTTTTCTTCCTCTTCCCTTTCCAGTGTTGACAATGATGAAGTGTTGACAAATGTGTTAAGGGATTTGCGGTTGGTTGACTTTCATTTTCATTGATGATTTTTGAGTGTATTGCTTTTGATTTAGTTTAAAAAACTTGTTCTTTTTCTTCAACTTTAATATGTTTTTAAGAGCTGCAATTTAATTTAAACTGAGACAAGAGAGAGACAAACTGTTGGTTGTTTTGTGTGCTCTCCACACGTGACACTCGTCTAAGCAGCTTAGCGTATATTACTTATTTTTGCAATTTCTGTATAATCCGATTCATAGTAATGCTGGAAATAAAATTCTAAAAGCGACCAACACTGACAGTTTAAATACGCCCAACTGTATGCTCTTTAATTGAAAGTGGATACAAATAAAAGGAGAATACTTTGACATGTATTTATAAAGTAGCCTTCAATTATCTACATAATTTGAGCTGATGAAAATATCATCTGGTTGCCATAGTTTCTCTACTTTCTCTCTCAAGCCTTATGTTTATCACACACATGTATGTAGTTGGTGGGCACATCATTATCATTATTATCCTGAAAGCGTATTTAATGTTGAACAAAAACCGCATTAACAGACAATAAATGAAAGGCAAAAAAAAAAAAAATATATATATAAAAATTATGAAAAACGAGTACGACAAATGACGATGGCCAACCAGAGTTTTTTTTCCCCCAGTTTTCTTTCAGATTTTATTATATATATGTTTGTTTTTTTACATTGAATTGCATTTAATGCATGGCCAACATAATTTTAATGAGTTTTTGCTTTTAATCCGTTTCCCAAACATAAACACACACACACATATATATTTTTTTTTATGCAAAGAGTTGCCAAAAGAGAACTGAATAAGAATGCGAAAGAGAAAGAGAAAGACTAAGAGGGTAAGATCAAAAAAAGTTGTTGGTTAAAAGTTTGGCTTTTGTTTCACAACAAAAAAAAAAGTAAAAATTCTAAAAGATTTTTAAAAATTATCTAAATCGATTTTAAATAAAATATAAATAGAAATTGATACAATTTAGTCATTATTTATAAAAAGTATTTTAAATTCGTCTTATTCAAGTTGAATTTCCCCTGCTTTGTTTCTTGTTTTTCAATTTTTTTTTTACTGGATAACAAAATGTTTCATAACGCGATTTCATGCCAATATACCCTTTCCTTTCGCATCCTGTAAGGCTGCATAACTTGTCATCACATTTTCATTTTACATTTCGCAGCCTGTCTGACTAAAATTTATATATATAAATATATGTTTATGTGTGTGTGTTAGTATATGTTGCATGTTTTCTTTCTATCTTTCAGCAACAATTTCCTTTATGGCCCTAAGCATTTTGGCCCCTCCGTTTCCATATTATTTTGGTTCTACAAATTTCTTCTTGTGTTTTTTTTTGTTTTTGTTTTTGTCGCTGCTGCTGCTGTTTGTTATAATTTTCCGCTCTTTTTCAGCATTTTAATTTGATTCTACAAACATTTTTTTGTTTTTTTTTTTTTTGTTTTTCACCATTGCATTTTCATTTCATTTCGTTTCTTAGTTTCATTTTCCATTCTGCTCCCCCCTTTAACCATTTGCCATTGTTGTTGTTGTTGTTGTTTTTTTTCCGTTTTGTGCTTTTGCATTTTTTCAATTTCGTCCCCGACAACAGACCAACTGACAAACAGCCGGACGGACGGACGGACGGACGGAAAACTGCCGGCAACAATTTTCTTGTTGCATATTTGTCGGCGCATCGTGAATCGCGCTTTGTTTGCTGCTGGCTGACGCTGGCTTTTCCACCCCCCGCCCCCAATTTCATACTATTCTACTTTTCTACTCTTCAAACTTTTGCTCATCCTTCTTGTTTTACTTGGTCCTGTAAGCGACAATGATTTCGTTCCTTGTCTAGAATTTTCATTTTTAATCCTTTTGGGAGGTTTGCTGTTTTGGCATTTGCCCAGCGGTTTGCTCGACTCCTGCTGCTGCCGCTGCTTCTGCTTCTGTTTCTGTTGCTCCTGACAGCAGTTGCCGAGGGCAATTCGTATTGTATGTAGGTATGTGGGCAATCACAAGACAGACAAACATACCTACGCAAATTTAAATACCCTCGATTTCTGCACAGTAGTTTTGGTTTGGTTAGAAAATCTATAAAACAATATTATTCAATTCATAGCTGGCCGCTGGCAAATAAAATTCCGCATTGGGTCATTTTCGCGTTGTTTGTCTTTTTTTTTTTTTTGGTTTATATTGTTAATCATTTAATTAAAATATTGTATATTGTATAATGTTAAATTTAAGATCGTCGGCAGACCTTTGCCTGCGTATAAAATAAATAAATAAATAAAATAAATAAATAATAAAAATTTAAGATGTGGCAGATCTTTGCCATAAACGAATCATTAAATAAATGAATATATAAATAAAACAATTTAAAAAACAAATATTCAATATAAATTTAAAATCCTGTCCAAAATAAATAAATATTTATTGAATAACACAGGTATACAAAAAATAGTTTTCCAAAAGCACTGGAAATTTTTTGAAAAGCATCCATAAAAAAGATATAATAGGCAGAAAAGTAAAAAGCTTTTCAAACATGTTTATTTTCTGCATATAAAGTCTCAATAATTTTCCAGTAATTTTTTCTAGCTAAGCATTCAAAAATCTATAAGAATTGGTAGTTTTAGATCCAAAGACATTAATAGCGGATTTTTTTTTTAAAAATTGACTTTTGTATGGGGGATGAAAAAAGGAATTGCTGATTGTAATAGAAAAAAAAACGGAAATCATATTTGAATTCAGCACACTCGAGAGCATTGAGAATAACTTAAATTTTTCCAAAAAAAGTTTTTTTGTTGTAGACCTGTGTAATCCAAGCAAATTCGTTCTCATTTGTTGCTTTATTTTAAAACTACATAGTCAAATTTTAAAATTTGTAGGTACGTCATTTTTACGTATGCTTAAAACATTACGAAGTAAAAATAAGATTATTCTTCTAAGGCTAAAATTTGGTCAAGGTTACAGAATATTTATTTCAATTTATAAGCCTTTTCCTTGATTTGGTTATTTTTTGTGAGATTTTTATATGCTGAACTCTAAAAAGTCATGGAAATTTAAAGATATTTACTTTTAAAATATTACCTACGTTTAACTTGGGTATTTTTGTAATTTGTAATTTTACGTATTCCAAAAGATCTTTAGAAATTGCTTTATAATTTTCCAAATTATTTTCATTACCATTATCATTTTTCTTGATTTGTTTATTTTTTGTGAGATTTTTATACGCTGAACTCTAAAAAGTCATGGAAATTTAAAGATATTTACTTTTAAAATATAACCTTTAACTTGGATATTCTTGTAAGATTTTCATACTTTTAAAATTTGTAATTTTACGTATCCCAAAAGATCTTTAGAAATTGCTTTATAATTTTCCAAGTATTTAATTTCTGTTTGCAGCGTAGGGCTACATTCGATCTATTATTTATCGAATTTTTATATGTAGCTATAGTTTTAAATTCAAAAACTATGATTTTTTTCAAGGCAAACCTAATTTGTAGCCACTGTGCAGAGCTTGTCGCATAGCTTAGTGGTCGGTCGGTCGGTTAGTTGGTTGGTTGGGTTGGTTGGGTTGTTGGGTTGTTGGGTTGGCCATGAGCAGCTCAACTTGCGGTGGCGACATCGCCTTTGATGGGCCCATGATGCCCATAGCAGATGGCTATGCCATTTCTTAGCATCTCCATCAGTATTCAATTTGGCTGCAATTCAATCTTCTCTGCACATATTCGCATCTAAGCATCTAAGCATTTGAGCATTTGAGCATTAGTATCTCAAGGCTCTGGCAAATGGGCATTGGGCCCAAAATGATTAAAATTCCTATTAATCAATAAATGTGGTAAATCAAAAGCAAACTCTGATTGGCCTCATGGAATGTGGTTGTGGTTATTGATATGCCGCCTCAAAACAAGGGAAACATTTTGATAATGCCAAGAATTTCATGGGCTAAAACCAAATTAGATCTTAAAAGATCTTTTCATTTCGATTGAGTAGGATCTTTAAATTGAACACTTAAAGTTCTTGCCAGCAAAAGCAAATGAAATTTTAAATATTTTCAATTAATTTGAAAAGCATCCCAATTCCCTTTTTTCTGTGCCCTTTCAATTGCTATTTAACAAAATTTAGAATATTTTCATTTAAATTCATAGTCGTCGTGACCAAGAAACTTGATGGAGGGGAATGTGGGCGTCTACATTTCATTGGCCTCAGCTTCAGTCTCAGCCTCAGTCTCAGCCAGGAGAGACTCACTCGCTTTCATGTTGATTGCGAGCGAGCGAGTTGGGTCCTTTTTTGGCTGGGCTTTCATTTAATTTTAGCAGCGTATTTGTTTGTGCAACACTTGAAGGTGTCCATTGCTGGTTTTGGCTTCTTTCCTTTCCCCCCCTTTGAACGTCTCTGTGCTGCCCCGTAAACCAATCAGCCCATTTGTGCCTTGGAATCTGATTCTGGACAAACTAATAACTTTTTCCTTTTGGTTTTTGTTTATTCATGAGTTTGATTTTTTGGAAGCCCAAAGACTTTGCAACTTTCAACTGTTGTGAGAGAGAAGAAACAACAAAAAAATAAAAAATACAAATGGAATGAGTTGTCCGGATTCTTTTTCTGTTTGCTTTTGAATGGCCTGATGATGATGATGATGATGATGACGATGATGAAACCGCAAGAAATTCAATGGATAAATAAGAATTGGGCAGGCCAAGTTATTTTTTATTGAAGAGTATCAAATCTTTGGCAAATATTTCCGTACTTTGTTTGATTTTTACAAACCTTTTTCATGGCTTAATGACCAAGGTAAAAAATTACAAAAAACCAAAAAAAAAATGAAGGCAATAAGTTCATAATTATTTGATTTGTTTTAGGGTTTTTTTTAGTAAGCTTTCGCTTATGATTTATTCATTAAAAGTGTCGCAGAATATTTAAATAAGTGTAAATTGTTTGAAAATTTTACCGCAGGTCTTTGCTTTTTGGCATATGCAAAGCCGCATAAACAAATTTGCATGATAATGCAAATAGACATGCTCAAACACGAACACGAACAGACAAGCAAACAACAAACACCGCACTGGAATTACAAAGGCAGCCATCATCATCATCATCATCATCGGCCTGATAATGCAGCTTATCACCGCGGATAACATTTAATAACCACCGCCTGGAATAGGTAAAGAAGCTTATAGAGAAAGAGAGACAGAGAGAGAGAGAGAGTAATACACCAGCATATATCTTTACTCAAATAGACAAACAAACATGGCAACCATTTTCAATATGCCAAAATTGTATTATGTGTGTGTGTGTGACATAAATTCACCCCACAACAAACAAGGCATTAAATTCAGTGCTATCCAACACTGTTGCCATCGACATCATAGGAGTCGTCGTGGCCATTTTACAGAAACGACATCCATTGACATTCATTGGATTTTGGTAGCCCATTCGCACCTGATGCCAAAGTGTTTTATGGTTATTCAAATGCGGCAGCGACGATGGCGAGTTTCTTCCTCCATAACCGTAAAATGATTTTGGCAAACGCAACGGGTTAACGATACACACTGAAAACTGGTTGACAATTTTCCTTTTGCTTTCGGATAACGGCAATGGCAACTCATTATGGTTAACCGCTTTATGGAAATCCCCTCTCAATGAAATCCAAAGCACTTTTCCTTTACGCTTCAAATTGTATTCAAATTTTATTGTGGCATTCAAGTAAAATCCAATACATTTCGACTTGGATTTCGATTTTATATTGTATAAAGTTAAGCTGTAAATGCACATTGATTGCAATAGATACTAAAATATTTATGAATATCAATTAATTAAACATTTTTCAACACTGATTAGCTGAATACATTTTCTAAAGTTTAACAAATCTAGAACATTTCAAGTGTCAGAGCAACTCTGCTCTTTTCTTTTTTTTTTTTCATCTCATTTCGTAGATTTCCCCCTCCATCCATGTACAAGAATTTCACATGGCTAACGATGTAACCAATAAAAAATTCACAACGTTCTGCAGCAATTCCAGTGGCAACGCCAAATGGTCAACACTGGCCCAGCAAATGGTATGGGAATGGGAATGGGAATGTGTATTTGTTTGGCTAACAGACAGATAGGATAGCCGAGACACGTGACAGCTTGCCATGTGTCCAAGAAGAGATGTGTACGTTGTCCTGCTACTGCTGCTGCTAACAACAACAAGAAGATTGCACTGACATGTTGCACTTTTTGGCCATATTTTATTTGGATTTGAAAAATATTGTATGCTATTTACACAGCAACGAACGTAAAGTTTACCTAGATATTCTTCCTTTATCAAGTCAAGTGCTTTATTAATGATTGTAGGGAAATAATATAAAGTGGGTAATATATATAAAACTTGTACAATATCCTATATAATATCTGTTGGCCTGCCTCTAAGAAAATCGATTAATCTATAATTAAATAGCTAAAATGTATGTGAACAAGAACCGTAATCAGATTTCAATTATTTCATCTAAAGAAATTCATCAGAGACCGTAACGATTATGACTTTTATTCTAAAATCACATTTCAACTATTATTTTCTGATTTTTAAAAATAAAAATCAAAATATAATCGTCAAGTAGAATTTTAAAA